>CAUJSI010000004.1:0-451610 GCA_963422695.1 Xylophagus ater
CCTCGTCTTCGTTTTTAGTACATAATCTAAGTCATTTACATCATCATCGTCAGCGAATGGTTTGAATTCTTCACATTCTTCAGATTTTCTTTCATGTTCAATATCATTGGCTAATGCCTCTGCGAACCGTGCATAAAATGTAGTGTCTAAATTACCGCCACGAGGCCGCGTATTATAAATAAACTCCACTTCTTCACTCAATTCCACTTTATTACTCATTTTGAACAAAGAAAACAAAATAATTAGGCTCAAAAATCTATCTTATTACAATAAAGTGTTATGCGCTCCACTTTCACCAGATAACTGACGATAATTTATGCGTATGAGTAAAAAGGGACAAAAAAATACATGAATCTACTAATCCGCGCATGCGCAAGCTTCTACAAGAGAAGTTTGAATAGAAGAGTGCACACATCGGTATCTCAATATTAACAGCTATATGTAAATACTATGGCTCCAAGCAGTCAATCAAAAACAAAAGAAAGTCAAAAATTGCATCAATTTTCCTACAATATATAATATATCGGATCTGGCCAGACTCATGAGGCACGAATGTGATGTGTACATCACAACACCGTTAATTATCTTTACATAGCTTTTTCTATTCTGGTTTTTCATAGATCGATAACTAATACAATTTTAGGTAGCTCAATTAGAAAAAAAGTTATATTACAATGAAAACCAAAAAGGTCTGGCCAGACCCATGTGGGTGACGGAGGGTTAAAACTACCTAAAATTTGAGTCAAAATCATTCTGCTCACAAATTTTGAATCTGATGCTTGCGTCCAAATCGAATAAAGTGGTGGGTCGGATTGGGGTAAAAGTAATCAAAGCCATTATTTCAAGAACTAACGGATTTAGAAAAGAGACCAAAAGTACAAGAATGAACATGATCATTTTCTCCATATAGGGGAAATTTGGTTTGCATATTCAGTCTTGTCACGATTTTAGAGGTGATAGATTGGTTTTGACGACCAAAAGTGAATTTTTTGAATATTCGGAAAAAAGTGAATTTTTTTGGTAATATTAACAGAAGTAAGTATTGTTGAATTTTTTCAAAATTTTCACAGTCTTTGAATTTCAAATGTTCAATTAATACATTATTTAAAAGAGTTTAAAGTGTGAAAAATTTGAATCCACGGTTATGTGAAAGAGATTCTGGATGACCGAATACTTGTGTGAACCCTACGAAATATATCCATAGACAGGTTATCTCAACTGATGAATCAGATTGTACTGTCAAGTGTTCAGACGTGTGTTTTGTTTTGTGATTTTTCTTTTGTGCTATTTGTGCTTAAATGTTATAATTTTAATAATGCTTATACTTTTTGTTGTGTTCTGGTCGACCATCAGATTGAGAATGATGTCAGATATCGTATTGTATAGTGTTGCTATATAGCTATAGTACTAATATCCAACATCTCCCCCTTTTTTTATTATTTCTTTTCAACATTACAAGTTATCTTAATTCTAATCATTTAACAAAACAAAAAAAATTAACACATTTTCATTTTGACGTAATATGGAACCATTCTCCGTTTCAATCCAGTATGATCTCGGGGTACCATGAATTTCTTTTATCATGCCTTTACTCCAATTATTTTTACCATCTTTATACCAAATCTGGTCGCTTTGGTTAAATGTATTACCTCTCCTATGTTTTTTATCATAATATTTTTTACTTTCCCTATTTTTAAAATATAGGTTTCGTTGAAACGATGGAATGCTTTGTGACACAAACAAATCTTCTTTACCAGGGATTAATGTACGTGTTTTCCTATTCATCAAAAGTTCTACCGGAGATAAATCTAAACCTTTTACTGGGGAATTTCTATAATTTAACATCGCTAGCCATAACTCTGTTTTATCTTCCACACATTTCTTTAACATATTTTTAGCTGTTTGTACCGTCCTTTCTGCTAATCCTGTAACAAGGGGTTTGCATATTTTGGGGTACTATCGGAGAAGCAAATCCCCAGATGACCTTTTCAGCATATCTTCTTCCTTGCGAGGGGAAGAGATGAGATGGTGCAGGAAATGTGAGCAACTGAAAGGCTGCACGCCTTGCTGAGTCGCACAAACTAGCTCGCCGGTGGGGTGGGTCGCTGCTCACCACCATCTGTCATCGCGTTACACATAGTTATTTATGCGTGCATGATGAATGTAAACGTCGTTCAGACTTTAGAGTGATAGCGCGAGCTATCAAGCAAGGAAATTCGGTTTTGCGAGAAAAAAACCGAATAAAGGGGGTGTTCGTTAATACTTGGTCACCGAAACTGACCGAACATAACGCGAAAGCCTTGCGAGGCATGTCGGAGCCGATTGCCAGAGGTGTTATTGCCAACCGGACTTTGGCGCACTTCCCTCCCGCACGGACCGCCCCTTCAATTGGTTATCGTCCCTTAATATTTCATTTATGCCTTAATTCGGCACCCTCCTAATTCATCTCTGCCTCTCTCTAATTGACCTATTTAATGCCGAACATATCTAGTAATATTTCCAAACATATAAGACTTTACCCAGCGGGTACAAACACCGACAACCGAAATTGTAAAGAAAACTCGAGCACGTTTATAATACTTTCTTAAATTTTTTTTTCTTTTTTTGTTTTCTTTTATAATTGTCGTCTAGATGTACATAATTTAATTCATAAGTAATTCTTAAAATTTGATTCTATTAATTTATACATATCTTATGAAAAGCACAAAAACAAATTCCCCTCTTTTTTAATTTACATAGAAAGGTTTTTTTTTTGTAATTAAGATCTAAATGCCATGCCATTTCGATTTATTCTCAATTTTGATAACTTTTAGCATCAGTTAAATAAACAACTTTCCATTTCATGGTAAAATTAAGAAAAAAGAAAATTTGTTTGAAAAAGAAAAAAGTTTCGTTTCGCCTTTTTTTATAATCACTCCTCTTTTCAAATTATTTTTTTTTTCTTCATCGAACAATTTCTCTTAAATTTATATATTGTCAATTACCTTTGATTTTAATTTTCATTTGTTACTTTTCCTGTTGGTCTCGAGTTAGATCAAGCTATATATATATATCTCATGTAGCTCGTACAACGCTATGGGAAAGATGAGAGAACCAAAAAAAATTTATTTACGGATTAAAGCAGAAACAAACCTTATTCCAAGAATCATCACACTTTCATGTAATTACATTGAATTAGCCATATCAATTATGGTTATTTCCCCCTTTTTTTTGTAATTAATTTTCTTTATTTTTTTATTTAAAATTATAGATTTCCTTCAATTTTTTTATTCTCCTTTGTATTAAGTTTTGATAAAACTTAAATAACCAAATTTTATTAATTGACACTTAAGTACTGGATTTGTTTGTACACCCTGTTTTTTTTTTGTTGGATTAATTTCTAATTTTTAATTCTTTTTTTTTGTGTGTGACATTGATATTTTGCGAAAAAAAAAACCAATTTAATTTTAAAAACTTCTTTCTTTACTTTTCTTGAACCTATTTTTTTTTTTTTTTTCTTAAAATTTCCGGATCTAAATTTTCTATTTATTTTTAATTTACTTTATTTAATTTTAAAAAAAATTTATTGATTGTTGATTCTTTTGGCTTTTTTTCCCCGACTGATGTAGATTTTTTTTTCCTTGTTCGCTTTACCACGTTTTTTTTCAAATTTTGAATCCAAAGGTCCTAAAATAATCCGGCTATTAATTCCTCATTTGAAGTGTCCTACATTCTGCAATTCCCATATTAGTTTCTTCTACAGCATAATTTCGCCTCGTATCAAACAAAATTGATCCATTTCCATAATTTTTCTTTTTCCAACTCCACAGCGCGTGTTAAATTTCTCAAACTTCAAAATATTTTTTTTCTATATCTATTTCGATAATTATTATTATTATTACTATAATTCACCGACTCTAATCTTAACACACGCCTTTTATTTTAGCGTCCAAACAAACAAAAAAAACTGATGACTCTTAATTTTTTTTTTTTTTTGAAGAAAAAAAAATCGTTTTTTTGTTTCTGTCTTTAGAAAACAAGACTTGCCACTGTGAGGTTTCCAACCAGACTCTTCGACCAAAAAAAAACATCCATTCTCAACCCAACGCAACAAAGTGAGGTATCTCTATCTCTTTCTTCCTACTTGTTCGTCGAAGCTTTCAAATAATCGGATCATATTTGGGATTTAAAGCATTTTTCATATCAAAATTCTGGCGCATGTTTTGTAAACCGGTTTATTTTTTTCCTCTTATTGTCCCTTTCTTTAAAGAGAATCTCTGAAATTTTTTCTCGTTTGTAACCCAACGGAAATAGATGGCTCCAACTATCACTAAGATCACTTGAAATGGTTTTAAAATTTGATTGCGATAGATGGCCATCCTGTTGGGTAGAGGAAAAGCTTTTGAAATTTAAATTTCGCCGTGTAGGCTGCAAGAAGGTTTTACGTAGAAACTCCAAACTGCTGACTGTCAACAAAAAAATCTGATCCATCACCAGTCTTTTGTTCCCACTTGTTACAACACAGATGCGTCTGGGATTGATCTATCAACCCTGACGTAACTGAAAAGCGTGTGGGTGGTTTGAGTGGTACGTGAAAACTTGTACTGCCCAACGTGGGACTCGACCACACCCGAGAATAAGAGTCTCGTGCTCTTGTGACCGAGCTAGCCGGGCACCGGAAACTTTGAGAGAAGGAAAATATGATCCGATTTAGATCACGACCGTAGGTATTTGCTCCCACCTAACTATTGTCTCAAGTCTTTGGCATGGTAAACCCCTATGTTCCTACCTTGCAAATCCTCGACCTCATAGAGGGAACCGCCAAACGCACGAACAATCCGACACTTCAGAAATTTACTATTTAGCTTATCACTGACTTTTTGGCGAAGTCGCTAAGCGTGAAATTTCTTCGTAGACTTCTTGTCCGGCAATAAATCGCTTTACTCGGGTTCGACGATTAAAAATCCGCCCATGCTGTTGGTGAGCTTTCGACAAATTATTAGAATTAGTTCAAGGTGGTCTTTTTTCGAGGACACAACCAATTCACCATCATTAAAACCATTTAAATTCCGCATCAGTTCGTAGGTCGAGCCATGTGTGATCATGTGGGAACCGAACACAAGAAAATATGGATCAATCCCCGTAGAAGCATGGATTGTACTCCGAAGAGCACAACCGATGCTTCCAAAGTTTTGATCCCAATCCCTATGATCGCTGCCGACATAAGAGCGAATGGCCGCCAGTAGTGAACGGTTTACACGTTCTGATGCGTTAGCTTGTGGTGAATAGATAGCTGTACGATTGTGTTTCACACCATACGCTTCAACTAATTTGCGAAATTCTTTTGATATAAATTGCGGTCCATTGTCAGAAAATATAATCTCGGGTACGCCGAATAAATTGAAGACGCTTACCTCCAAGAAATCGGTGATCTGCACAGCAGATGCCTTACGTAGCGTCTTGAACAAAACAAATTTCGAAAACTTGTCCAAAACAACTAGGAGAGTGGTGTTACCATGCTTAGACCAAGGGTAGGGTCTTAACAGGTCAATATACAAGTACTGGAATGGTGTGTCAACTTCGATTTGTTTGCCCATTGGCGGCCTCAACACATTATTTGGGGCCTTAGACTCTTTACATGCGATGCAACTCGCGATATATTTACGTACTTCGCTAGCCATACCAGGCCAGAAGTATCTGCCGCAAACGATATAAGGTTTTGGTAATACCGCCGTGCGCAGCTTGTGGAGGATCATGCGCCAGACGAACTAGCTCGTCCTTAAGTCTAGACGGAACCCAAAGCTTCCACGATCGATCTTCCTGAAATATATTGCCAGTGCTAAAGCTAGTCTTGAGGTACACATAGCCATCTGACACTTGCGTGTCAGGCAGCCTTTCCGCGTTGCTTTGCACTGTATCGATCAGGTCGAGATATTCCTTTGATTTGAAAGCCTCAGAATTCAAGTTTATGCTAGGTGCCGAAACTATTTCCGAAATCGCGTCCGGGTAAACACGTGAAAGCGCATCTGGCACCACATTTTCTGAACCTTTTCTGTGTTCAATCGCGAAATCAAAGGGTTGAAGCTTTAAGCTCCATCGAGCCAAACGTCCGCTCAAGTTGCGCTGACTCATGAGCCATTTTAAACTCGCATGGTAGGTGATTATTTCGAACGGCAAACCTTCGACGTAGGCTCTGAACTTTTTAACGCTCAACACCGCGGCGAAACATTCCAATTCCGTCACGCTGTAGTTGCGTTGTGCTGAGTTCAGCTTTTGAGAAATATAGGCGATGGGTTTCTCATTGCCTTCGTCGTCGCTTTGCAGCAAAACACCTGCGACAGCGGTCTTACTCGCGTCGCACTTTATAATAAAGGGTTTAGTGTAATCAGGGTTGGCCAATACCGGGGCCGTAGTTAATGAAGATTTCAAGGCTTCAAACGCTACCTGAGCTTCCGCTGCCCAAAGAAACCTGGCACTCTTCTTTAGGCAGTCAGTAATTGGCGACGACAAGGAGGCATAATTGGCAATAAACCGCCTATACCATCCTGTCATACCCAAAAATCGACGAACCTGTTTTGGAGTGGTAGGTGCAGGAAAGTCAAAAATTGCAGATACTTTATTTGAGTCTGTCTTTAAACATCCGTTACCAACGATGTAACCCAAATATCTAACTTCTCTCATGCAAAATTTGCTTTTCCCCAAATTTATTGTGAGTCCAGCAGAAGACAAGCAACGTGCAATGGTTGCCAAAAATTTAACGTGAGAATCAAAATGCTCAGAAACTACCAAAAGATCGTCCAAATAGACGAAACAGTTTTCTCCTAACTCGACTGGAATTGTTTTGTTCATCAGTATACACATTCTTTGAGGAGCATTACAGAGCCCGAATGGCATCACTGTAAACTGGTATAACGGTCTACCAGGCACTGTGAAAGCAGTAGCGTTGCTTTACAGGCTCCGCGTTTTCTACCTCAATAATATGTTCTTCTAAATGTGTTTTTCCTAAACCGACTTGGTTGAAGGAAGGAAATAAAGTTAAGATGCTTTCAAGACGCGCGCGTTGTTCCGAATTAAGCGTGTGCGTGTTGGGATCGTCAATTGACAAACAATCTAAAGTTTCGTTTTTAGAAAATATAGTCGGAGCTATATCGAATTCTTTCCAAAAATCTACACCTAGATATAGATTTTGGGTAAGTCCTGGTACGACGTATAGAGAAAGTGTTTTCGTAATGCTATGGTAGGTAATTGGAATTGCAATTTGCCCGTGTATAGGTTGAGCTTTACCATCAGCCGTTTTGACTGAGGTGGGACGACCAGTAATTAAAATTTTATGACGTTCGAGGAAATCTAAAGCGCCAGCGCCTAGACAGGACACACTTGCGCCACTGTCCAAAAGGCCAAAAAGGGATGCACCGTCGATTTCCACCTTAGCATATGGTCGATCGTCATCTTTAAGCTTCACAAAAGCAGATTCCACCGTTTTACCCAATAACTTCTTTTGTTTACACCTTTCTCTAAACCTACTAATTTTACTCGGTTTTAGTACAGTACCGATTATTCTATTTCTAGCTTCGTCATATTCCATTTGGCGTTGATGTAATGTTTTATTCGACCTTTCCAGTATATTTTTATTATTAGACGAGATTCTAGTTGACGTTTCGCGTTTCAAAATTTTGATGACCGACGGAGAATTTGGTTGCAATGATAGATTCGGACACAAAGTTGGTTCTATTTTGATTGGTCCGGGGGCATTATTGGCAACCGGGAATTCCCGTGCGTCTCTCGGTGCCTCTGTACGTTTCCCGGATTACATTTTGGGCACATCGGTAATGACACATCTTTTCTACCACAACGATAGCAAAAGAAGGACCGCTGTGTTATCGTACACTCGAAAAAACCATGACCAATATTGTCACAGTTCCAACACTTGAACCGTGATCTACCATTAGAATCCACAGCTTCTAGATGATCCTGTATTCCGTTTAACCACATATTTTCGCTCACATACCCTCGAATACTACTATCGATTTCGGCAGGTTGATATGGTAAACTACTACCGAAATGGGATGAATGAATATTATATCGATTCGATACCGGTTCGCGAGGAAAAGATTGGCCACCTCTAGTATATTGTTGGTCGTTATACGAATAACTTTTTGGGTCACAATCATTTTTAAAATCTTGGCATGGGAGATAAGAATTGTTTTCCTTTCTGAAGCGAGAGTCTGGTATAAAGCTAGTCCTAGCAGGTGAGTTATTTGCACCGAATTCCTGACTGTTTACATTTTGGCGAAAATCAGTGGTGCGTAACATTTCGTTTGCGGGTCTAAGTCTATCATTATCCAAATCAGTCCCATCATTTGCCGAATCCGGTCCATGTGAGAAATTACGTTCGTCAAGATCATCTAATTCATGGATGGGCCGTGTTGGGTTTTGCCAAGTTCGTCTTGGTTCTCTTTCAGAAAGATGGCGTTCCGCTTTGCGGCATACTTCCTCAAAGCGACTCAGACTCATGGCAGGCATTCCGAAAATAAGATTTGCGATCTTATCTTTGACGTGCTCTCTCATAATGTCCGCCAATTCTATTTCCGTCATAGGAATTCTTAACTGATTGTATAAAGACATAACCGAATCATAAAAATCATCAAAAGTTTCACTGTTGCTTTCTTTGTAACATCCGATGCATGATTTCATGGTCAGTATCCAGGCTCTTGAATTGGTGTCGGAGAGCCGCCTTTAGGCCATGCCAATCGATGTGGGGTTCTCTTTTCAGCAGTCGCCAATACCACTGCTCAGCCTTATCGGAGAGCAGGGTATGGAATTGGGTACAAATGGCGTACCACGAATTATCCCCACGCGATTGCATGGTTTCTATGCGGAATATGAACTCTTCCACAGACATATCTTGAGCCTTTCCACTGAACTGGAATCCCCATTTGTCTATTCGGGTATCATGTGACTATTGTTTGAAGCTGAAATAGCGTTCACGTTATAATTTGGGTTTTGGTTATTAGCACCCTATAGAGGTGGTGGTGGTCTATTTACGTTATGGTTTGTTGTTGGTTGACTCATTCTCTGAGGAACGTTCAAATTATATGTTTCGTTCAAATAATTGAAGTTAGCAGACTGGTCAATGGATTTTGGTGGAGCCACTGAACCGCGGCGCTTGCGATGGTGCATTCAAAGTCATTCGCTTGATCTGATTGAGTAACTCACTTTGGATCTTGGCCATCCGACTACTCACAGCCGCCTCGATCATAGTGCCTATGTTTTCCGTGGAAGCACTTGGATCTGACGGAGAGAGGAAAGAAGCGCCATCACTAGAACCCCATCGTGTGATAGTTGGGTTTGCCGCACCTCTTTCTCTACCACTACGACTGCGAGTTGTCATTGTAGCAGAAGCCACTAATTTTGAAGCTGGTGGAAGATCCAACGAAGGCTGTGATTGGTTTCGCGTTACTCGAGATTCATTTAGACCGGTCAATACACCCACCGCAGCACCTTGAGCATCTGTATTTGGCTCTGGTGACGCATTTGATACAATTGTGGGGTTGATTTTAGGTGTTGCACCGGTATTTGTATCTGCCATTTCGTAAACACAGCAAAAAATTTACAAAAACACAGATCAAATTAGTTTAGGTGTATGAGTTTAAGTTTTGGATGGGACCTCAGACTAAAATCAAACGCCCAGATCTAATTGCCACTAATGTGAAAAGAATGTTTGAACACACCTTCAGTTTCCAAAGATAACGTAACTATAATCACACCAAATCAAAACGCCCACATTCACGTGTTGCCTTTTGTTATTATTCAGTCAGAAATCCAGCACAATATAAGGTCAAATCTGGTAATTGAGATTTCCTCCTCAAATATTTTTAATTTCAAGGGAAAATAATAACAATGGACAAAATAGTAATGAAAAAAAAAAGATAATAATAAATGAAATATAATAAAAAAAAATTGGCAATAAAAAAAAATATAGTAATAAAAAAATTGATAATAGAAAAATTTAACAATAATAAAAAAAAACTCCCCCACCAAAATCTAATAAATAAAAATAACAAAAAAAAATTGTTCAAAATATAATTCAAAAGGAAAACAATAAAATAATAAATTCAGAAAAAAATTTTTCTAACCTAAAACTGTAAAGATTAAACCTAAATCAAATAACCCAAAATAATAAAACTAAACCGAAAGGTAATCGAAATACTAAATCAAAAAAATAAAAAAACTAAAATAAACTAAACTAAATAAAACTAAACTAGGCCTAACTAAACTGAAGAAACTAAACCAAACCGAACTAAATAACTAAACTAAAATTTAATAAAGAATAAAAAGAAAATTTAAACTAAATCGAAGACAGAAAAAAATCTCGTAAAGAAAATTATTTCCCAAAAAAAATCCTATAGAAAATTCCCTTCAAAAAAATATCCAAAGGAATTTCGCAAAATTTTATCGAAATAAATTCACTCAAATATATACATCCACAATATAAATCCTTCAAAAAAAAATCAAACGTAATAATGTAAGAGCGAGAGAGAGAGACGAAACAAGCGGACGACACGAAGAAAACACAAACCCGACATTCACTCACGAAACGAAAATTGGATGTTGAAGGGTGACCCGCGAACGGTACCAAGTCGAGTGATCGGACACCTGCAATAGCAACCAAGGCCGAAGCATGTGATCCGATCCAAACGACTGGCACAATCCCAGACCACTATGTCTGATGTGGTTGCATGACTCTCGTGTACTCACCGCATTATTCATAGGCTTAATTAAGCACGAGAATGTGCGAAAAGGCGCACTAAAGCTCATACATCCGCATCTATAGCATTTCCCGAAGTCCAAACTGCATTGAAACGTGAAGCGTCGCAATGACTACAATAGTCATGTAGCACGTAATCAACATTTCAAACGCTTTTGCGGCAAGCGGAATATTCAATTAAAAAAAAAACCGAAGTAACTGCTACTACGCAACCGTAAATAAAACGTGACGACAGTAGGACTCAACATAAACGCGCTCGCGAAAAGCTAGTTCAATTCCGAAAAAAAATTTCGAAAACTTGTCCAAAACAACTAGGAGAGTGGTGTTACCATGCTTAGACCAAGGGTAGGGTCCTAACAGGTCAATATACAAGTACTGGAATGGTGTGTCAACTTCGATTTGTTTGCCCATTGGCGGCCTCAACACATTATTTGGAGCCTTAGACTCTTTACATGCGATGCAACTCGCGATATATTTACGTACTTCGCTAGCCATACCAGGCCAGAAGTATCTGCCGCAAACGATATAAGGTTTTGGTAATACCGCCGTGCGCAGCTTGTGGAGGATCATGCGCCAGACGAACTAGCTCGTCCTTAAGTCTAGACGGAACCCAAAGCTTCCACGATCGATCTTCCTGAAATATATTGCCAGTGCTAAAGCTGGTCTTGAGGTACACATAGCCATCTGACACTTGCATGTCAGGCAGCCTTTCCGCGTTGCTTTGCACTGTATCGATCAGGTCGAGATATTCCTTTGATTTGAAAGCCTCAGAATTCAAGTTTATGCTAGGTGCCGAAACTATTTCCGAAATCGCGTCCGCGTAAACACGTGAAAGCGCATCTGGCACCACATTTTCTGAACCTTTTCTGTGTTCAATCGCGAAATCAAAGGGTTGAAGCTTTAAGCTCCATCGAGCCAAACGTCCGCTCAAGTTGCGCTGACTCATGAGCCATTTTAAACTCGCATGGTCGGTGATTATTTCGAACGGCAAACCTTCGACGTAGGCTCTGAACTTTTTAACGCTGAACACCGCGGCGAAACATTCCAATTCCGTCACGCTGTAGTTGCGTTGTGCTGAGTTCAGCTTTTGAGAAATATAGGCGATGGGTTTCTCATTGCCTTCGTCGTCGCTTTGCAGCAAAACACCTCCGACAGCGGTCTTAGTCGCGTCGCACTGTATAATAAAGGGTTTAGTGTAATCAGGGTTGGCCAATACCGGGGCCGTAGTTAATGAAGATTTCAAGGCTTCAAACGCTACCTGAGCTTCCGCCGTCCAAAGAAACCTGGCACTCTTCTTTAGGCAGTCAGTAATTGGCGACGACAAGGAGGGATAATTGGCAATAAACCGCCTATACCATCCTGTCATACCCAAAAATCGACGAACCTGTTTTGGAGTGGTAGGTGCAGGAAAGTCAAAAATTGCAGATACTTTATTTGAGTCTGTCTTTAAACATCCGTTACCAACGATGTAACCCAAATATCTAACTTCTCTCATGCAAAATTTGCTTTTCCCCAAATTTATTGTGAGTCCAGCAGAAGACAAGCAACGTGCAATGGTTGCCAAAAATTTAACGTGAGAATCAAAATGCTCAGAAACTACCAAAAGATCGTCCAAATAGACGAAACAGTTTTCTCTTAACTCGACTGGAATTGTTTTGTCCATCAGTCTACACATTCTTTGAGGAGCATTACAGAGCCCGAATGGCATCACTGTAAACTGGTATAACGGTCTACCAGGCACTGTGAAAGCAGTTTTTTCCCTACTCTGCTTCTCCAACGATATCTGCCAAAAGGCGTCCTTCAAATCAATACTTGAAATGAAACACGTCTTCTCAAGTCTACTGAGAAGGCCTTCTATATGCGGAAGTGGGTAAGCGTCTTTTTCGTAAGGGTGTTCACTTTCCTGGAGTCGAGGCAGAGGCGAACCTTTCCAGGTTTGCGCACCAAGACTACAGGAGAGTTCCACGCGCTGACACTTTCTTCGATGACACCCAATTCCAACATACGGTCCAACTCAGCATACATCAGGGCTTGCACCGCAGGGGAAACAGGGTAGTGGCGTTGCTTTACAGGCTCCGCGTTTTCTACCTCAATAATATGTTCTTCTAAATGTGTTTTTCCTAAACCGACTTGGTTGAAGGAAGGAAATAAAGTTAAGATGCTTTCAAGACGCGCGCGTTGTTCCGAATTAAGCGTGTGCATGTTGGGATCGTCAATTGACAAACAATCTAAAGTTTCGTTTTTAGAAAATATAGTCGGAGCTATATCGAATTCTTTCCAAAAATCTACACCTAGATATAGATTTTGGGTAAGTCCTGGTACGACGTATAGAGAAAGTGTTTTCGTAATGCTATGGTAGGTAATTGGAATTGCAATTTGCCCGTGTACAGGTTGAGCTTTACCATCAGCCGTTTTGACTGAGGTGGGACGACCAGTAATTAAAATTTTATGACGTTCGAGGAAATCTAAAGCGCCAGCGCCTAGACAGGACACAATTGCGCCACTGTCCAAAAGGCCAAAAAGGGATGCACCGTCGATTTCCACCTTAGCATATGGTCGATCGTCATCTTTAAGCTTCACAAAAGCAGATTCCACCGTTTTACCCAATAACTTCTTTTGTTTACACCTTTCTCTAAACCTACTAATTTTACTCGGTTTTAGTACAGTACCGATTATTCTATTTCTAGCTTCGTCATATTCCATTTGACGTTGATGTAATGTTTTATTCGACCTTTCCAGTATATTTTTATTATTAGACGAGATTCTAGTTGACGTTTCGCGTTTCAAAATTTTGATGACCGACGGAGAATTTGGTTGCAATGATAGATTCGGACACAAAGTTGGTTCTATTTTGATTGGTCCGGGGGCATTATTGGCAACCGGGAATTCCCGTGCGTCTCTCGGTGCCTCTGTACGTTTCCCGGATTACATTTTGGGCACATCGGTAATGACACATCTTTTCTACCACAACGATAGCAAAAGAAGGACCGCTGTGTTATCGTACACTCGAAAAAACCATGACCAATATTGTCACAGTTCCAACACTTGAACCGTGATCTACCATTAGAATCCACAGCTTCTAGATGATCTTGTATTCCGTTTAACCACATATTTTCGCTCACATACCCTCGAATACTACTATCGATTTCGGCAGGTTGATATGGTAAACTACTACCGAAATGGGATGAATGAATATTATATCGATTCGATACCGGTTCGCGAGGAAAAGATTGGCCACCTCTAGTATATTGTTGGTCGTTATACGAATAACTTTTTGGGTCACAATCATTTTTAAAATCTTGGCATGGGAGATAAGAATTGTTTTCCTTTCTGAAGCGAGAGTCTGGTATAAAGCTAGTCCTAGCAGGTGAGTTATTTGCACCGAATTCCTGACTGTTTACATTTTCGCGAAAATCAGTGGTGCGTAACATTTCGTTTGCGGGTCTAAGTCTATCATTATCCAAATCAGTCCCATCATTTGCCGAATCCGGTCCATGTGAGAAATTACGTTCGTCAAGATCATCTAATTCATGGATGGGCCGTGTTGGGTTTTGCCAAGTTCGTCTTGGTTCTCTTTCAGAAAGATGGCGTTCCGCTTTGCGGCATACTTCCTCAAAGCGACTCAGACTCATGGCAGGCATTCCGAAAATAAGATTTGCGATCTTATCTTTGACGTTCTCTCTCATAATGTCCGCCAATTCTATTTCCGTCATAAGAATTCTTAACTGATTGTATAAAGACATAACCGAATCATAAAAATCATCAAAAGTTTCACTGTTGCTTTCTTTGTAACATCCGATGCATGATTTCATGGTCAGTATCCAGGCTCTTGAATTGGTGTCGGAGAGCCGCCTTTAGGCCATGCCAATCGATGTGGGGTTCTCTTTTCAGCAGTCGCCAATACCACTGCTCAGCCTTATCGGAGAGCAGGGTATGGAGTTGGGTACAAATGGCGTACCACGAATTATCCCCACGCGATTGCATGGTTTCTATGCGGAATATGAACTCTTCCACAGACATATCTTGAGCCTTTCCACTGAACCGGAATCCCCATTTGTCTATTCGGGTATCATGTGACTATTGTTTGAAGCTGAAATAGCGTTCACGTTATAATTTGGGTTTTGGTTATTAGCACCCTATAGAGGTGGTGGTGGTCTATTTACGTTATGGTTTGTTGTTGGTTGACTCATTCTCTGAGGAACGTTCAAATTATATGTTTCGTTCAAATAATTGAAGTTAGCAGACTGGTCAACGGATTTTGGTGGAGCCACTGAACCGCGGCGCTTGCGATGGTGCATTCAAAGTCATTCGCTTGATCTGATTGAGTAACTCACTTTGGATCTTGGCCATCCGACTACTCACAGCCGCCTCGATCATAGTGCCTATGTTTTCCGTGGAAGCACTTGGATCTGACGGAGAGAGGAAAGAAGCGCCATCACTAGAACCCCATCGTGTGATAGTTGGGTTTACCGCACCTCTTTCTCTACCACTACGACTGCGAGTTGTCATTGTAGCAGAAGCCACTAATTTTGAAGCTGGTGGAAGATCCAACGAAGGCTGTGATTGGCTTCGCGTTACTCGAGATTCATTTAGACCGGTCAATACACCCACCGCAGCACCTTGAGCATCTGTATTTGGCTCTGGTGACGCATTTGGTACAATTGTGGGGTTGATTTGAGGTGTTGCACCGGTATTTGTATCTGCCATTTCGTAAACACAGCAAAAAATTTACAAAAACACAGATCAAATTAGTTTAGGTGTATGAGTTTAAGTTTTGGATGGGACCTCAGACTAAAATCAAACGCCCAGATCTAATTGCCACTAATGTGAAAAGAATGTTTGAACACACCTTCAGTTTCCAAAGATAACGTAACTATAATCACACCATATCAAAACGCCCACATTCACGTGTTGCCTTTTGTTATTATTCAGTCAGAAATCCAGCACAATATAAGGTCAAGTCTGGTAATTGAGATTTCCTCCTCAAATATTTTTAATTTCAAGGGAAAATAATAACAATGGACAAAATAGTAATGAAAAAAAAACGATAATAATAAATGAAATATAATAAAAAAAAATTGGCAATAAAAAAAAATATAGTAATAAAAAAATTGATAATAGAAAAATTTAACAATAATAAAAAAAAACTCCCCCACCAAAATCTAATAAATAAAAATAACAAAAAAAAATGTTCAAAATATAATTCAAAAGGAAAACAATAAAATAATAAATTCAGAAAAAAATTTTTCTAACCTAAAACTGTAAAGATTAAACCTAAATCAAATAACCCAAAATAATAAAACTAAACCGAAACGTAATCGAAATACTAAATCAAAAAAATAAAAAAACTAAAATGAACTAAACTAAATAAAACTAAACTAGGCCTAACTAAACTGAAGAAACTAAACCAAACCGAACTAAATAACTAAACTAAAATTTAATAAAGAATAAAAAGAAAATTTAAACTAAATCGAAGAGAGAAAAAAATCTCGTAAAGAAAATTATTTCCCAGAAAAAATCCTATAGAAAATTCCCTTCAAAAAAATATCCAAAGGAATTTCGCAAAATTTTATCGAAATAAATTCACTCAAATATATACATCCACAATATAAATCCTTCAAAAAAAAATCAAACGTAATAATGTAAGAGCGAGAGAGAGAGACGAAACAAGCGGACGACACGAAGAAAACACAAACCCGACATTCACTCACGAAACGAAAATTGGATGTTGAAGGGTGACCCGCGAACGGTACCAAGTCGAGTGATCGGACACCTGCAATAGCAACCAAGGCCGAAGCATGTGATCCGATCCAAACGACTGGCACAATCCCAGACCACTATGTCTGATGTGGTTGCATGACTCTCGTGTACTCACCGCATTATTCATAAGCTTAATTAAGCACGAGAATGTGCGAAAAGGCGCACTAAAGCTCATACATCCGCATCTATAGCATTTCCCGAAGTCCAAACTGCATTGAAACGTGAAGCGTCGCAATGACTACAATAGTCATGTAGCACGTAATCAACATTTCAAACGCTTTTGCGGCAAGCGGAATATTCAATTAAAAAAAAAACCGAAGTAACTGCTACTACGCAACCGTAAATAAAACGTGACGACAGTAGGACTCAACATAAACGCGCTCGCGAAAAGCTAGTTCAATTCCGAAAAAAAATTTCGAAAACTTGTCCAAAACAACTAGGA
Organism: Xylophagus ater; assembly: GCA_963422695.1. Classification (NCBI taxonomy): domain Eukaryota; kingdom Metazoa; phylum Arthropoda; class Insecta; order Diptera; family Xylophagidae; genus Xylophagus; species Xylophagus ater. The sequence goes on from CAUJSI010000004.1 coordinate 16,950, forward strand.
GAGTGGTGTTACCATGCTTAGACCAAGGGTAGGGTCCTAACAGGTCAATATACAAGTACTGGAATGGTGTGTCAACTTCGATTTGTTTGCCCATTGGCGGCCTCAAGACATTATTTGGAGCCTTAGACTCTTAACATGCGATGCAACTCGCGATATATTTACGTACTTCGCTAGCCATACCAGGCCAGAAGTATCTGCCGCAAACGATATAAGGTTTTGGTAATACCGCCGTGCGCAGCTTGTGGAGGATCATGCGCCAGACGAACTAGCTCGTCCTTAAGTCTAGACGGAACCCAAAGCTTCCACGATCGATCTTCCTGAAATATATTGCCAGTGCTAAAGCTGGTCTTGAGGTACACATAGCCATCTGACACTTGCGTGTCAGGCAGCCTTTCCGCGTTGCTTTGCACTGTATCGATCAGGTCGAGATATTCCTTTGATTTGAAAGCCTCAGAATTCAAGTTTATGCTAGGTGCCGAAACTATTTCCGAAATCGCGTCCGCGTAAACACGTGAGAGCGTATCTGACACCACATTTTCTGAACCTTTTCTGTGTTCAATCGCGAAATCAAAGGGTTGAAGCTTTAAGCTCCATCGAGCCAAACGTCCGCTCAAGTTGCGCTGACTCATGAGCCATTTTAAACTCGCATGGTCGGTGATTATTTCGAACGGCAAACCTTCGACGTAGGCTCTGAACTTTTTAACGCTGAACACCGCGGCGAAACATTCCAATTCCGTCACGCTGTAGTTGCGTTGTGCTGAGTTCAGCTTTTGAGAAATATAGGCGATGGGTTTCTGATTCTCAATCTAATAAATGAAAATAACAAAAAAAAATTGTTCAAAATATAATTCAAAAGGAAAACAATAAAATAATAAATTCAGAAAAAAATTTTTCTAACCTAAAACTGTAAAGATTAAACCTAAATCAAATAACCCAAAATAATAAAACTAAACCGAAACGTAATCGAAAAACTTAATCAAAAAAATAAAAAACTAAAATAAACTAAACTAAATAAAACTAAACTAGGCCTAACTAAACTGAAGAAACTAAACCAAACCGAACTAAATAACTAAACTAAAATTTAATAAAGAATAAAAACAAAATTTAAACTAAATCGAAGAGAGAAAAAAATCTCGTAAAGAAAATTATTTCCCAAAAAAAAATCCTATAGAAAATTCCCTTCAAAAAAATATCCAAAGGAATTTCGCAAAATTTTATCGAAATAAATTCACTCAAATATATACATCCACAATATAAATCCTTCAAAAAAAAATCAAACGTTATAACGAAGGAGCTAGAGAGAGAGACGAAACAAGCGGACGACACGAAGAAAACACAAACCCGACATTCACTCACGAAACGAAAATTGGATGTTGAAGGGTGACCCGCGAACGGTACCAAGTCGAGTGATCGGACACCTGCAATAGCAACCAAGGCCGAAGCATGTGATCCGATCCAAACGACTGGCACAATCCCAGACCACTATGTCTGATGTGGTTGCATGACTCTCGTGTACTCACCGCATTATTCATAGGCTTAATTAAGCACGAGAATGTGCGAAAAGGCGCACTAAAGCTCATACATCCGCATCTATGGCATTTCCCGAAGTCCAAACTGCATTGAAACGTGAAGCGTCGCAATGACTACAATAGTCATGTAGCACGTAATCCACATTTCAAACGCTTTTGCGGCAAGCGGAATATTCAATTAAAAAAAAAAACCGAAGTAACTGCTACTACGCAACCGTAAATAAAACGTGACGACAGTAGGACTCAACATAAACGCGCTCGCGAAAAGCAAGTTCAATTCCGAAAACCAAAAAAAAACGAACATCCGAAATTATGTTCACATCAAAACTTCGTTCAGAAATTTTGATGATGTGAACACACCTTCAGAAAAAAAAGTTGACTAATAAAAAAAACAGATGAAAATTTTTAAATTGAAACAGGGTGTTTCGAAAGTTTCGAAAAAAGTTTGAGTCAAATTTTTAAATTTTCTAAAAAGATTTGTTTTTCTGAAAATATTGGTTTACCATAAGGTAACAACCAAAACACCATTTTCAAACATCAGCTCGTTCGAAAACGTGTCAAACAATTTTGTTTGAGCTCCATTTGTAATTTCAACCGAAGTCGAAAATACAAATGGCAAACAAAATTAAACAAATTCGCTGAGCGAACAACGAATCGTTGGGCGCCATATATATGTAACAAGGGGTTTGCATATTTTGGGGTACTAGAAGCAAATCCCCAGATGACCTTTTCAGCATATCTTCTTCCTTGCGAGGAGAAGATATGAGATGGTGCAGCTAATGTGAGCAACTGAAAGGCTGCACACCTTGCTGAGTCGCACAAACTAGCTCGCCGGTGGGGTGGGTCGCTGCTCACCACCATCTGTCATCGCGTTACACATAGTTGTTTATGCGTGCATGATGAATGTAAACGTCGTTCAGACTTTAGAGTGATAGCGCGAGCTACCAAGCAAGGAAATTCGGTTTTGCGAGAAAAAAACCGAATAAAGGATGTGTTCGTTAATACTTGGTCACCGAAACTGACCGAACTTAACGCGAAAGCCTTGCGAGGCATGTCGGGGCCGATTGGCAGAGGTGTTATTGCCAACCGGACTTTGGGGCACTTCCCTCCCGCATGGACCGACAGCAGAATGCCGGCCCCCGTTTACGATAACCGCCCCTTCAATTGGTTATCGTCCCTTAATATTTTATTTATGCCTTACTTCGGCACCCTCCTAATTCATCTCTCCCTCTCTCTAATTGACCTATTTAATGCCGAACATATCTAGTAATATTTCCAAACATATAAGACTTTACCCAGCGGGTACAAACATCGACAACCGAAATTGTAAAGAAAACTCGAGCAGGTTTATAATACTTTCTTTAATATTTTTTTCTTTTTTTCTTTTCTTTTATAATTGTCGTCTAGATGTACATAATTTAATTCATAAGTAATTCTTAAAATTTGATTCTATTAATTTATACATATCTTATGAAAAGCATAAAAACAAATTCCCCTCTTTTTTAATTTACATAAAAAGGTTTTTTTTTGTAATTAAGATCTAAATGCCATGCCACTTCGATTTATTATCAATTTTGATAACTTTTAGCATCAGTTAAATAAACAACTTTCCATTTCATGGTAAAATTAAGAAAAAAGAAAATTTGTTTCAAAAAAAAAAAAAGTTTCGTTTTGCCTTTTTTTATAATCACTCCTGTTTTCAAATTATTTTTTTTTTTTTCTTCATCGAACAATTTCTTTAAATTTATGTATTGTCAATTACCTTTGATTTTAATTTTCATTTGTTACTTTTCCTGTTGGTCGCGAGCTAGATCAAGCTATATATATATATCTCATGTAGCTCGTACAACGCTATGGGAAAGATGAGAGAACCAAAAAAAATTTACTTACGGATTAAAGCAAAAACAAAACCCTATTCCAAGAATCATCACACTTTCATGTAATTACATTGAATTAGCCATATCAATTATGGTTATGTCCCCCTTTTTTTTGTAATTAATTTTCTTTATTTTTTTATTTAAAATTATAGATTTCCTTCAATTTTTTTATTCTCCTTTGTATTAAGTTTTGATAAAACTTAAATAACCAAATTTTATTAATTGACACTTAAGTACTGGATTTGTTTGTACACCCTGTTTTTTTTTTGTTGGATTAATTTCTAATTTTTAATTCTTTTTTTTTGTGTGTGACATTGATATTTTGCGAAAAAAAAAACCAATTTAATTTTAAAAACTTCTTTCTTTACTTTTCTTGAACCTATTTTTTTTTTTTTTTTCTTAAAATTTCCGGATCTAAATTTTCTATTTATTTTTAATTTACTTTATTTAATTTTTAAAAAAATGTATTGATTGTTGATTCTTTTGGCTTTTTTTCCCCGACTGATGTAGATTTTTTTTTTCCTTGTTCGCTTTACCACGTTTTTTTCAAATTTTGAATCCAAAGGTCCTAAAGTAATCCGGCTATTAATTCCTCATTTGAAGTGTCCTACATTCTGCAATTCCCATATTAGTTTCTTCTACAGCATAATTTCGCCTCGTATCAAACAAAATTGATCCATTTCCATAATTTTTCTTTTTCCAACTCCAAAGCGCGTGTAAAATTTCTCAAACTTCAAAATATTTTTTTTTTTATATCTATTTCGATAATTATTATTATTATTACTATAATTCACCGACTCTAATCTTAACACGCCTTTTATTTTAGCGTCCAAACAAAAAAAAAAAAACTGATGACTCTTCATTTTTTTTTTTTTTTTGAAGAAAAAAAAATCGTTTTTTTGTTTCTGTCTTTAGAAAACAAGACTTGCCACTGTGAGGTTTCCAACCAGACTCTTCGACCAAAAAAAAACATCCATTCTCAACCCAACGCAACAAAGTGAGGTATCTCTATCTCTTTCTTCCTACTTGTTCGTCGAAGCTTTCAAATAATCGGATCATATTTGGGCTAACGGATTTAAAGCATTTTTCATATCAAAATTCTGGCGCATGTTTTGTAAACCGGTTTATTTTTTTCCTCTTATTGTCCCTTTCTTTAAAGAGAATCTCTGAGATTTTTTCTTGTTTGTAACCCAACGGAAATAGATGGCTCCAACTATCACTAAGATCACTTGAAATGGTTTTAAAATTTGATTGCGATAGATGGCCATCCTGTTGGGTAGAAGAAAAGCTTTTGAAATTTAAATTTCGCCGTGTAGGCTGCAAGAAGGTTTTACGTGGAAACTCCAAACTGCTGACTGTCAAAAAAAAAATCTGATCCATCACCAGTTTTTAGTTCCCACGCGTTACAATCCGTTTGACTGAGGGTAATGAGGGCTTGGTGTGACTACTACGATATCGTGATTGATACAAAAATTCTTAAAATGATATGACCGGAACGGCATATTATCCGCTATGATCACTTTTGGCAATCCGTGATTTTAAAAATTGTTATTAGTTTCTTTACTACCTCATTACTAGTCTTATTTTTCAATTCTAAAATATCTATATACTTAGAGTAATAATCAACTACCGCAATATAATCTTTTTTCCCAAATTCCAAAATATCCATACCAATTTTTTGGAAAGAAAGTTTGGGTATATCATGTGAAATCATTTCATGGTATTCCTGAATTTTTGACATATGTGACACTTAACTACTTTATTTTCTATATCCTGATTCATTCCCGGCCAATACACTAATGTCCTAGCTCTTTTCTTGAGTTTCTCTATCCCTCCATGGCCTTCATGTAGTAGTTCTAATATATGTCTTCTTAACCCAATTGGAACAAATACGCGATCGTTCAGGAATATTAAATCATCTTCTAGTAACAACTCGTTTCTCATTTTCCAATAAAATTTAACATTTTCTTCCAGAAGTTCCCTTTTCTTTGGCCACCCATTTCTTAACACCACTCTTAAATTATTTAGACTCGGGTCTTTTAACAATTCCCTTTTGAATTCTAATATTTTCGAATCACTTATATTCAGTGAATGCACTAATTCATCTAGTTCTTCAATTTCATCCGCTGACTCTTGCTTATCAAAATAACGCGATAACAAATCTGCTATGTACAAATATTTCCCAGCTACATATTCAAAATGTAGATTGTATTTCAATAACCTTAATTTCATGCGCTGCAATCTTCATTATTGTCTCCTTTATCTTTTCCAAAAATTCCATGTGTGACGGTAACCATTCAAAGATATTATTTTCCTTAAGTAACTCACGGATAGGTTGCGAAATTTGTGCTAAATTCGGAATGAAAGCCCTAACATAATTTATCATACCTAACAATTTCTGTAAGTTTTTCTTGTCTTTCGGACTACCAATTTTTGAAATGGCCTTCACCCTATCAGGATCGACTGAAATGCCCTGTTCTGACATAATCTGCCCTAAGTATTTCACCCGAGGGACTTTAAATTGTAATTTATCTTTGTTAAATTTTATGTTTCACAATTTGGCCCTGTCGATTACTTGTTTCAAAATTGAATCATGTTCCTTCTCTGTTCCAGCCGCTATCAGTACATCATCTATGTAGATGACAACACCCTTAATACCTGCAAAATTTTCTACATTTAATTTTTGAAATTTCTCAGGTGCAATTTTTATTCCAAATGGCATTCTTTTGAATTTGTAACACCTAAATGGCGTATTGAATGTACATAATTTACTAGATTCTTCATTTAACTCTATTTGATAATAACCATCTTTCAAATCGAACACAGAGAAATATTTTTTTCCACTTAATTGTGCCGCTAATTCTTCAAACGTCGGAATTAGATAATTTTCATTCTTAATAACTTTATTTAGCTCTTTTGGATCTAAACATAACCTTAAACTTTTGTTACTTTTTTCTATTATTACTAAATTGGATACCCAATCAATTGGACCATTTACTTTTTCTATTATTTTCAAATTAACTAAGTTATTTAACGATTTTTCCAACGGTTCTATTAACGATAGTGCCACTCGTCTGGCAGGTTTCACGACTGGAGTTGCATCATTAGTAATTTCAAATTTTTACTTCTTTTGCAAAACATCCTAACACTTCAAATAAAACTTCATTTTCCTTTACAAATTTACTTTTTTCAGTTAATCTAATGACAGATACTCTTTTAACTAAATTTAAGTCACTACAACCCTGCAAACTCAGAATAGGTGTCGAGTGTGATTCTACAACCATAAACTTTTGATTGGCTATTATATTTTTAACAGTACAAATTGCTTCGGTTACACCTATCACATTTAATTTCGCGCCCCCATAAGCTTCTTATTTAATAGTCGTTCCATTAAGTTTCAAATTCCCTATTTCTTTTAAATATTTTTGAGGTAATACATTTACCTCCGCACCAGTATCAAGTTTAAATAATACCATACGATCATTTACTCGGATTCTTTGATACCACGAATCCTTTTTTCCAAAATTACTCGAAATATCTCGGTTTAACTCACTCGTATTCACACTGTCGATGGAGAATTCTTGGTTACTTTGCCGTTTAATTTCGCGTATGATTTTCTTTGTTCGGCAAGCCGCAGCAAAGTGATTCATCTTTCCGCAATTATTACACGTTTGACCAAATGCTTTGCATTTACCATATTCGTGTACTACAGCACAAAATTTGCGTCTAATGTTATTCAATTTCCTAAAATTTTTAGAAATATCATTACTATTTTCATTTTGATTTTTGTTTTTAAAATTGTTATTTTTGTTAGTTTTATAATTTTTTTCAAACCCATTTTCATCAAATCTATTATTTTGTTTTCCAAATTTCCGATTATGTTGAGTTGCCCTTCCTTTGTCTGTATTTATTGCATCTATTGACGTCGATGGTTTATGCATCTCTCTCGTTTGTGTTTTAATTATTTCCATAGTTCTTGCTGTTTCGATAGCCTTCGCTAAATGCAGAGAATCAGCTTGCAATAATTTTTTCTGTATTTGTTTATCCGTTACTCCGAAAACAATGCGGTCTCGAATCATCCTTTGTTCTTGATCTCCAAAACCACATGTTCTTACCAATTTCTTCAAATGAAGCAAAAAATTATCAAATGGCTCATTAATTGCTATGAAAAACGAAAGTTTCATATACTTCCTTCTTCTTTGGTTCACAAAAGTCATCGAAAGCTCTAATAACTGCATCATAATTCTTATGTTTCTGCTTCTGTTAAATTGAAAGACTGAAAAACTTCCACAGCCTCTGTTGCATTTAAAAATACCGCTACTCTCACATGTTTGGCCTTTTTATCAATTTCTGTCGTCATGCAAAAAATTTTAAAATTTTGCTTAAAAATCCGCCAATTTTCGGCAATATTTCCCTCCAAATTCAAATTTTCCACTCTTTTTACAAAATCCATGCTTTTAAAAATAAATGTTCTTTCCACTATTTGGACTTTTCGTGGTCTACCACGTTTTTTCACTATTTTTTGGTCACTGATTTCTTCTTTCTTTTTCGCAATTCCCATCAATTATTTCTTACTATTTTTTATAATTCCTTTTGTTATAATTTTCAAAATTCTATTTTCAAATTAGCTAATTTTTATTTTTTTTCTTTTATTTTTCAAAATGTCTGCCACAGATTTTTCAAAGCTTTTTTTTTTAAACCAACTGCGCCTTGTTGTGTTCTGGTCGAGCATCAGATTGATAATGATGTCAGATATCGTATTGTATAGTGTTGCAGATAGCTATAGTACTAATATCCAACACTTTTAATAGTTTTGAATGATCAAATTTACTAATTCTCAGTGTTTTACATTTGTGTAATGTGAAATTTTTTTTTTTTTTAATTTATTTATTGAATCTAACATTTAATTATTTAATTTAAAGATTTTTCCTTGCTAACGAAAAAAAAAAAGGTACCGTAAGTTCGTAATTGTTTTTAACATTTAATTATTTAATTTCAAGATTTTTCTTCCTAACAAAAAAAAAATAAATAAGATATTGTAAGTTCCTTACTGTTTTTAGAAAGGGATATTTTTCTTCCTTTTAAAAAAGGATACAAATGTTTCTTCATTTCATTTGTATGGTATTAGCAAAGACAATAGATAATTATAAGATCTGTAAAATTGGGTTTGCCCACCAATTTCGACTTAAAAAACTAAATGAAATATAAGGAAAAAATATTTTTACATTTCGTTCTTGAGCTTTGGTTTTTGTACTGGATTGATTGGTATAGACAACTTTTTTCAAATCATTTAAGGAAATTAAGCTTTGAATTCATTCATGTTATGAATCCCGTGGATGAGTATATTTTGTTCTTGGTTTTTTTTTCTTTCTAATTTTAGAATTAAAGTGTTTGATGGTGGAGAAACTTTTGTTCTATTCATGTGCGCACATAAGCAATTTGTGGCTTTGAATATATCTTATGGAGAAATATGAATGGTATGGATTGATATATTTGGTGTCAGTTTTTTGCTAGCCTGATTTTAGAATTCAAACCTACCTTTAGAAATATTTTTTATGCTCGATTGTGTGTGTAACAACTTAATGTCGATTGTATTATATGTATTTTCTTTAAAAAAAATTTTCTCAGAGTTTCTCGTGTACTTTTAGATAATGCTAAATAAAGAATTTAAAATCTTTCAAACTTGGGCCAAAAATCGAATTGAATTTTGTTTTAAGTAATCGACATATTCATTTCTTTTTTAAAAATTATATAGTAGAATATTGCCATTTTATGGTCAACTAAGGATTATTGGATTTCCGTAAATTTGAAATTATATATATATTATATATAAAGATTATTATATAATGTATTTATTTGGAAGAATTTTGTCTAACTCATTTTAAGTACTTTCGACAGTTAATATGTGATGATATTTGGCAACATAACTTTTCCTACAATTTTAACATCGAATGTTGACATAACTTGTTTCAGGAATGCTTTGAATAACCAAATAACTGATTTCATGATGTCGTGTTAGAGGGTTGGAAAATATATATCAGGATTATTTATTCATTTAAAATTTTTAAGCGTGGGTGTTTTGTAAAACTATTGGGTAAACTATTTACATTTTTTTTTGACCCAAGAACAATTCTTTTTTAATAGAACCAGAATTAAAAAATTTGGAACTTCCTTTCGATGTTCTAAACATTGGTTCTCAGCAAACCAACTGGGGTAAAATTCATTAGTTCTTTGAATGCATTCCTCGATAATTTTTGCTTTTAAGTTGGTAAAATGCAAATAATTATCAAAAAAAGTTTCATATATTTGAAAATGCAATTTGCAAATTTCGAAAAAAAGATCGGAAGGATTTTGTAGAAAAGTCCTTTCAATAGTTTTGTCGAAATTTTTGTGTTTAATAAGTTTTTCCGACTGTAAAAGAAAATCACATTCGTCTTTATTCATTATCATGGCACAATTTGGACAGTTTATTTTTTTCAAAATAATTTTTAAAATTCCAGAGCCGACAGTATATCTTTTTGCTGGGTCTGCGACGTCGGAATTACTCTTGGAGTTTAAGGTTTCATTTATTTTCGTATCTTTTTCTATGTCATCCAAAACAATTTCAGAACTTTGTGCCAATAATCTTGATGTAATTTCATTAGAATTATCAATATAAGTATCTTGTAATGGGTTATCCCAATTAAGTAAAATGTCTTCATCAGTTTCACAATTCTTATTTGCATATGAAAACGTCATAATTCTCATTGACATTAGGCGCGCAACTATTCCATTGAACTCGTGGACACTAGGATTTTTGTTATTACCGCCCTTTGCCCGAATTTGCGCAAACATATTCTCTAATGGATCCTGATATAGTCGAGATGTTAATATAAAGTTAATTTTTAAATATTTGTCCGAAAATATATCTGTACTTAAATTTAAAATATCATTAATTGTAAGATATAATCCGTCAAAACAATAGTTTTTTTTTTGCAGGGAGACCCAATTTTGTAAGATATTCTTTGAATTCATTTAAATATTTAAATTGAGTACAATTTTTTGTTTATGGCTTTCGATATGGATTTTTTTCCGCACAATTACAACTATTTAGGCAGTCAAAAACTTTGTCAAAACTACGAGCGAATTTACTCGTCGCTGCTGCATATAATTTAATCGTTTGTGGAAAGGAATTATTTTCTAATAATGCATCTATTGCGTCTGCCATACTATTCCTCAAGACTTGCACTGCAAGTCTGACATTCATTTTATCAAAAACCCCTGGTTCAATATGTTTTTTTTATCTTTGGACACAACCTATATTTTTTTGATTTTTCGTCTATGCTATAAACACTTTTTATAACTTCCCAACTCGCAGGTCCGTCAGGAGTCTCAATAGTGCAATCTTTGAGTGTATTTCTTATATTTTTTAATAAATGAGGAGGATCATATAATGCAATTATTTTGTTCTGATTATAATAAAAATATGGCTTCTCTTTATTAATATCTAACAGCCTATAGCATTTTTGATTATTCATACCTTGATCGCACACTATAGCTCTAACCGTAAGCCCTATTTCGAAGCATATTTTTACATTAGCCTCCAATTTTTGTTTTAAACTGGCACCATCAATGCTGTTGTCAGAAACAAAATAACTAATTATGTCTTTCCAATTAGAAAACAAGCCCCTGATCATGAAAACGCATATTTGTTTTCCTAGTAATAATTTCCTATCATTTTCATCTAAATGCACTAACCCATCTACGAGATCATGAGATGTATTATAAACTAACCCCCTTATTCTGAATGCAGTCATAACAAGTTCTGACTGGCATAAAATGAGGTCATTGTCATAACTTTTTTTTTAATACTATTTGGTATTCTGGCGCGCTCATAACTAACAACTGTCATAAAAAAATATCATAAGTTCTGACCGACAATATTTTAGATCACAACGGAATTTTATATGGGTTCTCTGAGTGATTCAATTGATAAATATGGAATAATTTCCACCATTTTTTTCAGCACACAAATAATTTTACACCGATAGAAAAATTTCAAACCCATACAAACATTTTCGAGACTATTTATCAAATAACCACGAAAGCTCGCTCAAATTATACCAGTTTTAAAGTGTTATAAATTCATATTTTGGACATATTATGACCCGTTCGCCAGAATACGAATTTTCGTACCAGTCATAATTTCAGTCACAACATTATTGTCATAAATATTTCTGACCGCAAAACTGTCACAATGCCAGAATAAGCAAGTAAATCTCTTCTGATTGATTTTTCATCAAATAATAACACTGCCTGCTTATATTGCTTGTCCATTTTATTAACTAATTGTGCCAAATTTTTTATTAAAAGATCATCAAAACCTGGTTGAAGTCGTTTCACAGGACTCCACTTATATATAGCTGACTGACTAGGTAAGTGAAGACCTAAATCATCACGCAAGAAATTATAACAAGATGCAGACTTATAATTGACATTTTGAGACAAATATTTTTGGATATCATTATAGCTATTCTTTTCAGCTAAAATGATTTTACAAAATTCTTTGCTATTTAAGTTTAGGCTAGGTAACGAATCGATATGAGCATCAATGGACTTGTTTTCTTTCAATTGTTTTATTTTTTCTAACAACATTTCCTTTTCTTTCCGTAATTTCATGCATTCCTCAGAAAAACTTTTAGCATTCTTTTTAATATATAGCAATTTTTCTTATATCCTCCTACATTGACTACAAAAGGGAATGTCTTCGGCGGAATCAGAAACCCTTCGCCTTGAATTCGACGGATATTTAAGACAGTTCAGCTCACTTAAGCTAATATCACTTTCATTATGAAGAATATTATTTATGGAAGCAGGCCCATTGTATGTTTTCTTTGGTATCAACACTAATTGCGGAACTTCGTCTAAACTATTATCGTTAAATTCGTAAACATCACATATCTGATCTTTCGAATTATAATCTATATCTAGTGATATTTTATTTATTTAAAGCACTGTCGTTCAACTTTTCAATTGGTCTAAATGTAGGACAAGTACCAGCCATAAGTTTTTGTTTTCGTATATGTTCGGGATCAAAGTGTTTTACGCAAATAAACTTATTTTTTGTATTACAATTTTCTTCCAAACGACAAATACTGATCCATTGTTTCTTTAATTTTGCATTCTTTGGAAACGCAAAAAATTTCCCTTTGCCAAAACTTTTACAGTTTTCCATAAAAAATTTTCTATATTTTTTTTCTTTCTAGCTTGGAGTTTAAAAAATATTTTTCATTTTCTCCGTGCCCCAAAAAAAGAGTAGGTATCGCTCCTCCGATTAATTTTCTTCTATCGAGAAATTGTTTCTCAAAATGACGACTACAGATTCGCATAATAGTTTTTTTGCAGTATTCTGGACTTAGTTGCAAATTATGGCACCATTTTTCAAACAAATTGATATCTTTCGGAAAACGAAAGAAAGTAACATTTGATGAAAAATGTTTCCCACTGCAACCAGATATGCGACATCTGAGGAAATTCGTTTTTTTGTTAGCCTTGAAAAAGGCTGTTGGTTTTAAATTCAAAGAATCACTCATTTTTTAAGTGAAAAATTCTTTAGCCGCGTTGGAGGTGATTTCAAACTCGATGAAACGCTAAAAAAGCGACACTTTTTACCAAGATGAAATACCAGTCGATCAGAATTCATAGCAACAAAAATTTTGCATACAAAAATTTTTCAGATAAATATGTTCGGAAAAATTTCAGAAAAAATAAAAAAAAATAAAATTTTGCTTTGATTTCTGAACTCCGGATACATAGAATACAGGATACAGTGTTTCCTATTATCTTCGTCTCTTCTTTGTGCGCTGTTTCGTAGGCAAATGGATGGGGATGGATAGTATGATATTTTACACGGTATGCGTGCACAAAATATCAACCAGTTTTAACATTTATGTATATAACAATTCATACAGGAACTAGCACTTAAAATATTAGAAAAAATACACCTAGGCCTCGGCTTACGTCGTAGATACGTTCCAAAATTTTGCGACGCATTCTGAAACAACCCAAAGTGTATTAACATTTTGTGTGAGAAACCATGTGAATATTGAAGATAGGTTCCCAACAAAATTCCAGAAACAACGCAAAGTCAATTGACATTTTGTATGAAGAAAAAAACTAATAAAACTAATAATTTGAGAAACATAAATAAAAGAAACTTTAATAATTTTTTTAAAACAAAATTAATATTATCATATTTTTTAATTGTAAAATAATTATTTATAACAAAAAAATATAAATTAGTAGCTTAAAAAATAAAATCAAAAAAATTAACGACGCAACTTCGAAAAATCTACGACGCGGAGTGAAAATTGGTGTATTTTTAGGAACGACACAATATTGAAAAAACACAACATTAAACGACGCAACGCCAGGCCTAGGTGTATATAACAAAAAAAAATTCTTCATTCTTTCTAATGAAAATGTTTAATTTTCTTTTCTTATTTTGTGCGGATTTTCTTGTTTCTGTCATTTTCAAAAGAGGTATTGGGACGATCGCGTCTAATTTCTCTTGCAAACATTCCAAATTTTGATATTCTTGTTCAATAGAAAAGAAAATATGCGAGGGCAGTCGGAGTTTCAATATACCATAATAATATAAATGACAACCCGTGTTGTTACTCCACAAATAGATCTCAATGTACAATACTTAGAATCATTGTCTGTTCAGCTTTCGAAAGTGCGAGAAATATCTGCTTGTGAAAGCAGATTGGACCATAATAAATCAATTATAATTGTGGCAATTTATATTTCTCCCAACGAATCAATAAATACAATTATTGAATTCGTCCACGAGAATTTGCTAAAGTACACACCAGAAATTTCGCGTATTATTAAAAAAGATTACGATAAAATTTCGATGATTTTAAGTGGGGATTTTACTGTTAATTTTGCATTGGATACAGCGCTCCCTTTGAATGAGTCCCTCAACACCAAATTAAATTTCAAAAAGTGCAGTAGTCGCACTGAATCGACAACAAGATCGAAAACGGTAATTGACTGTATTTCAAAGATATATTGATCAAATCCAAACCAAAGCATTCATTTCATATTTTAGTTATCATTTATTGAAATTGGAAGCAGAGAGTGTGAATAATAAAATGTAAAACAACTTTTAAACTTGGTATCAATATTTTAATAAATAAACCCTATAACACAGGATCTACATTAGCCAATATTTCTGGTATACCAGCAAAATTGGTTGCTAAACAGCTAGTGTAGACCCTGCTAGTATACCAAATATTTCTGGTTTGACAATTCTGGTATACCATTTTCGTAGACAGCGCTGGTATACCAATTTTTGACATTTGCATTTAATAAAATGGCGGAAACTAAATTTTTGCCAAGTGAAATTATCAAATTGATAAATATGTTCGAGAAAAAGAAGAAAAATATAGAACGATTGATTTAAAAAAAGGGGGCATGGGAAGATATTGCCACTGAATTGAATTCGACACTTTAAAGCCAATATTTTGGCTATTTTTATTTCCTGTTCTCGATTCAACTTCATTTCAGATACTGAATTGGTATACCAGTATTGGCCCACGTAAAAAAAAAACTGATAGTATTTTATTTCTGTAAGCCAATTAGTATACCAGAAATATTGGCTAATGTAGACCCTGTATAACTATCCCACCCCTGATACTGTATTTGTCTCATTCTCTGTCTGTTTAATCAAAGTGTAATTAATAATAAAGTCCGGAAAGCTAGCCAGAAAGAGCAGGTGGCAAGCGGGGGAAAGAATACGCAAGAGTACATATATTTTTCATAGGCAAAATCCATCAGCAAGAGAGAGAATGAAATGTTCTTAAAAATCAGATGGAATCTTATGAATTACCCCTGGAATCTAAAATATGGGACCTAATTTTATAAATTTCCCACACACCCAGGAAAAAAATATGCGCCAAATTTTTTTTTTGTGGCATGTGTGCATTTGTATATTAATTTCTGCCTGTGTTTCATTGTTTACATTTTAAAATTACCCAAAAGCGAGAAATGGGATGTTTTTTAAAATAATGTGTCTCTTTCACACCTACGTAAAATTTTTATTTCTATCTATGTCAGCAGTGGATAGAAAATTGTTTGAGAAAGAACAGGCAAAATTTGAAAAACGGCGGTACGGTAAGGATAGGAAGTTTCCAGACTTTATTATAGTTACACTTTGGTTTAGTTTTCCGAAGGTTTCACTTCTACCGCGTGTGCACACCACACATGATTTTTTTTTTTTACTTTTTTCTAACTTGAGCGCAAGAAGTATACGATTAGAATGAGGCACTCGCAGAAAAATTTTAATACGTTCAATATTGTGACGTGCTACCCGTTCGGTTCGATGTTATTAAAATGATAACACTTTTTATTTATGTGAATTTAGTGTATAAGCTTTATTTATAATTATTTCTGCGTTAACAATTGTCTTAAAAATATTTGTTTATCAATAATTTAATTATTACAATTAATTTATCACAGTTTTAAAAATTCACTGTTCAATAATTGATCACAATTATTACTTTTAAATTCAAATCGCCCTTGTAATCGCTTCCCACAAATAATCACGATTTGAATCTCTCGGATGAAGCTTAGACTTCAACTATCTGATTAAGACTGATTTTTATGCATCAGTTTTCTTCCTTATTTATAGTAAAAGTGTCTCATCCTGCACATGCTAGAAACTATTAGGTTCAACGTTGCTTTGGTCTAAACTCGAGAAATTTCCCGGCATGTAAACGTGTTTTTCATTATTTGACAAAAGCTTTTTCTTGACGTTGTTTTGTTTACTTAATTTCGAGAAACGTCATGGTTATTCTTCCGGTCGTGTGGTGTTCTTTTTTTTGTGTGGTGTTTCCAGAAGTATTTCATGATTTAATTAATATAAGTAAATAATAAAAATACTTCTGGAAATTTCTAGTGATTCTTTTCTTTTGTTTCATAGAATATTTGATGATTTCATGAATCATCAAATATTCTAACTCGGGAAATATAGTGCAATATTATCAAATTATGCACACAATCGAACATAAAAAATATTTCTAGAAGTACGTTTGAATTCTAAAATCAGGCTAGCAAAAATCTGACACCAAATATATCAATCCATACCATTCATATTTCTCCATAAGATATATTCGAAGCCACAAATTGCTTATATGCGCACATGTATAGAACAAAAGTTTCATAAAATATCAATATATCTATAATTTTTAAAATGAAATCTAAGATACATGCATATGTGCATTACTTAAAACAAAATTCAATTCAATTCTTGGCCAAGTTCTAAAGATATCAAATTGTTTATTTAGCATTATCTAAAAGTAGACGAGAAACTCGCAGCAAAATACATACTATGTATACCATTCGACATTACCTAGTTACCCACACAATCGATCATAAGAAGAGCAAAAAACCAACAACAAATATATCAATCGATGCCATTCATATTTCTCCGTAACTTATATCCAAAGCCACAAATTCCTTATATGCGCACATGAATTGAACAAAAGTTTCTCACGCATCAAATATTTTAATTTTAAAATTAGAAAAAAAAAACCAACAACCAAATATACTCATCCACGGCATTCATAAGAAGAATGAATTCAAAGCTTAATTTCCTTACCCAGCACAAAAAGCAAAGCTTAAGAACGAAATGTAAAAATAAGAAAGAATTCTCCTCGTATATTTTTTCCTTATATTTCATTTAGTTTTTTAAGTCGAATTTTTGGGCAAACCGAATTTTACACATCTTATCATTATTTATTGTCTTTGGTATAAGTATTGCAGTAGCCCATTTAGATCTGTGCGGCGTTCCATACGAAGAATAAGAGCAGTACATATATTACTTATAGCACTGTTTGCATCTTTAAGCTTCTTTAGCATAAAATTTATGGCTATATCTGCTGTAAACAGATTGCTATCTCTACGGCAGAGTGCTTCAAAAGTTGTTTTTACTGGTATAAGAGCAGTAATTGTATCAGATAGAATTTGGATATCATCATGAGATAAATCTAATGACTTTTCTGTATTTTTTATATTTATTAATGCTTTTTGTGTGCAATTTTCAATAAAAAGAAAGGTTCAAGCACTAACAAAAGACTGCTCCACCTCGCTAACAGTCTCTTAATAAGACAATATTCTTTCCAAATTCTGTCCGGATATATTGTTGTAATAAATCATTCTTTGTTGGTGATCGTTTCAACTTGGATACGATTTTTCGTACCTTATTTATCAGCTGACCAATAATTGTTCCAGTGATCTCATGAATGTTTCTTCCATGACTCTGAATACTATCTAGGAATCCTTCGTTGCCAAAATATCTTGCTCCTCCCACGAGTCACTCTCCATGAAATAAATTTCTTCTTCATCATATTGCTGATCTGATTAAATTTCCAACTTATTATAAATATTATATTAAATCAATAACCGCCAGCTGCGCACCATCTGCAAAGCATAACTGCTGGTCTACAGACAATAGCCTAACTACTTTTGTCATTACGCTTGCTCCATCCGTTATAATTGCTACAATGTCAGTATGCAAATTAAGTTTATGTTTTGCCGGCTTTCTTCCACTAATTCAATACGTCTTTCGGCCGGTAATGTGCCACAAAATAAAAAATTCTATGTATTTCATAAAAAAAAATAAAAATTTTCTGTGAATTAAATTCTTAGAAAATTTTGATGAGAAAAAAATTTAATTCAAAATATGATGCAAACAAAAATTTCAATCCCGGGATTATTCATTTCAATCCCGGGATTTTCCGTGATTTTTGGTGGTGTGTTGAATCGGATTATGTACCTTGTAGGCATATATTCCGTATTTTTTTTCAATCTCAGTGGTTTTCGCATGTTTTCAATGCGATGGCTAGGTAAAATATTCACAAAACAATCGGGGAATATAAGAAAAAATTAATTATTTTCTTCTTAATTTTAAATTTTTTTTTTGATATTTTATTTGATATTCTAGTAATTTTTAACATGAAATACGGTACAATGCATTCTAGTCAGTCTCTGGTAAACAATGAAATCAAACATAGTAAGCTTTTGATTGGTGTAGGCATACGGCGTTTGAAAATTTTTCCAAAAAAACGAGTTTGCGTCGCGTTTTCTCATTTCCTTGTGACCACGTTTTGTAATACTTTTTCTTTTCGAAGGTATCTGCACCGCTTACGCTTGTTTTTATTTCTGGTGTAATTTGAAATAGAAGAAAGAAACGAAAATGAGGTAAATAATGAGACGTATGAATACTGGAGAGCGTGATGTGAACGTTTTGCACGCGCTCTTCGACGTTTGGCAGAACTAATGTGTTAGATAACGTAACCAGAAAATTCCGTCTATCTTCACTATTCTTGTGGGCGTCGACTACCTTGCAAAAACAAAATGCAGCCAACGCTGCAACATACAAAATGTTGCAGAAAAATGCAAAAGTTCGTCTTTTTGTTGGGCGTTTTGATGAAAATTGTGTGACCATTTGATCCATAAAATCAACGCCTGCTTTATTTGAATTGTAATATAAAATCGCCTCGGGTTTTCGTGCTTTACCTTGACATAATGTTGAATAATGTAGGGTCGAAAGTAAGTTGACACACTTATTTTTCGTTGGAACGTAGCTGCAAATAGAAACCAAACCTTCGGGAAAACCAAAACATGACGAAGGAATTGGGCGACGTGGATGTTTCCTCATTTCTTCTGGGATACATCTCTTATTCCAACGAATGCGAACCCAATTTTTGCGAGTCGTTTGGTTCCTTCTAATGTTGTAAAGAAATTATGAGCGATACGTGTACGACCACTAGTAGTATATGATTTTGCCAGCTAATGCATGACATTTTGGCCTTGATTGACTACATGTTCACGTCCTTCTCGGCCTGTGTATAATTTACCTTCAAGTGGATATTTTGTATACCGTATGTATTTCGCTGGTTTCGATGGTATAAATTGTGTGAATTTTGTTTTGCCACGATATGGAAATAGCTGTTCATCTATTTTTATATTCGCATGCAGGCTATATTTCTTGCGAAGGTTTTCGTTCAAATAATTCCACATGTTACGAATGGGTGCCGCTTTGTCACTTTGCAAACGAAATGGACTTGTTCGTTCGTCATGAAACCGAATAAATCGTGTCAAAGCAGAAAATTGCTTATGAGACATAGCCGCTCTAAAAATAGGTAGAGCATCTGTACGCCGCAAATAATTTGACTTTTGCATATTATTGTGTGAATAATCAGCAACCAAAAGTATTGCAACAAATGCATCTAATTCATTTTCGGTTACATTCTTCCAAAGTTTTTGTTTTTATCGGTATTAGCCGCATTCCATTTCTGAACTGTATCTTTTCCATAGCGATTAGTTTTGGTTGCAATAATGTGTACAATGTTTATTGTGATGAATTTCTTGAACACTTCAATCGGAATAGAATTTCTCTCTTTGGGATCAGAAACGCACAACGTTATGTTGGCGCAAACGAACAGCAGCATTTGGTGCAGTTTTATTCCATTTTGTACCATCTTTACCATAGAAAAAAGTTCAACAAAACTTTGATATTGAATTTCAAGCTGCATTTCCTCGCCATCACTATCAAATAATTCTTCAGATTTTCTTTCATGTTCAATATCATGGGCTAATGCCTCTGTTAACCGTGCATAAAATGTAGTGTCTAAAAGTTCCGCCACGAGGCCGCGTATTATAAATAAACTCCACTTCTTCACTCAATTCCACTTTATCACTCATTTTGAACAAAGAAAACAAAATAATTAGGCTCATAAAATCTATGTTATTACAATAAAGTGTTATGCGCTCCACTTGCACCAGATAATTGACGATAATTGATGCGTATGAGTAAAAAGGGACAAAAAAACACATGAATCTACTAATCCGCGCACGCGCAAGCTGCTACAAGAGAAGTTTGAATAGAAGAGTACAAACATCGGTATCTCAATATTAACAGCTATATGTAATTACTATGGCTCTAAACAGTCAATCAAAAACAAAAGAAAGTCAAAAATTGCATCAATTTTCCTACAATATATAATATATCGGGTCTGGCCAGACTCATGAGGCACGAATGTGATGTGTACATCACAACACCGTTAATTATCTTTGCATAGCTTTTTCTATTCTGGTTTTTTCATAGATCGATAGCTAATACAATTTTAGGTAGCTCAATTAGAAAAAAAGTTATATTACAATGAAAACCAAAAAGGTCTGGCCAGACCAATGTGGGTGACGGAGGGTTAAAACTACCTAAAATTTGAGGCAAAATCATTCTGCTCACAAATTTTGAATCTGATACTTGCGTCCAAATCGAATATAGGGGTGGGTGGGATTGGGGTAAAAGTAAACAAACCCATTATTTCAAAAACTAACGGATTTAGAAAAGAGACCAAAAGTACAAGAATGAACATGATCATTTTCTCCATATAGGGGAAATTTGGTTTGCATATTCAGTGTTGTCACGATTTTAGAGGTGATAGATTGGTTTTGACGACCAAAAGTGAATTTTTTGAATATTCGGAAAAAAGTGAATTGTTTTGGTAATATTAACAGGGCTGCGTTCACTCACCAACTAAAAGTAACTAAAAGCGACTAAAAGTTACACTTTTGCGTTCACTGG
Organism: Xylophagus ater; assembly: GCA_963422695.1. Lineage (NCBI taxonomy): Eukaryota > Metazoa > Arthropoda > Insecta > Diptera > Xylophagidae > Xylophagus > Xylophagus ater. The sequence goes on from CAUJSI010000004.1 coordinate 37,991, forward strand.
TCAACATTTTTCGACTACGATGACGTCATGACACCGACACTCTGTCGTCCACTCAGTAACACCGGTGTAAAAAAAAGTAACTTTTTTCAACCAATGTCATGGACCGTAGTCGATTATTGTCATTTCTATTTCGTCAGTTTGATTTTGAATTCAAAACAAATTTTTGTGAATTCACTATTTTTTTTTAATTATTTGGCAAATTTATAGAAAAATTATAGTGTTAGTAAGAAGTTTATATTCAATTCGTTGAATTATACTCGAAAAAAATTTAAAATATTGAATTTATTAAAAAAAAGTGAAACCATAAAATATGTTTTTTATATAAAAATTTGCTACTAAATTAAATATTAAAAGTAAATTGATTTTATGAAAGTAATTTTAATAATTACAGTACATTAAATAATCTATAAATGCGCATTTTCTCCAATTGACATTTCGAAAGGACACTAATTGGCTGCGACTACGACTACGACCGTTCACTCGCAAACAACTTACACTTTTCGACACCGGCTTTTTTGACATTAACTTACACCAACTTTTTTTTACACCGGTGTGATCGAGTGAACGGAACCCAGAAGTAAGTATTGTTGAATTTTTTCAAAATTTTCATAGTCTTTCAATTTCAAATGTTCAATTAATTAAGGTGACCAACTATACTCATTTACTGAGTTTTGTACTATTTTTTCGCAAACCGTACTCTTTTCAAATCGTGTACTCTGAAAGTACTCATTTGTATTTCTAAAACATTTTTTTAGATTATTTTATTTCAATTTTATTAATTAAATATTTAAAATCATTTTGACAGTGATTTGAATTTCACGCGCGCATATTGCTTGCCGTTTCCGGCACGTCAGAGGACAGGGCAAACACCAGACACGAGTTTGACAGTGATTTGAATTTCGCGCGCACATATGACTGCCGTTTCCGGCACAATTGAGAGGCCGTATTATGTACCTGAAAATTTAAAAGTTTTAATGGAAACTTCCTTATGTTGTCCAGGCACTAATGCTGCTGTTAAAAGGGTATTTTCACTAGGTAATGATTATTGGAGCAGTGAGAAGTCGCAACTTTCTGTAAAAACATTATCTGCCGTCCTAACAGTCAAATTTAATATGCAAAATGAAAGTTGTTCGGATGTGGCTACATTATTAAACGAACATCCTCATTTAGCAAAAAAAATCCACTCCGAAGAAAAATATGTTTTTAAAAGAAAATAAAGTTTTAATCGTTTTTTCTTCCTTTTTTTTCACCTATGAAATACTTGCAAAGTGTACTCTTTTTGAACAAAAAATAGTTGGTCACCTTAAATTAATACATTATTTAAAAGAGTTTAAAGTGTGAAAAATTTGAATCCACGGTTATGTGAAAGAGATTCTGGATGACCGAATACTTGTGTGAACCCTACGAAATATATCCATAGACAGGTTATCTCAACTGATGTATCAGATTGTACTGTCAAGTGTTCAGACGTGTGTTTTGTTTTGTGATTTTTCTTTTGTGCTATTTGTGCTTAAATGTTATAATTTTAATAATGCTTATACTTTTTGTTGTGTTCTGGTCGACCATCTGATTGAGAATGATGTCAAATATCGTATTGTATAGTGTTGCTATATAGCTATAGTACTAATATCCAACATCTTCCCCTTTTTTTATTAATTCTTTTCAACATTACAAGTTATCTTAATTCCAATCATTTAACAAAACAAAAAAAATTAACACATTTTCATTTTGACGTAATATGGAACCATTCTCCGTTTCAATCCAGTATGATCTCGGGGTACCATGAATTTCTTTTATCATGCCTTTACTCCAATTATTTTTACCATCTTTATACCAAATCTGGTCGCTTTGGTTAAATGTATTACCTCTCCTATGTTTTTTATCATAAATATTTTTTACTTTCCCTATTTTTAAAATATAGGTTTCGTTGAAACGATGGAATGCTTTGTGACAGAAACAAATCTTCTTTACCAGGGATTAATGTACGTGTTTTCCTATTCATCAAAAGTTCTACCGGAGACAAATCTAAACCGTTTACAGGCGAATTTCTATAATTTAACATCGCTAGCCATAACTCTGTTTTATCTTCCACACATTTCTTTAACATATTTTTAGCTGTTTGTACCGTCCTTTCTGCTAATCCGTTTGACTGAGGGTAAAGAGGGCTTGATGTGACTACTACGATATCGTGATTGATACAAAAATTCTTAAAATGATATCACCCGAACGGCATATTATCCGCTATGATCACTTTTGGCAATCCGTGATTTGAAAAAATTGTTTTTAGTTTCTTTACTACCTCATTACTAGTCTTATTTTTCAATTCTAAAATATCTATATACTTAGAGTAATAATCAACTACCGCAATATAATCTTTTTTCCCAAATTCCAAAATATCCATACCAATTTTTTGGAAAGGAAGTTTGGGTATATCATGTGAAATCATTTCATAGTATTCCTGAATTTTTGACATATGTGACACTTAACTACTTTATTTTCTATATCCTGATTCATTCCCGGCCAATACACTAATGTCCTAGCTCTTTTCTTGAGTTTCTCTATCCCTCCATGGCCTTCATGTAGTAGTTCTAATATGTGTCTTCTTAACCCAATTGGAACAATTACGCGATCGTTCAGGAATATTAAATCATCTTCTAGTAACAACTCGTTTCTCATTTTCCAATAAAATTTAACATTTTCTTCCAGAAGTTCCCTTTTCTTTGGCCACCCATTTCTTAACACCACTCTTAAATTATTTAGACTCGGGTCTTTTAAATGGTTTGTGATGAGTTGTCACAGTTACCGACCTTCCATATATATATTGATGGAATTTCTGACATGCAAATACCGCCGCCAGAAATTCCTTTTCAATCTGCGCATAGCGGACTTCAAATTCCGATAGGCTTCGAGAAGCGAAATAAATTAGTTTCTTGTCTTGCAATATGCAACAACCCAGACCATATTTGGACGCATCCGTTTGCAAAGTAATCTGTTTTTTCTCATCAAAAGTTCTTAGGACTGGAGCTTTCATTATTGTCTCCTTTATCTTTTCCAAAAATTCCATGTGTGACGGTAACCATTCAAAGATATTATTTTCCTTAAGTAACTCACGGATAGGTTGCGAAATTTGTGCTAAATTCGGAATGAAAGCCCTAACATAATTTATCATACCTAACAATTTCTGTACGTCTTTCTTGTCTTTCGGACTACCAATTTTTGAAATGGCCTTCACCCTATCAGGATCGACTGAAATGCCCTGTTCTGACATAATCTGCCCTAAGTATTTCACCCGAGAGACTTTAAATTGTAATTTATCTTTGTTAAATTTTATATTTCACAATTTGGCCCTGTCGATTACTTGTTTCAAAATTGAATCATGTTCCTTGTCTGTTTCAGCCGCTATTAGTACATCATCTATGTAGATGACAACACCCTTATTCCCTGCAAACTTTTCTACATTTAATTTTTGAAATTTCTCAGGTGCAATTTTTATTCCAAATGGCATTCTTTTGAATTTGTAACACCTAAATGGCGTATTGAATGTACATAATTTACTAGATTCTTCATTTAACTCTATTTGATAATAACCATCTTTCAAATCGAACACAGAGAAATATTTTTTTCCACTTAATTGTGCCGCTAATTCTTCAAACGTCGGAATTAGATAATTTTCATTCTTAATAACTTTATTTAGCTCTTTTGGATCTAAACATAACCTTAAACTTTTGTTACTTTTTTCTACTATTACTAAATTGGATACCCAATCAGTTGGACCATTTACTTTTTCTATTATTTTCAAATTAACTAAGTTATTTAACGATTTTTTCAACGGCAGGTTTCACGACTGGAGTTGCATCATTAGTAACTTCAATTTTTACTTCTTTTGCAAAACATCCTAACACTTCAAATAAAACTTCATTTTCCTTTACAAATTCACTTTTTTCAGTTAATCCAATGACAGATATTCTTTTTTTTTTTTTTTTTTTTTTTTTAAAACTATTTGTATAATATTTACAATCTGTTTCAAGGAAATTAAACAATGAGTAAATGGTGTGGTTTTGAAATTGACTACGGTAGGTAATCTTCCAGTGAAGATCAATCCTTTAAAGTTACACTTAATATTTTAGGTAATATTACTACTTCTTGGTTTGTATGATTTTTAAAATTTCGTTTAGTTTGCATTTTAGTTTTATTATTGTTGTTCACTAAATCTTGTTGTTAATTCTAATGTTCTGCTTCTTTTTAATCGGCGTATTACTCCTTTGTCATTTAATAGATTCACCGCAAGAACGTTAGGGTGGTCTCGCAGTCTTGTTTGGTAATTTTTGGTGAATTCAGCAATTTCCTGTTTTACAGTATTTACTTGTAGATCACTATGCATTACAGCGTTTGGCACGTATTTTGGAGCATTTGCGATTATTCTCAGCATCTTATTCTAAAATATTTGGATTATTTCGATGTTTGACGTACTGGCGGTGCCCCACAGTTGAATACCATAGGTCCAAATTGGTTTAAGTATTATCTTGTATATCATTAACTTACTTTCCATTGATAGTGTGGAGTGTCTTCCGATTAACCAGTACATACTCCGTAGTTTTAAGTTTAGTTGCTTTCGTTTTGCATCAATATGTTTACGCCAAGTAAGCTTTCTGTCTAAATGCATGCCTAAATATTTTGCTTCTTCTGCCTGTGGGATTACCTGGTTATTTAGGGTTATAGTAGGGCAAGTATCTCTCTTTAAAGTGAAGGTGACGTGTATTGATTTTTTTTCGTTAGCTTTAATTCGCCATTTTTTTAACCATGACTCAATTTGTAGTAAGTTTTCTTGAAGATATTGTGTGGCGATTTTTGCATCACTATTTGATGACAGTATGGCGGTGTCGTCAGCGAAGGTTGATATTTTTGTTCGAGGGTGAGTTGGTAAGTCTGCTGTGTATAACAAGTATAATATAGGACCAAGTACACTCCCTTGTGGAACTCCTGATGTTATTGGCATTAGTTTTGTATGCTCTTCTTGGTACTTAACTAAGAAGAATCTGTCGGTCAGGTATGAATTGATGATTTGGAAATATGTATAAGGTAAATTTAGTTTTAGTTTATAAAGTAAACCAATGTGCCATACCTTGTCGAATGCTTGACTAATGTCGAGAAAAGCAGCTGAGCAGAATTCCTTCTTTTCAAGGCTTTGTCTGATTGTGTTTGTTACTCTATGTACTTGTTCTGTGGTGGCGTGTTCCTGTCGAAATCCAAACTGATGATTTGGTATCAGTTTGTTTTCTTGTATGATCGGGCGTAAACGTTTTAGAAGTAGCTTTTCAAATACTTTTGATAATATTGGCAGCAGGCTTATTGGTCTCTAAGATTGAACTTCTTCCGGTGGTTTTCCAGGTTTCGCTATTACTATAATATTGGCAACCTTCCATTGTGAAGGGAAGTATCCTGTGCGTATAATCGCATTAAATATCATAGTAATGAGTCTTGTTATTTCTTCTGGTATTTCTCTTAACAATCGTCCAGTGATCAAATCATATCCGGGTGCCTTTTTTGGATTTATGTGATTTTTTATGGTATTTTTTACTTCTCGTATTGACACCTTCTTTATTGGCAGTGACATTTGATACGGAGTTTCCAGATAGTCATGGATTTCTTTTTCTTCTGTATGCGTTATTTCTTTACGGTACGGCTGGAAAACTTTTGAAAGATGCTCTGCAAATGTTGTTGCCTTTTCAATGTTGCTGCGAGCCCATTCCCCATTTTCTTTGCGGATTGAAGGTATTTGTGTCATGGGTCGTCCTGTTCGTTTCGTCGCCTTCCACAGCGAAAAATCTGTTGCAGATAGTCCCTCTAAGTAACTTTGAATAGACTCATTTTTTAGTTCTTGTAGCAATTTTTTTAAGTTTCTTGTTTCAACATTTAGTTTCTTCTTATCTCCTGGTTGACGTGTGATTTGCCAGATTTTCCTTAACTTTCTCTTTTTGCTAATTTTTTCTCTTACATATAAAGGAACGTTTTCAGTCCTCGTACCGGGATTAATTTCCGGAGTAGCCTGCCATGCAGCATCTTGAATTTCGCGAGTCAGATATTCTACAGCTTCGTCAATGTTTTGGTTCGTTTTCAAAGGTACTGCCGTGATTATATTAGAGAGCTTTTCTCTGAATTGGTTCCAATCGGAGAAGATATTATGTAGTGTTGGTGGACGCGTTTTGGTTATGACGTGCGTACTGATGGTTATTATGACGGGTGAATGATCCGATGATAAATCGAGACTCGATTCAGCAAGTAGGTACTTCGTAGTAATTCCCTTTGTAACACAGAAATCAATAACGTCTGGAATTTTATTTCTGTCTGTTGGCCAATAAGTTGGTTCGCTGGTTGATATGCATTCGTATTTATTTGTCATAATAGTGTTATAAAGGACTTTACCTTTTGTTGTTGCAAGACTGGATCCCCAAAATTGATGTTTTGCATTATAGTCTCCACCGGCTATAAATCTGGCGCCTAGCGTGTTGAAATATTCTTGAAATTAGCTCTCTTTTATTGAGTGTTTCGGTGGACAATATATCGCTGATAACGTTAGTGGCCCACGCCAATTTTCAATCACTATACTTGTTGCCTGGAGATGTTCCTTTGCATATTTTAAGAGTTCATGGTGTTTAATTGTATTTTTTATGATGATTGCTGTACCACAATGAGCCCTTCCACTGGGATGTTTAGTGTCATAGATGTCGTACTGTGGTATTTTCATAAAATTTCGGCTGGTAAAATGCGTCTCTGATATTAATAAAACGTCGATATTGTTCCGTATAATAAATGTTTTTAATTCATGCTGGTGTTGTGTCAGCCCGTTGGCGTTCCATAGAACAATTCGGAGAGATTGATCCATATTTAATTAAGCTTGTTTAACAATGCTGTTATTAAATTCAGCATTGTTCTGATGTCTTCGCTCAATTTGTTTTGGTTTTCTATCTGTCTAATTAAAAGCTGCTCTATGTTCGTAGGCAGTTGGTTGTTCCTTTGTGTCTGGTGTTGATTTGCGTTGTTATTGCGCGCTTCTGGTTCATTAACTCTTGTTATCTGTGCATACGTTGTCCGCGGTGCATTTTGATTTGTTTGAATTTGTGGCTGCCCTTGGTGTTGCCTTTGCGATATCCCCTGAGGAATTGGGTTGTTTGTTGGCTGAGTTAACTTTTCCCTATTTTTCGGAAATTTTCTATTCCGTATATCCTGGTATACTTGGCATCCCTTATAATTTGCCGGGTGTTTACCCCTGCATAGTACACAAGTTGCCTCGTTGTTTCTGCTTTTGGTGCATTCTGTTGTTGGATGACTCTGAGCACATTTTACGCATCTGAATGTTCTGGAACAATATGATTTAGTGTGGCCGTATCGTTGACATCTTGCACATTGTGGGATTATCTTTTTCTTGTGTGGCTCTTCAAATTGTACTCTAATATATTGGAGATGATTTATATTGTATATCTCCCCGTTATTTGGTTTTGGTTTTAAGCTGATATAAAATAGAGATAGTGGTTGTTTGGTTATTCTATGCTTTACATTGAAGATACTTATTACTTCGTGACCATACTCTTCTAATTCCTTTTTTAGCTCTATCTGGTCCACAGAATGATGTATGCGTAAGACTACTTTGAATGCCCTATTTTGTTTTAGCTGATACGTGTGAAAATTGGTTTTCTTCGAAGTTAGAATCCTGGTTATTTTTCCATAGTTTTCAATTGAATTTGGTTGGAGACGTATTTGATTTCTACCCATTATTTTAAGGTCAAAACCGTCCTGAGCCGTGACACTCAAAAGTTCTGTCAATGGCTTTATGTCAATAACGTCTGGAATATATTTTGGTGGAGGCTTTCTTAGTTCTTTCTGAGTATTGGCTTCCGTATGGTTTGTGACATCCTCTTTTGTTATTGCTTCTGGATTGTTTTCCAGAGCTTGGAAGCGGTTTTCCGTGTTTATTCTCCTTTCAAAGTATTCGTCTACTCTCTTTTGTCTTCTAGTTTTGTTTGATTCCAGCGGGCTAATTTTTCTACTCTTCTTGTTTCGTACTTCCTGTCACTTGGTGTTACTATCAGGCTCTCTGGGAAGTTTGGAAAGAGTTGGCTCACTTGTTGTTCGCTGTTGCTGTGTAAGGCTGTTTGGGAGTCGCAGCATTGAAGTGTTAAAATGTAGCTGTTGTGTCGAGCTTTCCATTGCCACTGAAAAATCCGCAATGCCAGCTTCTAATGACGATGGAATTCGCAGTGCTCCTGGACTGCTACCGAGAATTTGGTTTGCCGCTTCAGCGATGTGAATATTTCCGTTTGTGCTGGGTGGTGTTGTAGCATTTATGTTTGCACTTTTTAGTGGAGTTGGTGCGAGTGTGCTCCTTCGATTAGTGCTTGGTGATGGAGTTCTTGTTGTCAGTTTACTCTTTTCAAAGTTTGTTAAATTGTTTATTTTATTTGTTTCATTCATGTTTTGGTCCCACGAGTAGCTAGGGAAAGGACGGTCCACCATGCCAGAGCGCCGCTTGACATGGCAAGGCTATTTTACTCTCTGTGTTGCCCGGCCTCAGAGAGGCTCCGTTTGAAATAGCTCGATATTTCCCCGGGCTACCAACTAATCCACTAGGCACGGGTCGCATGACACCATTGGATTCGGGGAGTTCTCGCACTCAATACTTGGCCTGAAATCTATTCAGTTGCCCGGTGACCACCGCGTGGAGGTATATTGAGCACTTGGTGGTAGTCGTCACAGTTACGGCGCTGGAATGTTCTAAGGAACAAACGATCAACGCTTACCCTGTCTCTTACGCACCCTGATCACCAGATATTCTTTTAACTAAATTTAAGTCACTACAACCACGCAAACTCAGAATAGGTGTCGAGTTTGATTCTACAACCATAAACTTTTGATTGGCTATTATATTTTTAACAGTACAAATTGCTTCGGTTACACCTATCACATTTAATTTCGCGCCCCCATAAGCTTCTAATTTAATAGTCGTTCCATTAAGTTTCAAATTCCTTATTTCTTTTAAATATTTTTGAGGTAATACATTTACCTCCGCACCAGTATCAAGTTTAAACAATACCATACGATCATTTACTCGGATTCTTTGATACCACGAATCCTTTTTTCCAAAATTACTCGAAATATCTTGGTTTAACTCACCCGTAATCACACTGTCGATGGAGAATTCTTGGTTACCTTGCCGTTAAATTTCGCGTATGATTTTCTTTGTTCGGCAAGCCGCAGCAAAGTGATTCATCTTTCCGCAATTATTACACGTTTGACCAAATGCTTTGCATTTACCATATTCGTGTACTACAGCACAAAATTTGCATTTAATGTTATTCAATTTCCTAAAATTTTTAGAAATACCATTACTATTTTCATTTTGATTTTTGTTTTTAAAATTGTTATTTTTGTTAGTTTTATAATTTTTTTCAATCCCATTTTCATCAAATCTATTATTTTGTTTTCCAAATTTCCGATTATGTTGAGTTGCCCTTCCTTTGTCTGTATTTATTGCATCTATTGACGTCGATGGTTTATGCATCTCTCTCGTTTGTGTTTTAATTATTTCCATAGTTCTTGCTGTTTCGATAGCCTTCGCTAAATGCAGAGAATCAGCTTGCAATAATTTTTTCTGTATTTGTTTATCCGTTACTCCGAAAACAATGCGGTCTCGAATCTTCCTTTGTTCTTGATCTCCAAAACCACATGTTTTTACCAATTTCTTCAAATCAAGCAAAAAATTATCAAATGGCTCATTAATTGCTTGGCACCTGCTATGAAAAACGAAAGTTTCATATACTTCCTTCTTCTTTGGTTCGCAAAAGTCATCGAAAGCCCTAATAACTGCATCATAATTCTTTTGTTTCTGCTTCCTTTAAATTGAAAGACTGAAAAACTTCCACAGCCTCTGGTCCGATTGCATTTCGAAATACCGCTACTCTCACATGTTCGGCCTTTTTATCAATTTCTGTCGTCATGCAAAAAATTTTAAAATTTTGCTTAAAAATCCGCCAATTTTCGGCAATATTTCCCTCCAAATTCAAATATTCCATTCTTTTTACAAAATCCATGCTTTTAACAATAAATGTTCTTTCCACTATTTGGACTTTTTGTGGTCTACCACGTTTTTTCACTATTTTTTGGTCACTGATTTCTTCTTTCTTTTTCGCAATTCCCATCAATTATTTCTTACTATTTTTTATAATTCCTTTTGTTATTATTTTCAAAATTCTATTTTCAAATTAGGTAATTTTTCTTTTTTTTCTTTTATTTTTCAAAATGTCTGCCACAGATTTTTCAAAGCTTTTTTTTTTTAAACCAACTGCGCCATGTTGTGTTCTGGTCGAGCATCAGATTGATAATGATGTCATATATCGTATTGTATAGTGTTGCAGATAGCTATAGTACTAATATCCAACACTTTTAATAGTTTTGAATGATCAAATTTACTAATTCTCAGTGTTTTACATTTGTGTAATGTGAAATTTTTTTTTTTTTAATTTATTTATTGAATCTAACATTTAATTATTTAATTTCAAGATTTTTCTTCCTAACAAAAAAAAAAATAAATAAGGTATTGTAAGTTCCTTACTGTTTTCAGAAAGGGAAATTTTTCTTCCTTTTTAAAAAAGCATACAAATGTTTCTTCATTTCATTTATATGGTACTAGCTGGTACCCGGCGCGTTGCAGCCGCAGAAGAAACTGTGGAAATTTGGAAGAGGTATCTTTTTTAAATCTTTAAATATTTTCTCGAATTTTACCGAAGCGTGCCAAAATTTAACGAAATTTGCCGAATTTTACCGACATTTGCCGAAGTTTTAAAATCTTATTTTACAATCTTTCTTTAAGACCGTTAAATTTCGGGAAATTTCGGTAAATTTCGAAATATTTCGGCACACTTCGGCAAACTTCGGCTAAATATTTTAAAAATGTGTCGATAATCGAAATATATCGATAATTTTTCTTAAAGGCCGATTTCGGTATATTTCGAAATATTTCGGCACATTTCGGTAAAATTCGGGTATTATACTATGCCTATAACCTTCCCGCAAGTGGAAGCAATAAGTTGGCAAAGTTTCATCCCAATCAGTCGAACGTGGCAGCGCATAAAATACGAACAAACAAACAATCATTGATATTGATTATATATTAGATCTTTAAATATTTTACCGAATTTTACCAAAGTGTGCCAAAATTTACCGAAATTTGAAGAACTTTACCGACATCTGCCGAAATTTAAAAATCTCATTTTACAATTTTTCTTTAAGTCCGTTAATTTTCAGGAGATTTCGGTAAATTTCGAAATATTTCGGCACACTTCGGTAAACTTCGGCCAAATATTTAAAAAATGTATCGATAATCGAAATATATCGATAATTTTTCTTAAGGACCGATTTCGGTAAATTTCGAAATATTTCGGCACACTTCGGTAAACTTCGGGAATTATGCTATGCCTATAACCTTCCCGCAAGTGCAAGCAATAAGTTGGCAAAATTTTATCCCAATCAGACGAACGCTGTGGCAGCGCATAAAATACGAACAAACAAACAAACACTGATTTTTATATATTAGATAGATTTTATTTCAATACTTTTTTTAAATTACGGCACACTTCGGCAAACTTCAGCAAATTATATTCGTTTGTTTTTTATATAAATTGTATTTTATTTCAATACATTTTTGAATTTCGGCACACTTCGGCACACTTCGGTCGGTAAATTTCGGCAAATTATATTCATGTTTTGTATATAAATTGCATTTTATTTCAATACATTTTTTAAATATTTTGCCGAATTTTACCGAAGTGTACCCAATGTCACCTTCGGTAAATTTCGGCATACTTCGGTAAACTTCGGCAAATTATATTCATTGGATTTTTATATAAATTGTACTTTATTTCAATACATTTTTTAAATATTTTGCCGAATTTTCCCGAAGTGTACCCAATCTCACCTTCGGTAAATTTCGGCACACTTCGGTAAACTTCGGCAAATTATATTCGTTGGTTTTTTATATAAATTGTACTTTATTTCAATACATTTTTCAAATTTCGGTAAATTTCGGCACACTTCGGTAAACTTCGGAAAAATATTATGCCTATAACCTTCCCGCAAGTTCAACCAATAAGTTGGCAAAGTTTTATCCCAATCAGACGAACGGTGTGGCCGCGCATAAAATACAAACAAATAAACATTGATTTTTATATATGTAATAGATTAGCATAGACAATAAATAATTATAAGATGTGTAAAATTGGGTTTGCCCACAAATTTCGACTTAAAAAACTAAATGAAATATAAGGAAAAAATATACGAGGAGAATTCTTTCTTATTTTTACATTTCGTTCTTGAGCTTCGGTTTTTGTACTGGATTGATTAGTATAGACAACTTTTTTCAAATCATTTAAGGAAATTAAGCTTTGAATTCATTCCTCTTATGAATCCCGTGGATGAGTATATTTTGTTCTTGGCTTTTTTTTTTTTCTAATTTTAGAATTAAAGTTCTTGATGGTAGAGAAACTTTGGTTCTATTCATGTGCGCACATAAGCAATTTGTGGCTTTAAATATATCTTATAGAGAAATATGAATGGTATGGATTGATATATTTGGTGTCAGTTTTTTGCTAGCCTGATTTTAGAATTCAAACCTACTTTTAGAAATATTTTTTATGCTCGATTGTGTGTGTAACAAGTTAATGTCGATTGTATTATATGTATTTTTTTTAAAAAAATTTTTCTCAGAGTTTCTCGTGTACTTTTAGATAATGCTAAATAAAGAATTTAAAATCTTTCGAACTTGGGCCAAAAATTGAATTCAATTTTGTTTTAAGTAATCGACATATTCATTTCTTTTTTAAAAATTATATAGTAGAATATTGATATTTTATGGTCAACTAAGATTATTAGATTTCCGTAAATTTAAAATTATCATATAATGTATTTATTTGGAAGAATTTTGTCTAACTCATTTTAAGTACTTTCGACAGTTAATATGTGATGATATTTGGCAACATACCTTTTCCTACAATTTTAACATCGAATGTTGACATAATTTGTTTCAGGAATGCTTTCAATAACCAATTAACTGCTTTCATGATGTCTTGTTAGAGGGTTGGAAAATACATATCAGGATTATTTATTGATTTAAAATTTTTAAGCGTGGGTGTTTTGTAAAACTATTGGGTAAACTATTTACATTTTTTTTGACCCAAGAAAAATTCTAGAACCAGAATTAAAAAATTTAGAACTTCCTTTCGATGTTCTAAACATTGGTTCTCAGCAAACCAACTGGGGTAAAATTCATTAGTTCTTTGAATGCATTCCTCGATAATTTTTGCTTTTAAGTTGGTAAAATGCAAATAATTATCAAAAAAAGTTTCATATATTTGAAAATGCAATTTGCAAATTTCGAAAAAAAGATCGGAAGGATTTTGTAGAAAAGTCCTTTCAATAGTTTTGTCGAAATTTTTGTGTTTAATAAGTTTTTCCGACGGTAAAAGAAAATCACATTCGTCTTTATTCATTATCATGGCACAATTTGGACAGTTTATTTTTTCAAAATAATTTTTACAATTCCATAGCCGACAGTATATCTTTTTGCTGGGTCTGCGACGTCGGAATTACTCTTGGAGTTCAAGGTTTCATTTATTTTCGTATCTTTTTCTATATCATCCAAAACAATTTCAGAACTTTGTGCCAATAATCTGGATATAATTTCATTAGAATTATCGATATAAGTATCTTGTAATGGGTTATCCCAATTAAGTAAAATGTCTTCATCAGTTTCACAATTCTTATTTGCATATGAGAACGTCATAATTCTCATTGACATTAGGCGCGCAACTATTTCATTGAACTCGTGGACACTAGGATTTTTGTTACTACCGCCCTTTGCCATACTATTGCTCAGGACTTGCACTGCAAGTCGTTTCACAGGACTCCACTTATATATAGCTGACTGACTAGGTAAGTGAAGACCTAAATCATCACGCAAGAAATTATAACAAGATGCAGACTTATAATTGACATTTTGAGACAAATATTTTTGGATATCATTATAGCTCTTCTTTTCAGCTAAAATCATTTTACAAAATTCTTTGCTATTTAAGTTTAGGCTAGGTAACGAATCGATATGAGCATCAATGGACTTGTTTTCTTTCAATTGTTTAGTTTTTCTAACAACATTTCCTTTTCTTTCCGTCATTTCATGCATTCCTCAGAAAAACTTTTAGCATTCTTTTTATAATATTCCAATTTATCTTGTATCCTCCTACATTGACTACAAAAGGGAATGTCTTCGGAGGAATCAGAAACCCTTCGCCTTGAATTCGACGGAGATTTAAGACAGTTCAGCTCACTTAAGCTAATATCACTTTCATTATGAAGAATATTATTTATGGAAGCAGGCCCATTGTATGTTTTCTTTGGTATCAACACTGATTGCGGAACTTCGTCTAAACTATTATCGTTAAATTCGTAAACATCACATATCTGATCTTTCGAATTATAATTTATATCTAGTGATATTTTATTTAAAGCACTGTCGTTCAACTTTTCAATTGGTCTAAATGTAGGACAAGTACCAGCCATAAGTTTTTGTTTTCCTATATGTTCGGGATCAAAGTGTTTTACGCAAATAAACTTATTTTTTGTATTACAATTTTCTTCCAAACGACAAATACTGATCCATTTTTTCTTTAATTTTGCATTCTTTGGAAACGCAAAAAATTTCCCTTTGCCAAAACTTTTACAGTTTTCCATACAAAATTTTCTATATTTTTTTCTTTCTAGCTTGGAGTTTAAAAAATTTTTTTCATTTTCTCCGTGCCCCAAAGAAATAGTAGGTATCGCTCCTCCGATTAATTTTCTTCTACCGAGAAATTGTTTCTCAAAATGACGACTACAGATTCGCATAATAGTTTTTTTGCAGTATTCTGGACTTAGTTGCAAATTATGGCACCATTTTTCAAACAAATTGATATCTTTCGGAAAACGAAAGAAAGTAACATTTGATGAAAAATGTTTCCCACTGCAACCAGATATGCAACATCTGAGGAAATTCGTTTTTTTGTTAGCCTTGAAAAAGGCTGTTGGTTTTAAATTCAAAGAATCACTCATTTTTGAAGTGAAAAATTCTTTAGCCGCGTTGGAGGTGATTTCAAACTCGATGAAACGCTAAAAAAGCGACACTTTTTTACCAAGATGAAATACCAGTCGATCAGAATTCATAGCAACAAAAATTTTGCATACAAAAATTTTTCAGATAAATATGTTAGGAAAAATTTCAGAAAAAATAAAAAAAAATAAAATTTTGCTTTGATTTCTGAACTCCGGATACATAGAATACAGAATACAGTGTTTCCTATTATCTTCGTCTCTTCTTTGTGCGCTGTTTCGTAGGCAAATGGATGGGGATGGATAGTATGATATTATACACGTTATGCGTGCACAAAATATCAACCAGTTCTAACATTTATGTATATAACAATTCATACAGGAACTAGCACTTAAAATATTAGAAAAAATACACCTAGGCCTCGGCTTACGTCGTAGATACGTTCCAAAATTTTGCGACGCATTCTGAAACAACCCAAAGTGTATTAACATTTTGTGTGAGAAACCATGTGAATATTGAAGATAGGTTCCCAACAAAATTCCAGAAACAACGCAAAGTCAATTGACATTTTGTATGAAGAAAAAAACTAATAAAACTAATAATTTGAGAAACATAAATAAAAGAAACTTTAATAATTTTTTTAAAACAAAATTAATATTATCATATTTTTTAATTGTAAAATAATTATTTATAACAAAAAAATATAAATTAGTAGCTTAAAAAATAAAATCAAAAAAATTAACGACGCAACTTCGAAAAATCTACGACGCGGAGTGAAAATTGGTGTATTTTTAGGAACGACACAATATTGAAAAAACACAACATTAAACGACGCAACGCCAGGCCTAGGTGTATATAACAAAAAAAAATTCTTCATTCTTTCTAATGAAAATGTTTAATTTTCTTTTCTTATTTTGTGCGGATTTTCTTGTTTCTGTCATTTTCAAAAGAGGTATTGGGACGATCGCGTCTAATTTCTCTTGCAAACATTCCAAATTTTGATATTCTTGTTCAATAGAAAAGAAAATATGCGAGGGCAGTCGGAGTTTCAATATACCATAATAATATAAATGACAACCCGTGTTGTTACTCCACAAATAGATCTCAATGTACAATACTTAGAATCATTGTCTGTTCAGCTTTCGAAAGTGCGAGAAATATCTGCTTGTGAAAGCAGATTGGACCATAATAAATCAATTATAATTGTGGCAATTTATATTTCTCCCAACGAATCAATAAATACAATTATTGAATTCGTCCACGAGAATTTGCTAAAGTACACACCAGAAATTTGGCGTATTCTTAAAAAAGATTACGATAAAATTCCGATGATTTTAAGTGGGGATTTTAATGTTAATTTTGCATTGGATACAGCGCTCCCTTTAATTGAGTTCCTCAACACCAAATTAAATTTCAAAAAGTGCAGTAGTCGCACTGAATCGACAACAAGATCGAAAACGGTAATTGACTGTATTTCAAAGATATATTGATCAAATCCAAACCAAAGCATTCATTTCATATTTTAGTTATCATAAGAAACTCGTGTCATTTATTGAAATTGAAAGCAAAGAGTGTGAATAATAAAATGTAAAACAACTTTTAAACTTGGTATCAATATTTTAATAAATAAACCCTATAACACAGGGTCTACATTAGCCAATATTTCTGGTATACCAGCAAAATTGGTTGCTAAGCAGCTAGCGTAGACCCTGCTAGTATACCAAATATTTCTGGTTTGACAATTCTGGTATACCATTTTCGTGGACAGCGCTGGTATACCAATTTTTGACATTTGCATTTAATAAAATGGCGGAAACTAAATTTTTGCCAAGTGAAATTATCAAATTGATAAATATGTTCGAGAAAAAGAAGAAAAATATAGATCGATTGATTTAAAAAAAGGGGGCATGGGAAGATATTGCCACTGAATTGAATTCGACACTTTAAAGCCAATATTTTGGCTATTTTTATTTCCTGTTCTCGATTCAACTTCATTTCAGATACTGAATTGGTATACCAGTATTGGCCCACGTAAAAAAAAACTGGTAGTATTTTATTTTTGTAAGCCAATTAGTATACCAGAAATATTGGCTAATGTAGACCCTGTATAACTATCCCACCCCTGATACTATATTCGTCTCATTCTCTGTCTGTTTAATCAAAGTGTAATTAATAATAAAGTCCGGAAAGCTAGCCAGAAAAAGCACGTGGCAAACGGGGGAAAGAATACGCAAGAGTACATATATTTTTCATAGGCAAAATCCATTAGCAAGAGAGAGAATGAAATGTTCTTAAAAATCAGATGGAATCTTATGAATTACCCCTGGAATCTAAAATATGGGACCAAATTTTATAAATTTCCCACACACACCAGGAAAAAAAATATGCGCCAAATTTTTTTTTTGTGGCGTGTGTGCATTTGTATATTAATTTCTGCCTGTGTTTCATTGTTTACATTTTAAAATTACCCAAAAGCGAGAAATGGGATGTTTTTTAAAATAATGTGTCTCTTTCACCCATAAGTAAAATTTTTAGTTCTATCTATGTCAGCAGTGGATAGAAAATTGTTTGAAAAAGAACAGGTAAAATTTTAAAAACGGCGGTACGGTAAGGATAGGAAGTTTCCAGACTTTATTATAGTTACACTTTGGTTTAGTTTTCCGAAGGTTTCACTTCTACCGCGTGTCAACAGCACAAATGATTTTTTTTTTTACTTTTTTCTAAAGACAACTTGAGCGCAAGAAGTATACGATTAGAATGAGGCACTCGCAGAAAAATTATAATACGTTCAATATTGTGACGTGCCACCCGTTCGGCTCGATGTTATTAAAATGATAACACTTTTTATTTATGTGAATTTAGTGTATAAGCTTTATTTATAATTATTTCTGCGTTAACAATTGTCTTAAAAATATTTGTTTATCAATAATTTAATTATTACAATTAATTTATCACAGTTTTAAAAATTCACTGTTTCAATAATTGATCACAATGATTACTTTTAAATTCAAATCGCCCTCGTAATCGCTTCCCCCAAATAATGACGTTTCGAACCTCTCGGATGAAGCTTAGACTTCAACTGTCTGATTAAGAGTGATTTGTATGCATCACTTTTCTTCCTTATTTATAGTAAAAGTGTCTCATCCTGCATATGCTAGAAACTTCTATTTTCAACGTTGCTTTAGTCTAAACTCGAGAAATTTCCCGGCATGTAAACGTGTTTTTCATTATTTGACAAGGAGCTTTTTCTTGACGTTGTTTTGTTTACTTTAATTCGAGAAACGTCATGGTTATTCTTCCGGTCGTGTGGTGTTCTTTTTTTTGTGTGGTTTTTCCAGAAGTATTTCATGATTTAATTAATATAAGTAAATAATAAAAATACTTCTGGAAATTTCTAGTGATTCTTTTCTTTTGTTTCATAGAACATTTGATGATTTCATGAATCATCAAATATTCTAACTCGTGAAATATAGTGCAATATTATCAAATTATGCACACAATCGAACATCAAAAATATTTCTAAAAGTACGTTTGAATTCTAAAATCAGGCTAGCAAAAAACTGACACCAAATATATCAATCCACACCATTCATATTTCTCCATAAGATATATTCAAAGCCACAAATTGCTTATATGCGCACATGAATGGAACAAAAGTTTCTCTACCATCAAACACTTTAATTCTAAAATTAGAAGAAAGAAAAAAAAACCAAGAACAAAATATACTCATCCACGGGATTCATAAGAGGAATGAATTCAAAGCTTAATTTCCTTAAATGATTTGAAAAAAGTTTTCTATACTAATCAATCAAGTACAAAAACCAAAGCTTAAAAACGAAATGTAAAAATAAGAAAGAGATCTCCTCGTATATTTTTTCCTCATATTTCATTTAGTTTTATAAGTCGAAATTTGTGGGCAAACCCAATTTTACACATCTTATCATTATTTATACTAAGGGCATATTTCACACGTGTGTGTCTGTTTCTGTTTTTGTTTTTACTTATTTTTGTTTTTGCTTGCGCTTTCGTTTGTTTTTTTTACAAGCATTATGGCAACAATTGTATGCGGTTTTTGTAATGATACAACGGGCGTTACTGCATCGATCGCTTGTAATGGAGTGTGTGGCCGCTCATTCCATCGATGCTGCGTAAGGTTGCCTATAGAGAGCAATAGCTTTACATGTTCAGAATGTCGTGATATTAAACCTTGTCACATTCTGAAATTTTTGAAGTTCACTTCACCTAATATTGACTTAGTGAAACCAGTCCACGATACTCTAAGTGTGGATTCTTCTTTCACGGCAAATAAAGATAAAGCTATTGATTAGAATTTATCCAACATTGGCAAAATTATTGACGATTTGCGCTCTTGCATTAGCGATATCGATAAACTCTCTTCGACTTGATAAATAATACAGCATGACCTTTCCAAAGTAATGAAGAAGTCGACATAGTTTGAGTCAAAATTAAACACCCTTCAGAATGATGTCTCTGAATTTATGTGTACTTCTAACTCATCATCGTCTGTTGCTTGTGACGCTTGCTTGTCTCACATGAGACTTGAAGTCGATAGGTTCGATCTGTTGCAGAATCACTTTCAATCCTGCACATTCATAATATCATCTAACACTGCTGCCTTTACTAATTTGAAAAATCTAATTTCCAAATTCGATCTATCTAATAGTAAGCACAATAATAGCCATGTTACCGTCACTGATGTCTCTACCTGTACAGATCTAGCCCCCAAAGCTACCCAATGTGAACCTTCAATTATTTATCCTAATATTAAGGATAATCTCAATAATTGTTGCACTGGTGCTGGTGATATAGCAAATATTATTAGTGATAGTAAACAAAATAAAAAATAAAAAAATAATAATAATAATATTATAAGTAGTAAGGGTATCGCGAAGAACCGCAATACTTATAGGAACAATGAGTACAGCCCGAAAACCTCTAATATTCCCAATATAAATATTACAAATAAGAAGAAAATAAATATGAAAAATAGTAATAAAGAATATAGCAGTAATAACAAAAGTTTCATTGATATAAATACCGATGGTAACGCTAATACTACCAGCCGTTCTACTACTGCTTCCCCTGATATACCAATTCTTCTTCACATCTACCCCTTCCGAAATCTATCTCTGTTTACCGTTTCCGTCAACAACATCTACGGATATACTAAATTATATAAAGTCTGTAGTACCTACTGGTCTTACGAGCACAAATGCTAGGACTGTATAAATTATTAAGCTTAACAGAAATGTCTCATCCTTTAATCTTCTGGTCCCTGATAATGTTTTCTCTCAGGTAATTTGGCTATCCTTTTGGCCCGACAAAACTCTCGTCAAAGAGTTTATTCCTAGAGAACATTTTAGACGACCTTTCTCTGCTGGTACTCAAGTAAAAAAAAATCCATCAACAAATCCAACAACTTCAAAAAAATAAAACGCTTGTCCCTTTACTACCAAAACGTGAGAGGACTGCGATCTAAATTGAGTAAAGTCTTTCTAATTGGACAAGCACTTTCTTACGACATTTTTGCATTGACGGAGACGGGGCTAAATCCTAGTTTTAATGACAACGAGATTTTCACCTCGGATTTTCAAATATTTGGCAAAGATAGGTACACTAGTGTTGAGCAGCATAGTCGCTTGGGGGTGGTGTGCTTATTGCAGTTCAATCTGTGTTGGATTGTTCGTGTTTTGTCATTCCGAACACCGAACTATTAGAATTGGTTTGTGTTAAAATCCTTCTTCACCATGAAACCATGTATATTTTAAATTGCTATTTGCACCTTTTTGTGCAATTGAATAGTACCAACTCTTGGTCACTGCTGTTGATTTCATTACTGACTCCATGCGGCCCAATGATACCCTATTCATTTCGATTTCATTGCGATTTCAACCTACCCGACTTGACATGGGCGTAGTCGGATGATGAAGTTCCCTATATTGCTTCCAATATTTCTTCGTTGCAAGAATCGCTTATTATTGACAGCTTTACAGCGTGTGACTTACAACAGATTAGTGGTATTAAGAATAGTTTGGGTAGGTAATTGGACTTGGTCTTCTGTTCCAACTCTGGCAACTACCCGGTCAAATCACGCGATGCCCCGATGACATTGATCCTTACCATCCGCCATTGAAATTATTATTCGCCTATGATATGACTATTGACAAGGTATGTTTTGACGAAGTCTGTAAATTTAACTTCCGTAAGGCTGATTTCAACTTACTAATCTCTTTGCTTCATGGCATTGGCCTTAATGATATTATTAATGACCGGGACATAAATGATGCTATTTCGAAGTTTTATTCTGCGTTATTTGGGTGTTTCGTTTTATCAGTACCATATTGCCCACAAAAAAATCTTACTTCATTTCCCCTTTGGTACACCAATAAACTCAGAAGTTTGCGGAATCAGCGGAATAAAGCATGGCTGAAGTACCTGAATTTTGGTAATGTTTCCGACCATAACGAGTATTTATCATTGCGGAAAGAATTCCAATGTTTACTGGAAATTGAGTATAACTCATACTTATCTAAAATGCATGATACTCTACTCGTAGATCCGAAACAGTTCTGGAAATTTGTTAATTGCAAACGTAAAACTGATGGGTATGCTTCTACTATGAAGTATTTGGATAGCTCGACAAATGATGCCCGAAACATTTCTAATCTGCTCGCCTAATTTTTTGGACAAGCTGTTTCTGGCAGCAATTTTACACCAGTTGATGACTTTAGTTATTTAGGTGATTATCCACTCTTAATTCAATTAGTATTGATGCCGGGACGGTTGTTAATCAGATCTAATTGCTAAAGGAAGACTTTACTTCTAGTCCTGATGATTTGCCTGCTATAGTTTTAAAGAAGTGTTGCCATATTTTGCCGGTACCGCTTGCTACCCGTTTTCAAAAATCATTGACCTCGGGTGTATTTCCAAATGCTTGGAAAGATTCCTTTATTATCCCGGTTCACGAAAAAGGTTCTAAAGCTGACATTTGTAATTACAGTCCCATAGCTAAATTATCTTGCACGCCTAAACTTTTGAAAGTATGGTTTATAAATCGTTTTACTTTCACTGCAAACTATTTATATCCGCGAAACAACATGAATTTCTTAAAGCTAATTCAACGACTACTAATCTGACTGAGTTTGTCTCTACCGCCATCAACTCGATGAAGCGAGGCATACAATTGGATATAATTGCTACTGATTTCAGCCAAGCTTTCTACAAGTTGTTTCACAGTATTATTTTACTAAAATTACGACTTCTAGGTTTTCCTCCCCTTTTTATAATGTGGGTAAATTCCTACCTTTCTGGTAGACACTACCGGGTTCTTTTCCATGCTATCGAGTCTGATGCCCATTCTGGAGTCCCTCAAGGTAGTCAGTTGGGACCTATCTTATTCATCATCTCTATTAATGATGTTACGTCTATTATCAAGCATTCGGAGATTACAATTTACGCTGACGACAGAAATTTCCAAAATAATCTCTAAGGTGGGGTGATGGTATTTTTTTTCTTTCCTTTCCGCTAATTTACCTCTCTGCCGCACTAATATTCCTCAAACCCCTCCTTCCTTCCCGGCACTAATGATGAGATGATAGCGTATACATTCGATTTATCGTTTATTCGATATTATTTTGAATGATATTGCTGGCTTGTAATAAGCAATCTGAAGTGAAAAAAAATGAAGAAGTAGAATTAAAGAAGTACCTTTTACGTTCTTCTCGAATAAATTACGGCCTCACTTATCCGCAAACAAGTTTCGCTTATGAGTATGCTCAAAAACTTGGAAAGACTTATGTGGCGTTTAACAACTAACAATTTTCTAGAAAACTACTTGTCTATACTGATATTGAAATATCAGCAGCCTGAATTGAAATGATTTTTTCTTACTTTTTGCCTAATTAGGTAGGCTAAATAAAAAACAAAAAATTATTAGCTCTCAATTATTGTAAAGGACAGAAAAAACAAAATAATCTTATCGTTAAAATAATTATAAACATAAAGTAATTTAAAATCGGCCCATAGCCGATTTTTTGATGCCCTATGGTAGAAATGGGAGAGAAAAATTGTGAAAACTAACAATATATCAAGGCTTTTTCTTCATAACTTTTTTTGCCCTTTTCAAAATTTTCTCTAATTTGTAAGTAACCCAGACCCTGGTAGTACAAGTCCAATTTGCAAATTTTATTCAAATCGGCGTATTAGTTCTAAATGTACATCAAAAAAACTTTCTGAACAGGCTTATTTCCTCCTACAGCTATTTATTTCTCCACTATCCTTAGACTAATATCACTGAAATTTACAACGGTATCGTCTATTTATGTAGTCAACCAATATAATTAATTTAAACAAAATTGCTTTACAAATTTTCCAATTAAATACGAAAAACTATGTAAAAAAAACGACAAAACTTTATGGTCACCCTTGTTTTTGCTTAATAACTTCGCTGCCTCTCAGTCGATTTTGCTGAAATGCAATATCAAATCCACTATAGCAATAACCAAGTAGCATTCTAAATTTCATCAAAATTGGGTAACGCGTTTTTGAGTTATCTTGTCCACGGACGGACATGGAGCATTAATATAGGGAATTTTTTTCAGAATTTTGGCTCATTTTCAAAACCCAATTACCCCAATTAGTTCTGCCTGAATTTCACAATTTTTTTTATAAATATTCTATAAAATATCACCTTTTAAGCGCGCTATAACATAACTTGATAGGGTTATAACTACTAAAGTTATACGACTCTAAAGCCATCTATTGGACAAAAAACGCCACGAACTTTCTACTTAACTCAAATTTTCAAGGTTTTTTTCTCCAGAACTTCGTTTCTGCATTCTCAAATTGGCTCAAATTCACAAGTGTGCTGGACTCTAATAGCATAAACACGTTTCGTAAATTTGATTGAAATCTGTATATAAGTTTTTAAAATACATCGGGAAAACTTTATGAACAGGCTTATTTTGGGCTACAACTATTTCTTTCTCCACTATCCTTGGATCGATTTGACTGAAATTTAACATGGTATCATCTATTTATGTAGTTAAACTATATAATTAATTTAAACAAAATCGAGTGACAAATTTTCCAATTACATCCGAAAAACCATAACCAAAAAAAAGACAAAACTTTCTGGTCACCCTGGTTTTTCCTTTATAACTTGGCCCTCCGTGGATCGATTTTGCTCAAATGCAATACCAAACCCAGTTAAGGAATAAGCAACTCATATTATAAATTTCATCAAAATCGGATAACGTGTTTTTGAGTTATCTTGTCTACGGACGGACGGACGGACGGACATGCATAAATCGATATAACTTTTGATTCCCTACACAACCATACCCTTGAAATTTTTCTGCGGTGATTATTTCTATGCGTTACACACTTAGTGACAAAACTAATATACCCTCTGATAGTACCTAACATAGGGCATACAAATTTTATGTGGTGAATGATTTAATATTAATCATAAATTTGTAATTACTTATTAATCAAGATACACTTAATAAATAAAATTAAATTTCTTATATAATACGTGGAATGTTTGCACAACGATCTCGAAAACCCGTCTTACGATTTTCACCAAACTTGGGAGTGAAGGATTTTCGGGGACTAGAAATTGATCTAGATAGGTCTCACCTCTGAGAAAATTCGTTTTCCCCTCTCCTCAATACCTCTCGCTTGGTATTGTGACGTGCTACCTGTTCGGTTCGATGTTATTAAAATGATAACACTTTTTATTTATGTGAATTTAGTGTATAAAGTTTATTTATAATTATTTCTGCGTTACAATTAGTCTTAAAAATATTTGTCTTTTTAATAATTTAATTATTACAATTAATTTATCACAGTTTATAAAAATACACCACAATCACTATCTTTAATAATTGATCACAAATCGCCCTGGTAAACGCTTCCCACAAATTAATCACGTTTTCAATCTCTTATGATTCAATCACGTTCGAAGCTTAAACTTCAACTGTTTCATTAAGATTGATTGTAGACTCTACCCTACGGCTGCTTTTATACAAAATTGGTGTGTTTCGGAATATTCTCGAAAAGCCTGGTCGTTTGGCTTTCTAAAACTAGATGGCAATTCTCGAAAGTTCTTATTCAATACACAAAAAAATGCTTCTCGAAAGCTCCTGTTTGTGAATCATTGTTTTGGGTTCGTGACAATGATTTATTATTTATTTCATTTTTACTTTTGAAGATTTTCGCTTTCGCCATACCACGTCCAAAGAGTTCATTTCGTTGGTGCAGTCACTATCTTTTAATTCGTTGTTTGCAGGTTCCTTAAATACTTTGTCCACCGGAACCCGTATATGCTGTCGAGATGCTCTTTCCGGTGGAGTTTGTCTGGTGCTATCCTGTTCACTCGTGTCTTGCTTGAGTTCAGCGTCAACATATTGCCTCACTGCAGTTTCAGTTTCCTTTTGATGTCCTACAATTTTTGTGGAGGTGTCACAATTCCTGCACCAGTTTTTGACATCAGCTCGCCAGTGTACCCAATAGAATCGTTCTCCCACCTTCGCTAATGTTCTGTTGACTCCCAAATGTCCCCCTGAAGTTCCAGCATGTACTTCACCAAGTAACTCATGTACTTTGGACTTAGGCACGATCAACTGCATTAGTTTGGCCTTTCCATCAGGAGAATCCCATTTTCTCCTCAGAACGCCATTTTCTATCTGTAACGAGTCCCACTGAGCCCAATAACTTTTTGTCGTGTCACTGCGTATTACAATATCACTCCATTTTGGACGCTGAGCCCTTTTCTTCCATTTACGGATTGGTCCAACATCTTCATCCTTTAGCTGCGCGTTTCGGATGCTCGACATGTCGTCGCCTCCAATCCTTAATGTACGGATAGCTACTATCTTGTTCATATTCCTGCAGTTCTCATTTGTTTCTCCAAAAGCCCCTTCAGTACCTACAACACTGGATTTGCTCCTTCCCGTTTTGTCCTTACTTTTTGACATCTCCGTAACTCTGATTGTCACTCCAATGTCGTTCGTCCGTTTCACTTCTACAACAGTATTCGCATCTGACGTAACTTGCTGGTCTCGTAGATTTGGTTTGCTGCCACGGGAATCTGCTTCCTCCAACGTTAGCGGGAACTCAATATTTCCACATCGCAATAACCTATCTTCAATGTTTACGCTCACTCCATTCTGTTTCATTAAGTCCAGGCCCATGATACAATCGTCCATTATATCAGCCACCAAAAACGTATGTCGAAATACATACTCATCTAGCCCCAATGCTAGAATCACTTCACCAAGAATCGGAGACGATTCCCCTGTAACCGTTTGAAGAACACTGTTACTGCTTCTGCTCATGTGTTTTCTATTAATGAGCTTCCTGTTCACGATGGATCTACTTGCGCCAGTATCTACGATGATCCCTGCATCGATGACCAGTAATTACTCCTTGCGTCGTTAATTTGTCGTTACTCTGTTGTAGGAGAGAGACTGATACCATAATCGGTGCTTTTGTCTGGTTGGGGCACTGCCGCTCTAAATGTCCTTCTTTACCGCAGCCCCAGCATTTCAGTCTTCTTTTAGTATTGTTCCATTCCAATTTCTGGATAGCTTGTTGCACATTCGCCTTTATCTTTTCAGTTAGTTGGTCTATCGTTAGCTCTGTTGAGTCTTCATTAATCATAGCAGCTCGTACCATTGGAACCGCCCTTGTTGCTCTCTTTGCAGCTTCCAATGTCAACGCTACAGCCAACACATCGTGCAACATGTGCTTTCCACTAATCCGGACCTTGAACTGAATGTCTGCATCCCGAATGGCATTAGTGAATCTTTCTACCGCCAAGTCATTCTGCAGCTCCAGGGGATAATCGGGGTATGACAAGTATTCCAACCGCTCAATATCTGCCGACAACTCCTGAAGTGTCTCTCCAGATTCTTGCATTCTGTTGACGAGCTCCATTCGGTATACGTCCTTCATGTGGTTATCCCCATATCGAATGTCCAATTGTGTTACAATGTAATTGTAATCCTTTTCATTTTCTGGTGAGATTGTCCGCAATAAATCTGCTGAATTTCCGCGCAAAGCCAGAATTAATGCTGTGGCTTTTTCTTTATCGGACCAGCCGTTCGCACCAGCAGCCGCTTCAAACTGTCGTTTGTATACTGGCCATGAAGTTTTGCCGTCAAATATTGGTGGCTTCATCCTTTTACCTGATGACTCAATATTTGGTTTATTTTCTTTGATGTCAGCCATTTTTGCTTCTATTTCTGCTACTTTTTGTTCCAATTTCTGATCCAATTTTTGTTCTACGTTGCTGATTTCTGTAGTTATTTTGCCTTCCAATTTCTGCTCAACTTTACTTACTTCTATGCGAACTGTAGATACTTTTGTAGTAATTTTGTCTTCTAAGTTCGCAACACTGGATTCAACTTGAGATTTTAATTCACCCATGCTAGATTCCATCTTATTCTGCATGTCAGATACACTTGCAATCTTACTTTCTAGACTTGCAGAAGTCGAATCTATTTTACTTTGTAAACTTGAAGCAGTTGATTTTAATTCGCCTTGTAAATTGGAAGCATTTGAATCCATTTTGGTTTGAAGACTAGAAGCATTTGTTTTCATTTCTTCTTGTAGACTGGAAGCATTTGTTTTCATTTCTTCCTGTAGACTAGAAGCAGTTGAGTCCATTTTAGTCTGAAGACCGATCATCATGGTCATAAGCGTTTTTAAATCATCCTGAACACTTGCTGTTGTTTCAGCCGCGTCTTCGTTGGTAATTTCTTCTTCGTTTCCCTCTTTCAGAATTTCACTAAAGTCGAATGTGCTACCGTCTAGTGATACGAGAGGATTAAATAAATAAAACATTTGATACGAGATTAAGGAAATAAAACATTTATTAAAACAATTAACTTGCGCAGAAATAAGTAACACAAAAAAAACAAATAATGCTGCTAGGTGTTCACGTCTGTATTTCTTGAATTCCTTTCTTAGACTGCCTGAGCTTTTCCTTGTTAGCGCTTTCGTCTAACACTTGTTAGAGCTTTCGTCTAACAGTCGACCAATCTGATGCTCCGCTCGACTCTGAGCGTCGTCTGCTTCAACCTCGGACTCGTCGTCGTTGTCGTTGTCTTCGTCTTCCGGCCCCATTTCGCACCATGGTTTCAGTTTTTCAGAGGCAAATACAGATGTAACTTTACGTTGTGTTCGCTGTTGTCCTGGGACATCTTCGATGACGTAACGATCATGTGGCAAAACCTTGGTGACAATGTAGGGGCCCTTATATCTTGGCTCCAGTTTTCGTGAACTACCTGTTGCTGCAAGCTCACTTTCGATCAATACAAGACTGTTGACTTGATATACTCTCGGGATACGATGTCGTAGATTATAGCGATCTCTCTGCTGCTTTTGACAGTGCTGGATATTCTGTAAAGCTTCTTCACGACGTTTTTTCAATTCCTCTTCAGTAACCACGGCTGGGTCTTGCAGGGCCAAAGACAATTTGTTCTGCAGGATGTTCCTCGGAGTGTAGTTGAACAGTAGTTCGTGTGGACTCACCTTCGTTGTAGCACTTTTGCGGTGTTCAGCCCCCATTGGACGGCTCGTAAATGTGTTGCCCAATCGTTTCCCTTCGTGTCGGTATGCATGCAGCGAAGCGAATTCAATATGGTCCGATTCCAGCGCTCCACCTGACCATTGGCACGAGGCGTGCGTACTGCGGTGAGAATATGTTGTATATTATTTTGGCGGCAATAAGTCTCAAATGCTGCGGAAGTAAACGCAGCTCCCCGGTCGATAATTATTCGATGTGGCACCCCGAAATAAGCACTGACCTCGTTCAACCCCTTCAGTACTCCCTTTGTGTCTGCCGACTTCACGGCTTTCAAAATACAATATTTCGTAAAATTATCCACAGCGACCAGGACGTATACCGCTCCATCCTTACCCTTAGTAAAAGTCCCTAGGTGGTCCAAATGTAACGTGTGAAATGGTATGGCTACCCGATCCGCTGAATGAAGTTGACCTTCGGTAGTTCCACTTTTCCCCTTTCCGTATGCACATTCCACACATGCCTTCAGATAAGCTTTCGTGTAACGTCTCATTTTCTCGAACCAATAAATCTCTTGTAAACGTGACAATGTCTTGTCTTCCCCGAAGTGTCCTGCATCATCGTGACATGATTTCAGCACCCTCCATCTCATCGCGGCCGGAACTACCCACTTCAGATCACCTTCGACTAATCGAAAGAGTCGATTTCCTTTCATCTGGTACTGTTTACTTAACTCTCTTCTTTCACGAGACATCTCTTCGGTTTTCAATTTACCAATGATATTCCGCAAGTTGCTATCCTGGAGTTGCATTGTTGCCAGCCAATCATTGTCGACTATGTTCAAGTTCATCACCTGAGCTGAAGCTTCTTCCATTTCCCGAGGAGCTTCCACAGGTTGTCTACTAAGCGCGTCCACATGTCCTGCTTTTCTTCCACTTTGATGAATGGTCTCAAAACGAAATTCCTGCAACTTCAACCACCACCTAGCTATTCTGGGAATCAGCTTGGCCTTGTTGCTAGTGGCCACGATTGCTTCACAGTCCGTAACGACCTTAAACTGTTTCCCCAACAGGTAAACACGAAACCCTTCCAACGATGCGACTATAGCTAACACCTCCAGTTCGTACGAATGGTACTTTGATTCCTGCTCGGTGATTTTCCGGCTGAAATAGCTTACCGGTTGAAGTTGATTTGCTTCATTCCGTTGCATCAATATTCCAGCAATACCATTTGCGCTTTCATCAGTATGGACTTCGTGTTGACGTTTCGGGTCGTAAAGCACAAGTACTGGTTGCTCGCATAGGTGCCGTTTCAAACGTTGAAATGCATTTTCCTGCTCCGGTCCCCAGTGGAATGATACATCGCTTTTAGTGAGATCGGTGAGTGGTTGGCGATGACCGCATGGTTCGGTACGAATTTCCGGAAATAACCCGTCAGACTGAGGAATTGGCGTATCTCGTGCACATTTTCAGGAGTTTTGAATTCGGCAATGGCTGTAGTTTTGGCAATTCCCGGTTGTATTTCGGTTCCAGTTATCCGATGTCCCAAGAAGTCAACTGAATGGTGGAAGAATCTACATTTAGAGAGCTTCAGTGTCATATTGAATGACTTCAACACTTCCAGGAATCGTTCCAGTTTCTCCAATCCTTCCGTTGGTGTTTTACTCGGTATTATTATATCGTCCAGGTATACCACTGCATCTCCAGGCTTCAACTTGGCAATGATATGATTCATACATTCTTGGAATTCGGAAGGAGCATTGACGAGACCAAACGGCATCCGGTTAAATTCATATAGCCCACAGGAAGTTGCGAAAGCAGTGTACTTCTTGCAGTCTTCAGCTATCGGTACCTGATGGTAGCCAGCGTTTAGGTCCAATGTCGTAAACTATGTATACCCACCAAGCGAACCCAGGACATCTTCCACCACTGGCATCGGGAAACTCCGGTGAACGGTAACTTTGTTGAGTGCTCGATAATCGATACAGAACCTTTCCGTCCCATCCTTCTTTTTTGTCAATACGACAGGAGAACAATAGTTCGATGTCGATGGTCGAATGATTCCCAAATCCATCAATTCCCTGGTTTTTGTCTCAATAACCTCCCTTTTGGCAAAAGGGACTCTGTATGGATTCAAGCATATTGGCTGTCGACTAGTAAGTTCGATCCTCATTTCGGTATTGTTGCATCTTCCGAGTTCTGAGATATTCTTTGCAAAGGAATCACGGTATTTATCAATCAATTTCATCAATTTCTCAGTGTCCTTATGATTCATATTTCCAACCTCTAGGTCCTCCTGTGAAATGGCTTCTTTACCGTTTTTCACGAACTCCCCGGTCCGATATTCTTTATCCTCTTCGATCTGCAGGTTATTATCTGACTTTGTGATTTTCACCTGTGGCTGGTCTAAAAGACTTCGTCCAATCATTATAGGGTAACTTTGAGTATCGTCCGGTACAATCAGAATTTCACACCAAGATGTTAGTTTATCCACCGTTACCTCAGCATAGGCTTTACCTAAAGTGACGCATTCGCCTCCTGCAAATCCTTTTAACCTTTGTTCGTGATTTGTGTAATTGAGCCCAATACTACCTGCATTTGTTCCCCTCATGGTGACACAATCGCTACCTAGGTCTATAAACGCGCACATTTCCTTTCCATTGATGTAGACTATTTTGGCGTATTCTGACTCTAGATCCGTTACTCGATTCACACGTTTAGTGTCCGGTTGTCTGCCTGTTGATCTTGCTGGCATTTGTGTAGTGCAGTCTCTCCGGAAGTGGTTCGATGATTTCATCCAAAGTTCGTGCCACTCCAGTCATCAAAGTTCTGTGCAATTCGGCATCCGAAATCCCAGTTATTACATACTTCACGATGGCTTCCTCTTCTACACCACCCCGTTGACCAGTCATTTTCATTTCCATGATATATTCAATATAGTCTTCTGTGTAAGCACGTTTACGTCGTGACAACTGGGAATGTACGTCCGCGGAGTTTAGTTTTTCCGGAAAATATTTAATTAAGTCAACTTTGAATTCCTCCCACGATGACAAAATCGAGTTACCATTGCACCAAATCTTTGCTGCTCCCCGTAGTTTTGTGCATGCAGCCATCAGCAATAATTTCTCGTTCCAGTTATATATCTCTTTCAAATTATCCAATTTTCTTACCCAGGTTTCTGACGACAATCCCTTTAAATTCTTTGGGTCAAATTCAGGAACCATTTCCGCAACATCGCGTAGACTAAACGCAGGAACAACTTTTCCACGGGATCGTTCACGCATTTCTGCTTTCTTTATCAACAAATCGCGTTCCCGACGCAAGAACTCGTTTTCCCGGTTTAACAAATCTAAACGTTTCACCGACATTTCCGCGTTTACTGGTTCGTCCGTTACACCTTTTTCTAGGGCAATTGTCAATCTTTGTGCTCAAACCACGTTTCGATAGTTCGTTTTTTAAACACGCCACTGTCACGTTTTCTATGTCCGGTAACATTTCCAGTTCCACTTGGGTTTCAAATGTATTTTTAACTAAACGCGAACAACAACAAAAATCGTAGAACTGCAACCGTTGTTTGTTCTTTTTTTTTTTTTTTTAAATATTTTAAATATTTTGCCAAATTACTTTTAATTTAATCCGCATACACAGAATTACACCAACCGTATATTACCGCTTTATATGCACGCAAAATCTTGCGAGAATAATCGAATGTTTTTCCTGTTAATTCTTGTCCACAAATATAGAATTACACTGCACGTATTTTCCACTGTATATATATATGCTCGCAAACCGAACAAGAAATATTGAAATATTTTGTGCCAAATTCTGTTCTTAATTTTCTCCACATACACAGAGTCACGCGAACTGTATTTTCTGCTGTATATGCACGCCAAAAATTACACGAAGATAAACGATATCTTGTCCAATCTTGTCCACATACACAGAGTTAACCCGCCCGTGTTTTTCCACTGTATATGCACGCCAAAAATTTCACGAAGATAAACAATATCCTGTCCAATCTTGTCCACATACACAGAGTTAACCCGCCCGTGTTTTTCCACTGTACATGCACGCCAAATTCCACGAAAACAACAGAAACTTGTTAATTCTTGTCCGCATACACAGAGTTACACCGCCGTGTTTTTCCACTGTATATGCACGCACGATTCACGAAACAATCGAAATCCAATATATTTTCTTGTTGATTCCTGTTCACATACACAGAGTTATACCGCACGTATTTTTCCACTGCGCACGCCAAGTCGAATAAGAAAAAAAACACACAGAACACAAAACACCGTACCGTTTCTTTTCTTTGTTTATTTTATGTTTAAAAAAATTCACTTCCAAACAGCTCACAATTATTGTTATTTTAATTACTTTTTTTTTTCTTTACCCCACATCTGAGCTGATACGAGAGGATTAAATAAATAAAACATTTGATACGAGATTAAGGAAATAAAACATTTATTAAAACAATTAACTTGCGCAGAAATAAGTAACACAAAAAAAACAAATAATGCTGCTAGGTGTTCACGTCTGTATTTCTTGAATTCCTTTCTTAGACTGCCTGAGCTTTTCCTTGTTAGCGCTTTCGTCTAACACTTGTTAGAGCTTTCGTCTAACACTAGTTCTCTTTCTACACATTCAGCGATTACTCTTTTCTTCTTTTCTGTTTTAGTTCCCTTGGAAGGTAAATTCCACATACTCAGAACTGTGGATAGTTCTGATGCACTCAAATTGTCTAATAATTTACTTTCCATTGTTCAAATATTTTTAATTGTTCACGAAATTCTTATGTTCTATAGAAACTTCTCGCACAGTATCTAAATACCACGAAATTTCCCAGTATAATCTTAATTTCTACGAAATTTCTCGTACAATCGAAATTTTCACACGATAAACGACGTATAACCTCAAATTTCGCACAATCGAAATTTTTATACAACTCATACAAAATTTCTTGTACGCCCCTGAAATTTTTCATACAGTCGAAATTATTGTACACTCAAATTTCTTAGTAACGAATTTCTTCGAAATTTTCCCCACAGAAGTTTCTAGTTTAATTTTTTTCTTGCAGAAATTTTTAGCACAATTGTCTTTTCCGCACTGATTCACAATAAATAATCCCACTTCTGACACCAATGTGACGTGCTACCTGTTCGGTTCGATGTTATTAAAATGATAACACTTTTTATTTATGTGAATTTAGTGTATAAAGTTTATTTATAATTATTTCTGCGTTACAATTAGTCTTAAAAATATTTGTCTTTTTAATAATTTAATTATTACAATTAATTTATCACAGTTTATAAAAATACACCACAATCACTATCTTTAATAATTGATCACAAATCGCCCTGGTAAACGCTTCCCACAAATTAATCACGTTTTCAATCTCTTATGATTCAATCACGTTCGAAGCTTAAACTTCAACTGTTTCATTAAGATTGATTGTAGACTCTACCCTACGGCTGCTTTTATACAAAATTGGTGTGTTTCGGAATATTCTCGAAAAGCCTGGTCGTTTGGCTTTCTAAAACTAGATGGCAATTCTCGAAAGTTCTTATTCAATACACAAAAAAATGCTTCTCGAAAGCTCCTGTTTGTGAATCATTGTTTTGGGTTCGTGACAATGATTTATTATTTATTTCGGAGCTTTCTGGAAGAGATCGTTTGTATGTGCTTTTTTTCTTGTTTTAAGACATGATTCATTGCTATTGTTCACATTATTTCAGAGAAGTGTATTGTATTGTCTCGGTCGTGTGAACAATTTAATTTTGGAGTTTTCTGGAAATATTTTTGATTTGAATTTATTTAATAAAGAAATAAAAAATATTTCCAGCAGTTTCTAGTGATGTGTAGTGCAGTATTTTCGAATTGGGTGTTCCGATCTTAATGAAACTTTCCAGTATGACTAAGGGAGCGAAGGGCTTTCGACTTTTCCACTACAAAACTCACTTCCCCCCCTCGATACCCCTCGCTTGGTATTTTCGAATTAGGTGGTCTGAACTTAATGAAATTTTACAGTATTACTAACGGAGTAAGGGCTTTCAATTTTCCGACTACAAAACTCCCTTTTCCGCTCCCCTCGATACCCCTTGCCTGGTGGCTTCGAATTGGGTGATCCGATCTTAATGAAACTTTACAATATTACTAAGGGAGCTAAGGGCTTTCAATTTCCCTACTACCGAAACTCACGGTTACCCTCCCCCGATACCCCTCGCCTGGTGGCTTCGAATTGGGTGATCCGATCTTAATGAAAGTTTACAGTATTACTAAGTGGCCTAAGGGCTTTCGATTATCCCACTACAAACCTCACTTCTCCTCCCCTCGATACCCCTCGCTTGGTGTCTTCGAATTACGTGAAGGGATGTTAATGAAAATTCGCAATATTGCTAGGGAGTAAGGTTTTTCGATATGCATAAAAATATCACTTTTTGGATATCTATCGGCAACGATAAATAGTAACTACAAAACCATCAAGTTCCCTGAACCTGATTATACGAATCAGGTTGCAATTACAATCGGATTCAATTACTCAGAGACAGACTGCATTAGGAATTACCATTCATGGAAAATTGTAATTACTATTTCAAACTGTCTCCAGTACAACTTGCCAGTTTCATCGCGACTGGGGCCTTTGCTCTCTGACGTATTGCTCGACCAATTACATTTTGATGAGCAGCCGACTACTTCAACTCAACCTAGCTAAGACCAGAAGTAAAGAAAGAATATCCGAAATCAAGGTTACCGAAAATTTGTTGAAAAATTGCCGAAAATTGAAACATATGGATATGCAGGAACTTTCTTATTTCTATATTTTAAATTTTTCGCAGTTTTTCGGCATACTTTAACTTTGCAAACAACCGAGCAAAGCTCGGTCTCCCGGTACTAGCTTATTAATTAAATAAAAGTGGAAACAAACCCATCGTTCATAGGGAGCGAATGGTATAGCATCAATTTATACGGAACTCAAACCATAACAAATCCATATAAATGGGGACCCCGACCAGAAAATATATAAAAAAAATTCAAGTAAAATAAGAGTAAAATTCAAACATTCAAATATTCAATTTGTCAAAAGAAAAAATTCAAAGGGTAATTTTTTAAATCAAATTTCTCCAAAATATAAATCGAAAATTTTGAGCTCGAATGCCGAAAGATTTACTAATGTAAATATCTAATTTTTAAAGAAATGTGACTAATTTTTTTTTTTTACCATTTGGACCAGAAAAAAAAGAAACGTCTGAACCGTTGCGTCTACGTCGAAATTAACTCTTAATTGACACTTCACGTGTTCGTCGCTTCCGTCGAGATTGCCTCGAGGGTTAATAATTACTCGTAATCGACTAACTTTGGAGTAAAACATTTTCAGAATTGCAACCGTACTGTTCTTAGATTAGGGAAAATATGGATAGGCTTTTTGCAGGGGAAATTGAAGCACTTTTGGAATACACTTGCATTTTTATTGCTTATGTGTGCGGCGTAGTGGTGGCGTTAAAAACATGAATTTGGAGGGGCAACATTGCAAATGGGCCAAAATCTCATGCATTCTGGAACATCCGAATTGCAAAAAAATGTTTGCGTTTGATTGCTACAAAAATCAAGTTTTTCTTAAACATACAAAATTAAATTATTAAATAATAATTATAAACATGTATGTGCCTACATATTTCCTTTCCTGCGTAAACCAATAGCCGAAAGCCATTTCATACGTAGAGCCTCATTTTTTGGAAACTTTAAAACCAAAAAAGAAAAACATTTAAAGCTGAAGCTGCTGAATTTTCAAAAATTTCGACGCATTTTAAGAATTGCCCCCATTTTAACCAAAAAATGACTGTCACTGGTAGATTTCTTTGAAATCAAATTAAAAAAAAAGTGGGATTTGACGTTTCGGCGTGGATTAAAAAAAACGAATTTTTTACTAATTTATGAATTAACATAATTTCTATTTGATTACCAATAAGTAAATAAACACCATAAACATTTTTTTTATACGGCAAGAACGAAAATTCGCACATTTTAATAAAAAATAAGTCAAACTTAGTTGTGAAACAAAATTCCACGAATTTTTGGATGTTGTTTGTTATTCCACCCAGAAATTAAACACTTTATATAGGAAATTTATTACTTTGATTATTTAATTCAAAAGAATTTGGTTTGGAATACGAAACGCACTAAAAATTAGAAATTAAAAAAACGCAATTTTTTTCCCCTCCAAATTTGACAGTTCGGTGTGAAAATTGATGCTTCAGACACAGATATCGTAAAAACGAGTTAATGCCTACGCTTGGTACTGTTTGAATGATTCACACTCCAATTCTTCTTCACTTGTCTATTTATATTCCTAAAGTTTAGAGCAGAATGCTTCGAAAACCAAAGTATTCGAATTTCAAAAGTCGTATTCAAATGTATGTGAATACAATAGCGTAACCAAGTATAGTGTAAGTTGATTTTAATTTCATAAATAAATTCCCTCTTTTTCAATAAGTTTATGAAATTAATTATATCTGATGAAATAACCATTTAAAACATATGACTTTTGCCCCCAATAAGAATTTGATTATCACAAAAAATGTAAACAAAACAAAGTAAGGTTAGAATATTTTAGTTTTCGCGATGGTTTTCGGATTTTAACAAACTTGTTGCGGTGGCTCCGTCGTTTTCACGTCAATGTGGGTAGTCAGATAGAAAACATATGGATTCGAATTGATTTGACATTCCAATACGCTGGTTTTCGCGGCATTCTGCTCTACACCTAAAAGTTAACGTCGGTTTCGAGTTGTGAACGCAACATAGGGTCATATTAAATTGACAGTTCATTTTTCTGTTTTTCTTGTAGAATAAAATAATTTGCAAACACTTTTCAACTAAATTAAAGTAGGTAATTACGTTCTACAAATATGTCTAAACATCATAACTAAAATTGCTCTATTTAAATAATATAATGTAATAGTTGATTATACCAAAAAATTTAAAAGATTATATAATGTAACAAAATATATATTTGTTTTAGGATGTCGGGAGTTTTTCGTATTGGAATTGTACGGGTTTTAAATCGACAGCAGCCAATTTTTAATAAACAAAATAGTTTGCCGACAATTACACCAAAATGTAATATTTCTGGAAAGTCATTACGTGGAAATGTTCGATCAGAAAAACCTAAACCATGGCCTTATACAGAAAAAAAATATGGATTCTTACAAGCTCTGTTCGACAAAACAACGAAACGTTTAGATGAAAATTCTAAACTGATTGTGGTTGAAGGTCCAATAGCAGCGGGTAAATCGAAATTCGCAAAAGAATTAGCTGACGAATTGGAAATGCTTTACGTTCCCCATGCAAATATGGATTCAATTTTTTTAAATCCATACGGTTATGATATGCGTCAATTGGATTCGCAATTACCAGAAATGGTACGGACATACGATATTAAAAATTTCTGCCAAAATCCAAACCATGCATTAGCAGCTCAAATGCAAATTCGAATGTTTATGATCCGATATGGTCAATATGTCGATGCCTTGACTCATATATTATCGACCGGCCAAGGTGTTGTACTTGATCGTTGTGCTTATTCTGATTTTGTATTCATGGAAACGATGTTCAAACACGGATATATATCAAAAGGAGCACGAAGTGTTTATCATGAAATCCGACATAATACAATCGGTGAATTATTAAAACCACATTTAGTCATTTACTTGGATGTACCAGTGAATGTCGTTAAAGTAAGCAATTTCTTTATATTGTTTGCATTTAAACATTTTTTTTTGTAATTGGCTTATAGGATCGTATAAAAGCTCGTAATGTGGATCATGAAGTTAAATCCAAAGTCTTTACTGAAGCGTACCTAAGTGATATGGAAGCAATTTATAAACAACACTATCTAAAAAATATTAGTATTCATGCTGAACTTCTTGTTTATGATTGGTCGGCAAGCGGTGAAACTGAAATCGTTGTGGAGGATATTGAACGTATTGATTTTGATCAATTTGAAATTGACAAACATAATAAAAAAATGAAAGATTGGCGATTACCACAAGAATGGGACTGGTGTGAGAAACGCATAATATATTCGAATGAGAAAGATCTTTTAATGAATTATTTTAATGTTCCACGATATGATGTGCCGGAATTATTGCGTGATCCGGACGAAGGGAAAATTTGGCGTGACATTTGGTTCAATGTACATGAAATATTCTTTTATTTTAAATTTTGTAAAATAATTATTTTCTTTTAGGCTCCTGGCATGAAATATCGTCTTGGATATAATGAGGACATGGGAGATAAAAACATTTTAACAAAAACAAAAGAAGAATTACGCAATTCCTTGTAGATTTATTGAAAAAATATTGTTTTATGTTTTAAATTATTAATCTGGGCTTAAAAAAAAATAAAGTTATCTTTACAGACTTTTCTCAAAAAGAAAGTAAAAGTTTTGAATTTTTAATGTATACAAGCTCTTTAAAAAATGACGAAATTCTGCATTTTTTCCAGAAAAGGAAATCTGTACGTAGAAATAAATCCATTGTTACACGAGAATCGGTGCGCACATATTTACAAGTTTTACCTTATTTTATTACATCACTAGGGGGTTACCCGTCCTAAGACGGCCTCCTAGAAGTTTCAGTTTACAGATAACTGTAAATTAACTAAATTTATTCAAGCATAGTATCTCAATTCGCAACATGTTCCCGTAACACCACTGGAGATATATTTCATATCTTAGGTTTACGTATTCAGAAAGCACATTATTTACGACGCAACACCTCGACTGGAGACATTAAATTGATCCCATTTCCCCGATTGGTAAAATAGCTCCCGTCAAACATATATTACGTAAAGGCAAAAACCTCGACAACCGCAGCACCAAAGTGGTGCGAGATAGAACCATTTTAAAAAATTCCCGTAAAAACCTCCACAACTTAGCTGAACATTGTAATCGCGTTTGCACTCTATATAAAAAGTTCAAAAGTTTCTATTGACACCCGCGCCAAAGCGGTGGAAGATAGAACTATACGGTCTTCGGCAGAAATAGTGCCAAATGAAAACTTCCACAACTTTGCTGAGCATTGTAATCGCGGTTAACCCTATATAAAACGATCGAAAGATTTTATTGACTCCAGCGCCAAAGTGGTGACTCATAGAACTATCTGGTCTTCGAGAGATATTATCCCCATGAAAACCTCCATAATTTTGCCAAACATTGTAATCGTGTGCGACGTGTATATACGAAGTACCAAAATTTTATTGACTCCAGCGCCAAAGCGGTGAGAGATAGAACTATATGATCTTCGAAAGAAATAGTCGCCATGAAATGCTCCACAACTTTGCTGAACATTGTAATTGCGTGTGACCTCTATATAAAAAGTTCGTAAATTTGTATTGCCTCCAGCGCCAAAGCGGTGGGAAATGGAACTTTGCCGTGTACGTCAGAATGTCCGGCATAAAAATCTTAATAAGATTGCCTCAGGTCAGAGTTATGTCCGACGTATATTTCAGATTATAAATACGGTTTTCTGAAATAAGCTTTCAAGCCCCCCTTTGTAACTCCTCCGACCCCCAACCTCCCCGGAAACAAAATTTCTCCACGTTTCAAGTAATTCTCTACAACATATCAAAAAGTGTTTTTTTTTTTTTGCTCAACGAATTTTGTTTCCGGACAATATAGGACGGACAGAAAGAAAGAAAGAAGGACTAGCCTTTTATATATATAATTCGTTTTCTGAAAAAAATATTTTTACTCTGCATGCACATTCTCATTTTATGTTAC
Organism: Xylophagus ater; assembly: GCA_963422695.1. Lineage (NCBI taxonomy): Eukaryota > Metazoa > Arthropoda > Insecta > Diptera > Xylophagidae > Xylophagus > Xylophagus ater. The sequence continues at coordinate 78,451 of CAUJSI010000004.1, forward strand.
GTTAAATTTCAGATAAATACTATTTTTTTTGTTAAATTGGCATTCTCCAAGGCAATTTTTTGTTTTGTTGTGTCATTTTTCTTTTTAAATTGCTTATTTCAAGCGTTAGAATTATATAAAAGCTTCTTTAAATTGATTTTACTAAAGCAGAAATCGAAACTACAAGCATTTATATTAACTGCACGTAGCATTCGAGAAATTGGTTCGTTTTTCCCGTAATGCGGTCTGGTACAAAATTTGAAACAAGTGCATTGACCTTAAGGCAAACTTTCTGATACTGCGATCCACATAAGAAAAAAATAAGAAATTGGCGGCCCCCTTATTAGATAAAACAATAAAATAATATAAGCACATTTTCAAGTTGTAAAAAGTAATGTATTCATAGAATAAAACTAAACAAAAATTAATAAAAATTTAGTATGTATATTTATAGAAAAAAATTTAATGTGATGGATGAGCTAGTTTCTCAAATCGTGGTATTATTGTTGAAATAGCCACCCGAAGTTCTTTTTCCACTACTAAACGATTTCGATATTTCGATTTCATGGCTGCTAAAGCAGAAAATCCGGTTTCGCATAAATATGATGTTACGAATGGTAACAGCACTATTATAGCTCTGTCCGACAAAGTAATACCATATAATCTTTTTTTCGTTCCACCCAAAACTGAATAAAAGTTTTACTATCAAATTCCTGTTGCAACGAAGTATCGCAAGATATTTCAATCAGTTGTTCTTCTTCGAAAATTGACTTTGTCTTTTTGAATCAGATCATGCATTTGTGGACCTTGCATTGATTTATGTAAATCGCTTAATTTTTTAAAAATTTCAACTAAATAAGCAAGTTTTAGAATAAAGTTATCGTTGCGAAAGGAAGATGCCTCATCTTTGTGATTTTCAACATTTATCGGCATTTACAGGGATTCTTAATAAAGTAATATCGCAACAGAAAATTTGCATTAAATAGATTTTTGTAAGTATTTTTTTTAAATATGTAAAATAGAAATTAAAAACTTCACGACCCCCTTGAGGTTAGTACGCGACCCACAGTTTGGAAACCGCTGCCTTAAGGAACGTCCATTAATATTTAGTGGCATCTTTTCTAAAGGTACGGTTTCGCTGGGAGCTGTTGGCGGCCGCCGTTGAACAGCGCCGTTAACTGTTTTGGTTGCAGCCGTTGAACAGCTGGTTATTGTCAAATCTAAGTGCGAAATTAAATATAAAATAATAATGGATTTCTTGAAAATATTATTAATTGAAGAGAAGGAAGAAGAATTTCTAAATTTATTACTATTGAATAAAAGGCAGCCGATAAATAGTATTTTTAATTCCGTGAAAAAGAAGGATGCTTTAATCTACTTATAAATGATCATTTAAATACATCTGGTGACAAGTTCCGTGAATATTTTAGACTGAACCGAAAGCAGTTTGAATATATATTACGAATTGTAAAAGATTTAATTAAAAATATTTCAAATGCTGTAAAAAACCCGATAACTCCTGGTGAAAAATTAGCATTTACTTTACGGTATGTGTACAAATAAAAGGCAATTGATTTTGTTGAGATTACATTATAAAATTTTTATGTTGGCAATACTTCTCTCTTAATGTCATACACAATCTTAATAAAAAGTCAGTTAATAAAAGAAAGCGAGCAAGTTAACACATTAATCTTTTTTATTAATCCAAATAAGTTATGGACCCAGTGGTTTCCGATTAATGTGAAATAAAAAGTAAAAAAAAATAAAGTCGTGTCGTCGAACCGTAAAATATTTTTTTTAGTTTCTTTTTCAAAAGTCGCTGTACAGTGTAATTCGTATAAAACAAAATTAAATATTTTGAAGCTGATCGTTGAATCATAAATATTTAAAGTGCTTGGTGTTGAAATAAAGTTTTCGTATTTCACAACATTGATTGACATTGTGTCATTGTTTTATGTTCATGGTGGTCTTCTTCTTGTATGTTAGAGCGAGACGCAAATAGACGCTGTTAAAACATTCGATTGTTGATATTGAATGAAAAAAATGAACAATAAATAAAACTCTTTTTAATTTTTTTTTTTAAATGGATCTTTTTGGTGAGTGTCGTAATGAAAATAATTTCATCGGTCATAAATTGAATGACAGAAATTATCGATTATGGAAATTTCAAATAAGTGCTTATATGAAGGCGGATGCTTTGACTGACAATATTGAAGGAAAATTACCGGCATTAGATGCATCTGCTGAAACTAGGGCAAAATATGAGCGAAATGAAGGAAAGGCGATGAATGCAATTATTCAATTTTTGGATCATGAACGTGCAAATCTTGTTTTAGCATGTACAACTGCAAAACAAATGATTGACAAGTTGAAAGAATTTTTTGAAAAGAATTCTGAAATTCGCGTAATGAATTTATACGAGGAATACTTTGCTCTTAAGATGTCTGAGGATGAAACGGTACTGAATTATGTTTCAAAGGTCAACCAATTGGTAGCTGAAATTGAAAGTCAAGGTGAAAAACTCTCTGAAAACATGAAAATGGTGCGAATTATCAGTAGTTTGACGTCGAAATTCAATAATTATAAGACAGTTTGGTACAACACAAAAGAAATTCGAAAATTGGATACACTATTGTCGTCGCTACAATTGGAGGAAGATAATTTAAAAAAAATTAATGCTTCTGACTGCCTTTGTGGCAAAAATGAAACAGGCATCGAAACCAAAAGAAAAGTCAAAATTCAAGCCAAAAAAGAATATTGATGAATTAAAAAAAAGGACAAAGTGTCATTCGTGTGATCAAATTGGTCATTGGTCAAAGGAATGTCCAGATAAGAATAATTCATCGGATCAAAAGAATAATCAAAAGAGCGGTAAAAAGAAAGACGATCTGGCATGGTGTGGTATTGTTTGTGATTCGTATAAAAATTATGACGATAATTGTTGGTATGCTGATTCTGGTGCATCAAAACATATGACATATCATCGTGAATGGTTTTCTGAATTAAGTGAATACAAAGAGAAGCGTGCAGTTGAAATTGCAAATGATCATTGTTTGGAAATACATGGTGTCGGTACAATTTTGATTGAAGCCCGAGTTAACAATCAGTGGGAACCACGTCGATTAGAGAATGTATTATATGTTCCAAACATTCGTAAAAGTTTGTTGTCAACGGCAGTTTTAACTGATAAAGGTATTAAAGTTTTAATCCAGAAGAATGGTTGTACGATGATTGATGAATCAAATAAAGTTGTAGCTATTGGAAAACGTGTTGAAGTAAATCAACTTAAAATGGATTTTCGGTTAAGAATAAATCAATATGCAAATGTGGCTGCTGTTTCACTACAACAATGGCATCGTCGATTGGGTCATATTAACATCGATTCGATTAAGAAAATGTATAAGGATGATTTGGTTGATGGTATTGTTTTATCAAACAGTGATAGATTTTTCTGTGAGGATTGTCAACTCGGAAAAATGACACGATCAAGTCACAAAAGGGCAGTGAAACGTCCATCGGAAAGGTGAAATCATGCATGTTGATTAATGTGGTCCAATGGAAGAAATAGGCATTGGTGGTTACCGTTACTTCATGTTAATCAAGGACGAGGCAACAAGTTTTCGATTTATATATATGTTAAAATCAAAGGATGAAGTTATTGATCATCTGAGTTCATTCATTCCAATGGTGCAAAATATGAATGGCTGTCGTATAAAATATTTTCGTTTTGATAATGGTACGGAGTTTGTCAATAAAAAGGTTAAGAAATTGTTGGTGAATCATGGTATTCAAATTGAAAATATTGTGGCATATACACCAGAGCAAAATGGTAGAATTGAACGTGAGAATCGCACAATTCAAGAATGTGCTAGAACTATGTTAATTGGAAGTGGTCTTTCAAAGTTTTTGTGGCCAGAGGCAGTTCGTACGGCTACATACGTATTGAATCGTTCTACAAATAGCAACTGCATTGGTGATACACCGTATAAGAAATGGTTTGATAAAAAACCATACTTGGGTCATATTAAAATTTTTGGTACTGAATGTTTTGTACAAATTCCAAAACAGACTGGTCGAGCGAAGTGGGATCCAAAAGCAAGAAAGGTTCACTTGATTGGATACGAACCCACAATCAAGAATTTTCATCTATATGATCCAAATAGTCGGAAAATAATCATCAGCTGTCATGTTCGGTTTAATGAATTTGAACCAAAGGTATTCGTAATTGATGATAGCGATGAAGACGTCACTGGTGAAGCTAAAAATGGTAAAAGCAATTCATTGACATTTGAAAATGTTGATAATAATGATGAAAAAGATTCATCAAATGATTCAGCAACATTCAAAGATGCAAATGATGACAACGATGGAACTGATGATATGGCGAATCATCAACCAAGACAACGCCAAAACAATCGTTATAAACTGCGAAAAGAAATTAAACCATCACAAAGATTGATTGAAACTGGTTATTTGGCAACTATGATTGAGCCAAATACATATGAAGAGGCAATTCAATCAGCAGAAGTTGAACAATGGAAATGTGCAATGGATGATGAATATAATTCATTGATCAAGAATCATACGTGGGATCTGGTTGAACCGCCTGAAAATCAGAAAGTAATAGACAATCGTTGGGTGTTTAAAGTAAAAGAAAATACTGATGGAACAATTGATCGTTTCAAGGCAAGATTGGTGATTCGTGGTTTCATGCAGCAGTATGGCATTGATTATGTAGAAACTTTCAGTCCAGTTGTTAAGTTTACGTCACTTCGTACAATTTTATCATTGGCAGCAATGAAGAAAATTAAGATTAGGCAATTTGATGTGAAGACTGCATTTCTTAATGGTAATTTAAAAGAAAAAGTCTACATGAAACAGCCAGTTGGATATGAAGATGGAACTGGACGTGTGTGCAAATTAGTTAAAGGTCTGTATGGACTTAAACAAGCTTCCAGATGTTGGAATGAAAAACTAACTTCGTTTATTCGTCATTTCAAGTTCAAAGTATGCAATAGTGATCCATGTGTATTTGTTCGAAAAAGGGATGACAAACTTGTTATTATCGCAATTTTGTAGATGATGGTCTAATGTTAGCTCAAGACATAAGAGAAATTGAACTAGTAATTTCATACATGGAGGAACATTTTGAAATTAAGGTGTTCGAAGCAAAATGTTTTTTGGGACTTCAAATTGAGAGATCATTGAATGGTTCAATTTTAATTCATCAAGAAGCACACGTTAAGAAAATACTAAATCGTTTCAACATGAGTGATTGCAAAACTGTGTCTACACCAATGGATAGTAACCAAAATCTAGGAGATTTTGTAAATGATGAGAGGAATGAGGATTATCCATATCGTGAGGCTGTTGGCAGTCTGATGTATTTAGCAATTGGTACGCGACCAGATATCAGTTATGCTGTTGGTGTCGTTAGTCGATATCTTGATAGGCCAAGTCATGCTCATGTCAATGCAGTTAAACGCTTATTTAGATACATCAAGGGTACGGCTAATCTGGGTATTCTTTACAACAGTGATGATGAACTTGATTTTGTTGGATACAGTGATGCAGATTACGCTGGAGATACTGAAACAAGAAGATCAACAAGTGGTTACATGTTTCATCTTGGTTCTGGTGTGATAAGTTGGACATCTATGAAACAACAATCGGTGTCGATATCATCAACAGAATCAGAATATGTTGCTGCATGTCAAAGTGTAAAAGAATTGATTTGGCTTAGGCGTTTGGTGGCTGAATTAAATCCTGATGAAGGATTTGATGCTAAATTATTTATGGACAATCAAAGTGCAATTCGTTTGGTCAAAAATCCAGTATTTCATAAGAAAACTAAGCATATTGATATTCAGCATCATTTCATTCGTGAAAAATTTCAAGAAGGTTTTTTCAAGTTGGAATACATCAATACGGATGAACAGGTTGCTGATATACTTACGAAGGCATTGGTCAGAAGTCGTCATAATTATTTGTGTAATTTAATGAATTTAAGATCTAAATGTAAATTTGTTTAAAGAAGTAAAGTAATGCAAAAGAAAATTTAATAATGAGTGGAAATGTTGAGATTACATTATAAAATTTTTATGTTGGCAATACTTCTCTCTTAATGTCATACACAATCTTAATAAAAAGTCAGTTAATAAAAGAAAGCGAGCAAGTTAACACATTAATCTTTTTTATTAATCCAAATAGATTTTTTTCATTTATTTAATTAACACATATGTATATCCATAGGTACATAAGATAATAATAAATAATTATTCGTATCTCGTGTTTTCCGCAACTGAATAAGAAATTATAGTTGAATTTCGGGAGTCTGAAGAAAAATTCTGGTTTTCACCCGAACTTGATGGAAGTGAAGAAAAAATGTTCTGGGATTCATCAATATTATTTGAAGTTTCAAGTTCTCCAGTTTCAGGTTGCGTGAGATCAATATCATTCTCTTCTAAAAACTCCTGAGTACTTGTTAAATTGCTTTTGATCCTGAAATGAAGAATGATAACATATAAAAATATATACAGATATATTTACATACGTTATTTCATGTTCAATATTATTTAGAAATTGAAGTTTTTCGAAAAGAACCCATTTTGGTGGATGCGACGAAGAAACTGACCCTGTGGGCAGTCTATGTTTTAATTTTTGTGGATAGAAATTAAAAAATTCATAAAAAATTTGACATTATAATAAAAAAAATGTATTTAAATACTTATAATATACACTTATTCCAAAAAATATCGAATTTTTACTTACCAGATCTCTCAACATTTCGCGCTATTGTCAGCTATATATTATTTTTAATCAATTAATTTTTATAATCTGTGTCACGCAGATTGTAAATAGTAGGATTTCCTTGAATATATTTAATAAGGATTTCATCCTCTTTGCTTGTGAAATTGGGAGCCATATTGTTCAAGAATTGCACTATATAAGTATTAACTTGAAATTAAAAATTTGTTCACTTATAGAAATTAAAATTCTATTCAAGAAAAATTCAAACGAACAGCTTCGACAGCGCTGTCAGACTGGTTCAAAAGCAGTCGAACGGCAACAGCTAGCTGTTGACAGCCACCGTCGAGCTGTCGAACAGCGTGAACGAAATCACTCACACGGTTTTGCCATAAGACGCGTCATTTTCAACGGCGGCTGACGGCCAACGGCTGCCGTCAGCAGCTCCCAGCGAAACCGTACCTTAATAGTAAAGGAGCCTCAATAGCGCTATTCAGGGCCGAATTTAGGACCTCTGGACCCCTAAGCTGAACCTGTGCTGCGGGCTCTACCGGGGGGGGGGGGGTTGGAAACAAATCTCCATAAAATCAAAAAAGGAATTTAACAAATAAACAAATTTTATTTATTAGTAATTCAAATACAATACTTTCAGAAACGAGCAGACTTGAAATTATTGTCAAATAATCTTAGTGACTAATTGGTTTGCGCCTACACTTCATACTCATGAAACTACTTATAGGCTGTGTTTGTTTATTCATTCCGAACATTCGGAATATTCCTTTACAAGAAATTCTGTTTTTTTATTCATTCGGAACGCTCCGAGTTATCCGATTTCTGTTTTCTTATTCATTCCGGAATATTCCGAACGTATTCTTTTTGTACTACCTCGCGACGTAGTACAAAAAGAATAAATGGAATAAACAAAACATACATATTCTTTTTGTTTGTAAATGACGGATACATTTTTAAAATGGCCGAACAAAGCAGTACGAGTAAGTAAAAGTGTTAAGATGTTTTTTATATTTTTATTAGTTATTAAATTAAGAAGAGTTAAAAAATGTCTATTTATTGTTTTATATTAATATGCAAGGTTCTGATATAATAGTTAAGTGGTCGCCAGGAGGCATGGAGTTAAACAAAATTCATATTGAAAAATTTTAAAAATTATTTGCGTCCTGTCGAAAGTGATTTATTCCATTTATTCCCCTTTTGGTTTTTTATTCATTCCATTTCGGATAATTCCGAATAAACTACCAATTATTCTCTCTGTTCTATTCCTATTCCGGAATGAATAAACAAACACAGCCATAATATCTTCATAAGTTATGCTTTAGACAGATCTTCGATTTTAATTGCAATAATTATTATTTAATGATACTCCTGGATGACCCATGACATGTCATCTTTTTTTTACACTGTTTATTAATTATTCAATGGAGCTAATTTTTTTTTTTTAACAAAATTTCTAGAAATATGTGGAATAAAAATAATTTTCTCTCATTTTATGGTTATGTGAAAGAAGAAAACATGTCAAAACCGGATGAAATTTTTAAAATGTTCAAATGTAGATGGCCCTGTAAACAGTGCGAGTCAAAAATTTAGGACCTCTTCACAATTTCATTTGATAATTAAGAAAATAATGATGCTTGAAATAGATGCTTAAAATTGATCAATATTCCGTAAATAAAGGTCATTAACCAGTTTTAATGACCGTTTGGGCTATAATGATCATTAAATCGGAGATCTGTCTAGGATATTAGTTGTTTTAAAATATCACTTTCAATGCTGAGCAAAGCCAAAACGTCGTGCCTGTCTTCTAACATGGAGTTGTTGTCCTTTTAGGCACGAGCATGGGTTTGTCCGTTTATGCTACTACTTTATGGATGGGGATTATTAACTTTTCATTTATTTAGTTGTCGTTTAACTTAGGAAGAGTTTAATCCGTTTGTAATGAATTTTAAGTGTTTTAATTTGACGATAGTGTACACCACGCAATAAGCCTTGAAAAAGTTTAAATAAAGTAGACGAAACGTTGGCAGTAATGTAAAAGGTGTTTTAAATTACTATATAAAGGTCCTAATTCCAACTAAATAAAAAATTTGTATACAAATTTATCGAAAGGTCACAAAATCAGTTACATTTATTAATTTATACCACAAAAATAATGTAATTTTGTGTTGCAGGCCCCTTTGTGGCGCGGGCCCCTACGCTGCAGCCTAGGTTGCCTAATGGCAAATTCGGCCCTGGCGCTATTGAAAAGTTGATGGACAAAAATAATATCAGCCACCTGACGACGCTTTTCTAAGGATTACAGGTCAATCAGTTTTAACCTATCACAGTACGGGGGTAGTTGGAAAGGGTCATTCCAAGGAAGATCTCTTAATGCAAAACGTATGAATCTACGTTGTACAGACTCCAATCTGTTAATTAGACTTATGGTAGGGAGACCCTACTTGACTCGCATATTCCAAAATAGGTCTAACGAAGGTATTGAAGAGTGTTTTAGTTACATGAGGGTCCGTGAACTCCTTAGACCATCTTTTTATAAAGCCTAATGTAGAGTTAGCTCTATGAACAAGTGAATTAATATCTAGCTTGAAGTTAAGTTCATTGTCACAAATCACCCCAAATTTCTAATGCTAGTTACTTTACGTAGAGGCGCATCGTTGATATCATATACATATGGACAATTTTCACGTTTCCTGGAGAATGTGATAACCTCACATTTGTCGCTGTTGAGCGCCAAATTATTTGTACAACACCAGATTACAAAATTATCTAAATCGCTCTTTAGATGCAGAGAGTCATTTAAGTTACTTATTTCTTCATAGATCGTCATATCATCTGCAAAGTTAGAAATTTCATGGTACTTAATCACGGGGGATACATCATTCATTGTAAGAACGAATAAAATTGGTGTCGAATGGCTACCTTGAGGGACAACAGATGTTGCAGTATAAAGCTCAGATTTGGAAGAACGGAAAAGTACCTAACAACTCCTTCCGTGTTGATTCCTGGAAATAAAAGGTTTACAACCGAAGCACGCAAACTGCTGAATGATGCATTCAAACAGTTTTGGAATGCAAGATAATTTAACAATTGGTCTATAATTTCCGATATCACCTCTACTGCCTTTCTTGTGAGTCGGAATAATATACGAGACTATAAAGAGCCTGGGAAATATTCCCGTCTCAAGAGATTTCTGGAAAAGGGACGAAAGAGAATGTTACTGCATTCTTTTAAGATGATGGCAGGAATACCATCAGGGCCGGTTGAGTAATCTTCGTCTAAACTGCTAATATTATCAGCTACTAAGGATACGGCAATATTAATATTAGTGAGGCAAGTCTTGGTGTACTCATTCAAATGCTCAAAGTATTTCGAATCCGGTTCAAAATTATCCTCGTTAAAAGCTTTCACAAAAAAATTAGCAAAGAGATTAGCAATAATTGATGGATCATTGGATGAACTATTCAAATAATTTAGCGAAGACGGATATGCATCTGTTTTCTTTTTACTATTAACGAATTTCCAGAAGCAGTGAAGGTCCATGGAAAGCCTGCATCTCATCTGGTGAATGTAGGAATTATACAGTTCCTTAGAAAGTGCTTTGAATTCATTGAGCAAGGCAGAGTAGGTGGAAAAGTCTGTATCTTCATGTGATATTCACCGCGATTCTGTGATCCGACGTTGCGTTCCTTTATTCGATTTTCGTTCGATCGAATCAAATTCTTATTATTGGATTCGCCGAACAGTCCCCTTGTTCGATTGCATTAAATGCGTAGCAACGTGTGGCGAACCCCACTCAAAACACTATATATAATTTATATAGTATTAAATAATTTTATGCATCTAAAAACTTAAACTTGAAAAGACAAACCAACTAAAGAATCAAAAATAATCATTAAATATTTCTTGAATAAAAAATTTAATAAAATTATATATACATTAGTAAATAATAAGTTCTGTTTGTTTAAATGAATAAATAAATTATATAATTATTCAAAAGAACATTTATATTTCTTTTTAATTCTTTCGCGAAAATGTGCTGCGCTTTACAAGGAGCCCCACATAATTGGTGACCCCGAATATGAATTTAAAAAAAAATTCTGAAGATTTAAAAATAAAAATAAAAACATCAAAATATTGAAAAAGAGCCCATAGAAGAGGCTAAATATTTAAATAGATTCAAGAGGCCAAAGAAAAGGCTGCTTCCACATCAAGACACGAACTTCTAAAACAGCAAACTAATTTACCAGCAATTAAAGAACATTTCAATACCGCAAGTAAGAAAGTGACAACATGAAGAAAATAAATTTCAATTTTTAATTTTTTTATTTAAATTTAATTTCTATTTTAAGTATGTTTACATAATGTGATTACACACGATATCAGTCAATACGTACTTTCTTTCCAGTCATCATAATAATATATTTTAATCGAAATTTCACGAATGGAGCGAAGAAAATATTGAAAAATTTGATTCTATTAAAAACAAGTTGGCAAACATTACACTTTTGGCTCACCCTTCGAATAATGGTTATCTAACTATTACTGTAGATGCTTCTTCGGTGGCATTAGGAGCAACCTTAGAGCAGCATGAACATAACCTCTGGGAACCATTGGCACATTTTTCAAAGAAAATGTCTTCTACAGAATCTCGGTACTCTGCCTTTAACAGAGAACTACTCGCCATGTACTCTGCGGTCAAACATTTCAGGCATTTTATCGAGGGTAGGAAATGTATTATATTCACAGACCACAAACCACTAATTACAGCCATATGCGCTAAAACTGAGAGAAGTCCACGACAATCACGACACATGGAATACATGGTACAATTCACTACAGATATACATCACATAAGTGGAAAATTAAACGTAGTAGCAGACTCTCTCTCTAGGCTAGACGACATTTCAGTCGTTACCGCAAAAGAACTCGATATCCAAGAATTTAGTGAAGCTCAAAAAAGTGACCCAGAATTACAAACTATTATTTTTCAAACTAATTCTAAATGTGTACTCCACGAAATTAATATTCCTTTCACTGATTACAAATTATGGTGTAATCTGGCCATCTCAGAACCCAGACCATTCTGTGGCGGCTTTTAACTACTACTAATTTGGTAGAAAACTACTTGTTTATATTTTCAGAAAAAATACTTGTTGCGTTTCTTTTTTTCTTTTAATATTCAGTAGCCTTAATTGAAATGATTTTTCTTACTAATTAGGTAGGCTGTATGAAAAATCATAAAAATAAAAATCATTTTGGAAAATCAGTTTTCAATCAATTTTCAAACGACAAGAACCTAATTTTGGGATAAAATAATTATTTTTTAAATCTTTTTTTTCTGTGACTAACATTACTTATTTGAAATAAATTGTAACATTTAATTAATAATAATAATAATAAATAAATAAGATACTTTTATAATTTAAAATTTAAATTTACTCTTTCATTAAATTTAAATGAAATCAATCCATCGCTCATAGGGAGCGAAAGAATTGAATTATTTCCTACAGAATAGTTCAGGTAAATCCCTATAAATGGTGACCCCGACAATATTTTTGTACCCCACGTTAAAAATAAAAAACTTAAATGATTAAAAGTTAGTGAAAATTTATCAAAAAAGGTTTTTTACAAAAGAAAATAATTATATAATTATATAATCCGTAATTTTATTCACGTGAAAGTGAGAGTGCGTTACCAAAATAAAAATAATTAATTATAAAAATTAATTTAACAAAAAGTGAAACATATTTTCTTTTTCTTGCGTTTACACAATTTTACAAAGACATTAAAAATCAAATAGCAAACATGTCCTTTTGCATAAAATAAGACGCAAATCATATTAACCGTACCACTCTAGATTGGAATTAATGTGGACAAAGCCTATTTTCTTCTGGTGTGAGGCTGCACCAGGCATTTTTTTTTTCCAATCTAGAAAGAATGCTTTAGAGCCCTAAGAAGAGGCTAACACCAAACAACCAATAAAGAAAAAGGGCCCAAAGAAGAGGCTAGCAGAAACATCGATCAATAAAGTTTTTTAGAGTACAACGAATACATCAGAGCCCTAAGAAGAGGCTAACCAAACCAACGACTAAGAAAAAAGGGCCCCAGGAAGAGGCTAGCAGAGACATTCATTAAAAGAAGAAAGAATAAAGAACAAAAACAGAAAGAATTTATTAAGGTCGTACTTTATTTTACCTTAATGAATAATAATTATTTAATATAAAATAACAATTTAATTTTTATTTTTTGTTGATTTTGTTACAAACCTAAAAACTATATGTGTACAAATCATTTCAATTGATGTTACTGAGTGTGTCTGCTTCAAAGCATTTAAACTTTTTTCTCTTTTGATCGTAAGAAACGTTTTAACGAGGGTTTTCTGTCTTATTTTTCTCTTTTTCTTTTTCGTGTTTATATTGTATTCTTCCGTTTAAGTTTCGTTACCATGTCGGTAGCCGAAGCCGCCAGTTCGTCTCCTCCAGCCCAATCAGAAGACGTTACTCGTATGTACCGAGTTGCTATTAAACCACCAACTTTCAATCGGGAAGACCCTGAGATCTGGTTTACCCAATTGGAAGCACAGTTCCGCATCGGGGGAATATCTCAAGACGGTACCAAGTACGGGTATCTTCTGGCAGCACTCGATGCGGAAACCATAAAATGTGTCCGCGAGAAAGTTATTAACCCTCCGGCCACAAATACATACGAGGATTTGAAAATAACTATTATTGAAAGACTTGGTGAGTCAGCGCGTACCAAGATTGATAGGCTTTTAAGGGGTTTGCAATTAGGTGATAAGAAACCATCTCAACTTTTGCGCGAGATGCAAACTTTAGGCGGCGGTAAAGTGCAAGACGCCTTATTACAGAACTTGTGGATGCAACGTTTACCCGCACATGCCCAAGAAATATTATCAAGTATTGACGACACCTCATTAGACAAATTAGCCAATACTGCGGATAAAATAGCTGAAATAAATCAAACAGCTAATTTATACGCAATTTCAAATAATCCGTCTTCATCCTCGTCAGCACCATTTGATCAAATTTCCGCGGAAATAAAATCATTACGCGATCAAGTTGTCTCCTTAACCCAACGAATCAATCTCTTAAGCAAGCCAATTACGCAACGAAACCGTTCACGTTCGCGGTCAAGTTCCGTTCCCAAGAAATATGATTTATGTTGGTATCATTTTAAATTTAAAACGGAGGCTCGTAAATGCATTCAACCATGCAATTTCGAACAGTCCCAAACATCAAACGTTTCGAAAAACTAAGTTCAGCTACGCTGCCGATGGCCAGCGATTCTGGCTTTAATAGTCATCGCCTTATTTTAATTGATCCAACTACCAAATTACAATTTTTAGTAGACTCAGGCGCAGATGTGTCTGTCGTACCTCCTACCTACAAAGACACCTCCAATAGAAGCGACTTTAACCTGTTCGCAGCGAATTCAACAATCATAGAGACTTTCGGCCATAGAGTATTAACTGTGGATTTAGGTTTACGCAGAAATTTTCAATGGCGTTTTATTATCGCAAATGTCGGCAAGCCAATCATTGGGGCGGATTTTATTAATCATTTCGGACTTTTGATAGACCTTAAAAAGAAAAAACTAATAGATCCTCTTACCAAGTTGGAAGTCATTACCAAAATGATAAAAGGACCTTCCTACTCACTCACCACAATTTCCGCTGGTTCTTGTTCCCCCGAACTTTATAAATTGTTACAAAAATTTAAATCCATCACCGTCGAAGCGCCGATGTTAAATCAACTGAAACACCACGTTACTCATTCCATAGTCACCTCAGGCCCTCCATGTGTCGCTCGTTGTAGACGTTTGAACCCAGAAAGAGCCAACATTGCGAAGCAAGAATTTGCAATAATGTTGGAACAAGGCATTTGTCGACCATCAAGTAGCGATTGGTCGAGCCCATTACATCTTGTTATGAAAAAAAATGGCGACTGGAGACCTTGCGGCGACTATCGTGCTCTTAATTTCATCACCAAGCCCGATCGTTATCCAATTCCGTATATAACGGACTTTTCGCAACAACTCGATGGTTGTACTATATTTTCATCACTGGATTTGGTTAAAGCATACCACCAGATACCGATTAGTGATGAGGATATCCCGAAGACGGCAATAAGCACACCGTTCGGATTATTTGAATTCACGCGCATGACTTTCGGTTTGCGTAACGCTGCTCAAACTTTCCAGCGGTTCATGCATTCTGTTTTACGCGGTTTAAATTTTTGTTTTCCCTACATTGACGATATACTCATTGCCTCCAGTGATATGGCAGAGCACGTTAAACATTTGGAAACCGTTTTTCAACGGCTTAAGGATGCAGGCCTCGTCATTAACTCAAGTAAGTGCACCTTCGCTGTCCCAGTCATCACTTTCCTCGGACACGATATTTCGGCCTTCGGAATTAAACCCGCTAAAGGCAAAATTGAAGCTATCGCTAATTTCAAGCTACCAGAAACTGTTAAGGAATTGCGTCGATATTTGGGGATGATAAATTTCTATAGAATTTACATTCCCCAAGCTGCAACCGAGCAAGCATTGCTTAACGATTTCCTCAAGGGTAGTAAAAAAAATGACCAACGGAAAATCACCTGGACAGATTCATCCAGACAACAATTCGAATTAACCAAAACACGGTTGTGCGAGGTAACACATCTTGCACATCCTTCACTAAGTGCAACACTAGCGATAATGGTCGACGCTTCTGATACTGCGATTGGTGCTGTTTTACAGCAACAAGTGTCAAAAGCGTGGCAACCTCTTAGCTTTTTCTCAAGAAAATTAACTGACACACAAAAACGCTATAGCACTTACGACCGTGAACTGTTGGCAGCTTATGCAGCCATCAAGCATTTTAAACATTGGATAGAGGGACGTGCTTTCACTCTTTTCACTGACCACAAACCCCTCATTTACGCCTTACAACAAAATCTAGACAAGGCATCTCCGCGACAATGTAGGCATCTCGATCTGATTGCTCAATACACCACAGATATCAAACATATATCTGGACGTGACAACATTGTGGCCGACACACTCTCTAGAGTTTCCGAGTTTTCCGTGTGCGAAAGCATTAACTATGCACTGATGGCGGAAGCCCAAATTGGGGACTCTGAACTGCAAACACTAATGGAAAACGAACATAATCTTAAGTTCAAACCATTTCCTGTTTTCGGTTCCGATATTAAAATCCTTTGTGATACTTCCACAGGAAACGTTAGACCATACGTCCCACCCAAATTTCGTCGAATTGTGTTCATTGGTATCCATAATCTGGCCCACCCAAGCATCCGATCAACCGTAAAAGCAGTTGTTAAAAACTTTATCTGGACTTCAATCAAAAAGGAAGTCAGTTCCTGGGCCAAATCCTGTTTAGCTTGCCAAAAAGTAAAGATATCTAGGCACGTCAAAAGTCCAATTGGCAATTTTCCTCTGGTTGAAAATCGATTCGACAAAATTCATCTGGACATAATAGGTCCACTGCCTCCATCAGAAAATAACAGATACTGTGTGACTTTAATCGACCGTTTTACTCGCTGGCCTGAGGCTATACCAACCCCAGATATCAAAACCGAAACAGTGGCCAATGCCATCTATAACCATTGGATATGTCGTTATGGTGTACCATCAACCATCACCACAGATCGCGGCTCACAGTTCGAATCCGAACTTTTCTCTGAACTGTCGAACCTTCTGGGATTCACACGCAGTCGTACTACGGCTTACAATCCAGCGTGTAACGGCATGATTGAGAGGTGGCACCGATCGTCCTATTTAAAGGCGCAAGTACGATCAAGGGGATCAGAATTCTGTTCCTCTTACATTCGGGTGGGACAAAAGCGCAATAAGACCGATTGGTACTCCTTGTTACCAATCGGCCCCAACATGCAAGGCAATCGTAAAGAGTTGGTCTAGTTCGGTGATCAAATACACTAAAGAACTTCTATTCTATTCGGTTATTTTCGCGAAAATGGAATATTCCTTATGCTTATGCTATCATAATAAAGTCTTAACGACGTATAAAATTCTATCAGAATGCATATATATTATATGTATACGCGATAATAGATGGTGGACGGCGAGCTAGCTAGCGCAATAAGCTGGGCGTGCTGCTTTTAGTCATTTGCATACGCTACACCGTCACATATATTTTCTTTGCAAGGGAAAATGTATGTTTTTGATCATCAGAAGAATTACTTCTTCGTTTCTACCCCAGTTGCAGAGTGATTTTTGGTGACACTGAAACTATATGTAAACCCCTCTGTTACATATTGCGCAATTTCCGGAAGTTCCACTTTGGTGTGGTTTTAAATATGCTTAATGATGGTGATAGAAATGATGACAATTCATCACAAATAAATACGTTAATTAGGTTTAGAAGTTATGCAAAGAAAGTCATTGGATTTACAGATGCGACAAATTTACCCAACTGCCTATTGATGAAAGGAGAGAAACAGCCAGAAAATTAAACTTATGCTAAAATTGTTTACGAATTGACCATATTACAATAAATGTTCATGGAACAAAGGTTGCAAATTTTGTAATAAAAAGCACGACATATTACTACACTTACCATCAGCATTTACGCCATCTAATAGTGATTGAAATATATGAGCAAATATTCCACTTAGAGTTACTCCGGAAACATCAATAAAGGGTGATCAGGTGGAGACGCAATTGAAATAGAAAACATCAGCTGTTGTAAATTGTACACAATATTTTAATATCACGAAACAGGTACTATTATCGACCGCAATCATCTTAATCAAGGATCGTATTAATATATACATATCTGTTGATGGAAACTGTGTCTTCTTTGTTGTTGAATTTTACTTTGAAAAATTTGTGTCTTTCCAGAACAGGAAGGGAATTTTGTATTTCGATCCAACTGAATTTTCGATTCGATTTAATATTCGATCTGAATTCTTTTGGCATCCTGTAAAATTATCGTATCGTAAATTAGTGTGGCCTTTGAGAATTCCACGCAAATGGTATAAATTTTCAAATTGCCCGATGAAATGTAATGCAATTTTGACAGCTGAGTTTTTTTTTGAAAACATTAATTTAAAATGTTTGTGTTTTAGATTTGTTTTTAGTTTTGAATTATTTTTAAATTAATATTTAATAATAAATATTGAAATTGTTGGTCTCAGTGAAAGAAAATATCTTCAAGTGTCTTCGGTCCTAAATTTGGTGGCGTTTTTTTTATTTTGTTCTAATGATAATTTTCACTTCGCTCTTAGAGCATCTTTTTTGGTTGTAATTTCATGCAAATCTTGATAGTTTTTTTAAATTCAATACTTTCAAGTTAACTTTTGCAAGCTTGGGATTTTTTTGCATGAACTCAAGTGAAAAAAATTTTTTTTAAAAAAATATTTTATTTTCTTTTTTTGTGAAAACTACAATAATTTAGTAAAAATTTAAGGAAATAATTGTTAAATTTCTTGTAGTTGGGTTTTTTGCATTAAAGAAATTAAAAATATGACAATAAACATAAAAAAAACATGTTTTCGACAACTCAACACTGATCGAATGAATTTTATACGATCACAGTGTAAAATATTTTCGATCCAATTTTAGCCGATACCAAATTGGTTCGTCGAGTCGTATATACGATGAAATTGTTTCAAATCGAAATACAAAATTCCATTCCAGGTTGTAGAGGTTTTTTCACTGCATCACATCTTACGCTAACATGAGAACAATCTTTCAGTTCTTTATGTATGAAAATTGTTTGATTTGAATGACTGGATGCTTGCGTAGGTCGTGATTCATCTAGTGAAGATTTTAGCTCACTAAGGAAATCTGTAGGGTCTAAACGAACATCACTTTTGTAGAGGAAATCTCCATGAAGATGTAATGATTCCTCACAAACCATTTTAGGTGCAGAAATATTTAAGTCATCTTTAAGTGAAGTTTGAATGCCAAGTAATACTATTGGAAGCGTTTTAGTCCATTGTTCATTGTTGTGAGATGTTAAAACTGCTTAGAGGGTTCGATGAAAACGTTCAACCACTCCATTGCTTGATGATGGTAGGAAGTAGTTTGTTGTTATTATCAAAAATCGTGTTCTGTGAAAAATGCTCTTCGTGCACTTCGACCATTTTGTGGTCGTCGTAATCGACCTCATTTCTAGTGGAATGGGTTTGTTAATAAACAAAACTGTCACATTTTGTATGATTAGGAACCACAGGCAATACAAGAACTGCCAATGCATCCAGCAAAATGCTCTGTTTGGTGCGGTTTATGGGCTGGCGGAATCATTGGTCCGTATTTCATCAAAAATAATGAAGGCAACAACGTTACCGTCAATGGTGCCCGCTATCGTTCGATTATTAAGAACTTTTTCTTTCCAAAAATGCATGAACTGAATCTGGACAATGTGTGGTTTCAGTAGGACGGCGCTACATGCCACACAGCACGAGAAACAATGGACCTATTGAAAGGTGAGTTCGATGAGCAATTTATCTCACGTTTCGGTCTAGTAAGTTGGCCGCCTAGATCGTGCGATTTAACGCCCCTAGATTATTTTTTGTGGGATTACGTGAAGTCACTCGTCTATGCCGATAAAAAAATTCAATTGAAGCCTTTGAAGACAAGATTACTCGGGTTATTAGCGAAATACCAGCCGAAATGCTCGAAAATGTGCTTCAAAATTGGACTTCTCGAATGGATCACTTAATACGTAATCATCGTCAACATTTATATGAAATAATCTTTAAAACGTAAATGGCAAGAACCGATTTATCGAGTTAAATAAAAATTGCATATACTTTTTAAAATTTTCCGCTTTTTTTTTTAAATTAAAACCCAAACGCCTAAAAAATCAGCCTTTAAATTGTCTGCCACGATCTGGGATGATAACTTCCGGTGAACCAAAGCGTGCAATGCAGCCTTTAAAAAAACTACGGCATATTATTTAAGAAGTGATATTGCTGATTGGAAGAGCTTCTGGCCATCTAATAAATCTATCAATGCAAGTGAGAATATATAAATTCCCTTCTGATGGAGGAAATAGTCCAACGATATTTATATGAACGTCAGCAAAACATCTTGCTGACAAAGATAAAGAACCATGTTTACTGTCGACATGTCTGGTAATCTTTGAAGCCTGACATGATTGATAAAGTTTAACCCAAGATGCATAATTCTTGTTGATAGACGGCCAAATAAAGCTTTTTAATAGCAATTTTCTTGTTGCTCTAATTCCAGAATGCGAAAATTCATGAAGTTGATTAAAAATCTGGCGTCTAAATGAAGTTGGGATATATGGTAATGATCTCTTTTGAGATGTATCGCAATATACTTGCACTTGAGATTCTAGCATTTGAAGAAGTTTTATCTGAAGACTGGATCATGAGTCTTGAAGTAATATTTTCAATTCTTCATCTGATTTTTGCTCTTTAGATAATTCTGCAAAATTTAACGTAGAAATCTCTGCAGTTCTTGAAAATGCGTCAGCAACTGTATTTTTTATTCTAGAAATGTTAGAAATATCTGCTGTATATGCTATAAAATCTAAATGTCAGGACTTACGTGTTGCTGTTTCTGGTTTTATATGAAAAGCAAATATTAGCGGCTTGTGATAAATTACCGTCCTTCAAGCATGGGTTGAAAATATTTCATTGAAGAGTAAGCTGCCAATAATTCTCGATCGTATGCACTATACTTTCCTTCAGCCGGATTTACCTTTTCTGACAAAAAAGCCAATGGTTGATAATCATTTCTAAGTTCTTGTTCTAATGCTGCACTCATCGCGAAATCCGATGCATCTTCTTTTATAACGATTTTAAAATTAGATTTTGGATGACCCAAGACTGCTGCGAATTCAAGCTGTTTTTTGCAGCCTTCAAAGGATTTCTCAGTTTCTGCAGTCCAAGGAACTATTCTTTTATCATTCTTCTTGCTACCCTTCAGAAATTCATTTAATTGGACTTGATTATGTGCTGCCCGTGGTAAAAAACGACGATAAAAATTTAACAAATAGGCATTTACCAGGATTAAGAATTATTCCATATTCTTTGAATTTCTTAAAGATTGTTTCTAAATGTTTAAGATGTTCTACTTCTGATCGTGATACAATTAAAACGTTGTCAATATTAATGAATACCAATTCCAAGTCTCTACAAACTTCATCCATCAATCGTTGAAGACTGTGCTGCATTTGGACAACCAAATGGCATCTTAATGAATTCATATAATACAAATGGAGTAATAATAGCAGTTTCCGGGACGTCATTCGGAAAAACAGGCATCTGATGAAAGGCTCTAACTAAACCCAATTTTGAGAAAACTGGGCCTCCATTCTCCATTTGTTTTTGATACCATATGTAGAGGATAAGACAAGTTGCGTTTTGAAGGTCTGATTATTCCATATATTCAAACTCCTTTTTTGCTATTGCTAACTTTTGAGGATCCAATCTACGACCTTTTGCACAAATTGCATATCCATTGGTCGGAATATAGTGAAAGGCTTGATGGTTTGACCTGTGTTGAGTTCAGCAAAATATTTTATATATTTCAGGATATAGTTACAAAAGTTTGTTATATTTATTTTTGGAATGGCTTAAAATTGCTGTTATTCCAAAAGAAGGTTCATCTGAAAGCTGAGCAGGTGAAGAAAGACGAGTCGTTGCATCCACAAGAGTCCTATTTTTCAAATCTGGTAAAATGTGAAAATATTTCATAAAATCTGATCCAATTATAGGTTTCGTCACATCAGCAAGCATAAATTTCCGCGAAAAACGGCGTCTTAATTCAAAATCTAGTTGCAGGATTTTTGTACCCAAAGTTTTGATTTCACTACCATTTGCTTCAAATTTCAAATTTTTCTTCTAATGATGGTTCTTACAAGGATAAAAAAAAATGTCAGCTCTTGTATCGATTAAAAACATAACTTTTGATTTTCTGTCTTTAACGAAAAGGCGGCCATAAGATGATGAAGTAATTTCGGTAGCCGAAATCATTTTTGGTTTTTTGGATAACTACAGGGTGTAGTGCTCTGTTGCTTTTGATCCAAAACGATTATGATACCAACACCACTATTAGTTTTTGTCACTACTCTTAGATCTTGATTGATTCTCTGACCTTGATGAACTTCTTTTGGCTGGGCGAGATTTTGTATTAAATGAGTCAAATTTTCGCTCAAGTGCTTTCATTTCAGAAGAGAGTCGATTTATTACATTTGTATTTAAAACGCTATATATTTCTGTTGGTTTTGTAATTTCAATTATTTTGTCTGCTTGTTCTGAAAAAGAAATTCAATCTGGAGCATTGCTTACTGCTAAAATTGGGCGGACATTTTCAGGGAGTTGTT
This sequence comes from Xylophagus ater, assembly GCA_963422695.1. Lineage (NCBI taxonomy): Eukaryota > Metazoa > Arthropoda > Insecta > Diptera > Xylophagidae > Xylophagus > Xylophagus ater. The sequence continues at coordinate 100,535 of CAUJSI010000004.1, forward strand.
CCAAAAATAGTATCTTTAAAATGTGGTCGCTCGCTACTCGCTACTCAAGCTACGTAAATTTTGCAAAAAATGAGATGGCCCTTGATCTCCAATCAATTGTCTATTAAGAAGTATTCGAAGTTTAGATTCATTTGCTTCACCAAAAGTAGAAATAAGTTTTCCTTTCAAAGTGTCATATTTTAGTTTCTTTGAAGGAGAAAGAATTGTATCAACAACCAAAGAAATTGTGGCTCCATCCATGTTAGCCACCAAGTATTGAAATTTAGTTTCATCCCTCGCGATTCCAGAAATTGCAAATATAGATTCAACCTGTATGAACCGTAATTTCGGATTTTCCTACCAGAAGATAGGCAACTTGTGGGTGTTGCATGCAATATGAAATTGTGTGATCTTATCTTCTAATGATGGTACCAATAATATTTCAGAAGAAGTATTCGTCCGCGAATTCTCTTCCAACGACATCACTTACGATATATGTCTTTAAAATTCAGATGTTATTTCAAATTTGTTGGATGCGATTGGTCTTATGTTTCGATATTTTCGTCCGCTACGTTTCGGAGATATTCTATTAACGGGCCATGCGATCTTTCTAATGCACCATTGGTGGTAAGCTTTTGTTCGTTACTTCTTGATGTGAAGCAATTTGCATAATCGTTCAAACAATTCGCTTGTAAAATTTGTACCTTGATCTGTAATTAATTTTTCTGGAATAAGCAAATACTTGGTGATTATCTGTTTGAAAAGCATTCAGCTACAGTTACTGCTTCGCTATCGGGAATTGCGCAACAACCCAAGATTTTAGTTAAATCATCCTGGAAAATTAATATGCATATGTTGCCTTCAGGAGAAGTTGATAACGGTACTAAAATGCCTAAATACACTCTTTCGAATGGTCTAGCAGCTGTATTTATAATTGTCACAGGCATTTTTGAGCATTTTCCCTTTATGTTTCGCTGGCATTTTATAAACTTGTCTATGTATGTAGTTATGTCTTGTAACATATTTCCCCACTGATAGTTTTTTAGTATTGTGTTATTAGTTCTTTGTATTCCAGCATGTCCTCTTATTGAGTCATAGTGGGCCGTCAATATTGTTTTTATATCATGAATTTATCATGTCGGAGGTATTTGCATTTATTACTATTGGATCATTTTTGGATATTGGATTTTCCGGTTCTTTTAGTTCTTCGGTTGGTAGAGTTTTGCTTGCCTCCTTGTAATCGCGTTAACATTTTTAGTTTCTTTGTTTCTTGAGATACATTTTTCGATTTCTTTTATGCCTTCGAAAATTGCCATATATGCAAATTTTAATTGTTCTAGTGTTTGGACTAAACGTAATGCTGTTAATGCTTGTATAGAAATTTCTCTTCTTGTTTTTTATTTATTAGACTTAAAATATATAAAATAAAAAAAATGTTCCTGAACATTCAATTCCGACGCTGCAGTAAATTACTAGTGGCCCGGTTTGGAACTAAACGTATATAAATTTCGTGTTTCGTTGAGAAAACTGTGGTTGAGGGGGCGCCCTTATCTGGCCGAGCTGTGAACTCTATTTGGGTTATTATTCGTCGTTGGTTTGTTAATGTAGTTTTCAATTTAAAAGTTCTTCTTCTGTAGTCCGTTTGTTTCATATTTGCTAAGTACTCTACTGTAGGATCAACCTGTGTCAAAAATATTATGTGTGTTATTCCAATTTTCTCTGGCCAATATCTATGACGCATTATCTGGTTTCTCTCAATTTGGGCCTAAGTTATACGACGATCATTGTAATGAAGGGAATAATTTTGCAATGGAAAATTAACCTATTACAAAGATTATTTCTTACAAAAAAATAATGCAAAACATGGGAAATAGTTTAGTAAATAGATTTTAAATAAAAAATCTTAGGTATATCACGTAATTTGTTTTTGAAGTGAAAACTTCTTTAGCCGCGTTGGAAGTGATTTGAAACTCGATGAAACGCTAAAAAAGCGGGACTTTTTTACCAACATGAAATACCAGTCGATCAGAATTCATAACAACAAAAATTTTGCATAAAAATATTTTGCACATAAATATGCCCATATATTTCAGAAAAACAATTTGTTCTGAAATTTTGCCTTATTTTTCTGGTTCCTGAACGCCATATACATAGAATACAGAATACAGTGTTTCCTATTATCTTCGTCTCTTTTTTGTGCGCTGTTTCGTAAAGATATATTTATCAAATAGAATTTGTTCACGTGTATCTTTTTGTGAATAATTTATCATTTTAATAAAATATTTTCCAAATGTGCCGAAAACTAATTCCACAAAAAGTTTACGAGCTCATGTACAGGATCTTCAATTAGATAGAATAGCATGGTCGTCGAATTTTCTAATTCTTACCAAGACGTGGGTGAATAATGAAATTATTGTAGACATTCCAAATTTTGATATTGTTGTTCAATATAAAAGAAAATATGTGAGGGAAGCCGAGTTCCAATATACCATAATAATATAAATGACGGAGCCCTTGTTGTTACTTCACAAATAGATCTCAATGCACAACAACTACAATCATTGTCTGTTCAGCTTTCTATAGTGGGAGAAATATCTGGTTGTGAAAGCAGATTGGATCATAATAAATCAGTTATAATTGTGAGATTTTACATTTCTCCCAACCAATCAATAAATACAATTATTGAATTCATCCATGAGAATTTGCTAAAGTACACACCTGAAATATCGCGGATTCTTGAAAAAGATTAAGATAAAATTCCGATGATTTCAAGTGGGGATTTTAATGTTAGCTTTGCATTGGATACAGCGCTCCTTTTGATTGAGTTCCTCAACACCAAATTAAATTTAAAATATGCAATAGTCGCACTGAATTGACAACAAGATCGAAAACAGTAATTGACGCTGTATTTCAGGGACATATTGATCAAACCCAAACCAAAGCATTAATTTCATACTTTAGTTATCAAAAGCCACTCGTGTCATTTATTGAAATTAAAAACAAAGAGTGTGAATAATAAAATGTAAAATAACTTTTAAACTTGGTACCAATATTTTAATAAATAAACCCTATAACTATCCCACCCCTGAGAATCGTCTCAATCTCTCGCTTTTTAGTTTTCCGAAGGTTTCACTTCTACCGGGTGTGCACAGCACACATGATTTTTTTTAATCGATCAGATGTTTTGTGGACTGCGTTTCAATTTCATTTCATTCCACTGGAGAACTGCCAAGTTGTTTGCTTCATCAGACATTTTTCGTCGATATTCTAACCTCAAACTTCAGCGTCCCAATAAGAAAATAAGAATATGTAAAAAAAAAATGGATAAAATATGTGACTCATCGGTAAAAAAAGGAAAGGGAAGAAATAATCGAATTGGATTCGATGAAAAAACCATTATACGACTTAGCTATGAACGAAAATCTGACTGAAAGTTTCTTTGACATTCGTAAAAGAAGTATAACTACATTTCATTGAAAATTAAAAAAAACGTTCGGTTTCCCCTAGTTCAACAATTTCCTTCATTACAATGATCGACGTAAAACTTAGGCCTAACTTAGTTAACATTATTATAGTACTTGTGTTATTTTCGAATCCATTTTCAGATTTGGAGTCAGGGGCAGGTATACGACTAAGCCCGTCGGTGTTTATGTTGTGTTGCCCACTTCATATTCGATGTGTCAGTTGTATTCCGATGGTTTGTGGTGAAATCGCACCAACCGGCTTGTAGGATCTTTGACGTTAAATATGCCCTTAAGAAGTTTGTGATCCGTATATATGATGAATTTTCTACGGTAGAGGTGACATTGAAAATTTTTGTTGCCCATACTATAACTAGAAGTTTCTTTCTTGGTGGAGTAGTTTCTTTCGGTATTATTGAGTGATCTACTGGCATAAGCGATGGGTTGGTCTTTTCCCCACTTCTCCTTGGGATAAACAGTGCCAATTGCTTCCTTGCTGGCATCTGCGGTTAAGTTAAAGTTTTGATTGTAATTGGGGTAGAGGAGAAGGGTGGTGAAATTAAAGATTCTCTTAATTCTCCGAATGCACTTTCGCAATATTCAGACCATCTCAATTTTCTATTTTTTCGTAGCAATTTGTTCGGTGGTTCTACCACTTTCGAAAAATTTGTAGTGAATCGCCTATAAAACTCAAAAAGTACTGAATCTGACAAATGGTTTTGGGAGCGGGGAATTTTTGAACACATTTTATTTTTGAAAGGTCAAATAATGCGCTTTCGGGTGTGTATTGGTGTCCCAAATACACTATTTCTTTCTGTAAGAAGTTGCATTTTTCAGGTTGTAATTTGAAATTTTGTGTCCATAGTCGAGAAGAAATTGCATCTAATTTTATGACGTGGTCGAGCAAGGTTTTCCCGTAAATGACTATCTCGTCAATATACACAGAACAAAAAAACTCTGCAAACCTGCCAATACATGGTTCCTGTGAGTCCAAAAATCAGTCGCTGAAAATCATAATGACCAAAAGGGGTACTGAAAGGGGTTTTGGCTCGGTATTCTTTATTAACCAAAACCTAGTGGGTCCAGTATATCCTCTATGCAAGGTTGGGGAAACCTCGCCACTTGTAATGTCGTTTAATTTTCTAAAGTCCACAACCACTCTCCACCTTTTTCCTCCTTCTAAAAAAGAGAGCCTCTCTTTTTTAGTTACTACAAATAAAGGGGAGTTCTAAGCGCTATTTGATGCAGCTATAATCGCATTTTCAAGCATTTCTCGTAGTTGTTCTTGTATAATATTCCGTTGTTTTCATGTAAACAATATATATTCCGACTGTCCGGTGCCTGGTTTTGTTTGATGGGTTTTGCATGTTCACAGTTGGTTGTATAAAATAGTTTGTCGTTCGGTAAGTGGAATACAACACGCATTTTTTTCTTCTATAGTAACATTTTCATCCAGTCTTATATGTTGTTTTAGTAGTTCTATTTTTTCTTTGTTTTGGTTTAAATTCAATAAGTTTTTCATATTACGTTCGGGTGTGTATGCATGTTCATACTCTTGTTCTAAATTTAAAAGTTTGTATTTGGTAAGCAACTGGGTAGTAAAAGAGAAAGAGTTGATTTTCTGTTTCGTTAATTGTATGTTGAGGATCCAAACCGCTATTTTTGCTTTAATAGGCTTGACTAGACAAATTCCAAGATAAACTCCTTCGCTTTATTCTTTCGATAAGCAAAGTCTACCTTAGATAAAAGGGGTAAGGACTAACAGTCATGTAATCAAACAACAACTTTTTTTTTGTAAATTTAGCCAATGTTTCGGACGGAAAAAAGTCCGAAACGTTGGCTAAATTTACAAAAAAAAAGTTGTAGTTTGATTACATGACTGTTAATCCTTAAAAAAAAAAAACTCAAGTAAGATGATTCACATCCTATTTGTTTATGGTTTGTTCCTCAAACATAGCGCAACATGATCAACCCTCCCCTTCTTCCAAATATGCTTTAGCACATCTTCATAATTTGCACTTTACAAGAAAAATAATATATGGTAAGTAAAACAAAAATTTTACAAAAAAAATACAAAACTTTTCTCTTATTGATAATCAATAGAAATAATATATATATATATATATATAGATATATTTAAGCAGAATAAACATTAAAACAAATTTAAAAAAAAATAGATGAACCAGCAGTTATTTATTTAATCACTTAACCAACATTATATTAAAAAAAAAATCGAAACCAAAAAAATTTAATTTATGTTTAAAAACAAAGAAAACCAAAATTAAACACCTGTTTTCCTGTATAAGAAAGTACAAACAAACAAAAATGCTAGAAAATTATAATAAAAGAAAAACGAAATTTAGAACATAAATTAGTTCCTTCTTTTTGTGATTTGGCAATGCCTAACGAGCGAATTTCAAATGTCAATAAACAGTATGGTCGCTGCCACTACTTATAATTAATTAATTTGTTTAAGTTAAGCGCGACGCGAATAAATAAGTTGAAATAACGATAAGCCGTGCGCGAAAAAGAAAAGGAATACTTTTCTTTTTTTTTTTTTTTGATTCACTTAGCTTCACCTTTATTTTTTTTGTTTTTGTGTATAGTTAATCAAAAAATATGTGTATAAAATGGTTCTATTTACCTAATAGCAAAAACCCCAAAAAAATATAGAAATAATAAAAAAAATAAAACTCATCTGTTTAGTGCCGCGAGAAGTTGCTTAAATGCGTGTGAGCGTGTGTATCTTCCACTGGATTGTTATTTTCGTTTTTTTTTGTAACAGCTGACCTTCGAGTTCAATGCCCTGGTGAGTATTTCACGAAAAAAAACTGTTGTTGGCTAACAGATTTTCGCTCCTTACAGTTTTATGATGGCCCAACCTAAGAATCACCTTTCGTTTTCTTTCGCGACTCTTTATATTCCTTTTATTTATTTTTACACCATTAATACTTATTTGTTTCTTTTCGTTCTTATTTAAATAAATAATATGTAACAAGGGGTTTACATATGTTGGGGTATTGTTATCGAAGAAGCAAATCCCCTGATGACCTTTTTAGCATATCTTCTTCCTTGCGAGGAGAAGATATGAGATGGTGCAGCAAATGTGAGCAACTGAAAGACTGCACGCCTTGCTGAGTTGCACAGACTAACTCGCCGGAGGGGTGGGTCGCTGCTCACCACCATCTGTCATCGCGTTACACATAGTTATTTATGCGTGCATGATGAATGTAAACGTCGTTCAGTCTTTAGAGTGATAGCGCGAGCTATCAAGCAAGGAAATTCGGTTTTGCGAGAAAAAACCGAATAAAGGGGGTGTTCGTTAATTTCTGGCCACCGAAACCTGACCAACTGTTCGCGAAAGCCTTGCGAGGCATGTCAGGGCCGATTGGCAGAGGTGTTATTGCCAACCGGACTTTGGGGCACTTCCCACCCGCATGGACCGACAGCAGAATGCCGGTCCCCGTATGTCCAATGCGCGCCCCTACAAATGAGCATGGACCCTTGTTTTGTTCGTTTATGTCCTACTTCGGCCCTCTCTCAATTCCGCTCTCTCTCTCTCCCGTATTAACAAAACTATCTAGAGTACATTATCAAAAGACATTTATTTATGTTCTTATTCAAATACAAATTTGATTGGCCAAAAAAAAAACTTTTATAGCATAATTTGGAACTTGATCTGAAATTTTAACGTTATAATAATTTTTGTTTTATAAAGTTCAAATATTTGAACCGAAATTCCTTTTTCTTTTTTTCCTTCTCTCGACTCAATCTTAACTTCCATAAGATAAGTTTGAAGTTGAAATGAAATTTGACTCAATTTTAACCTTTAATAGGGTAACTTGAATTCAAAGTGAAAACTTGATTTGATTCTACTTTTTTTTTCTCTTTTTAATTTTGCAATATGTGATTTTAAAATGTAATTTAACTTAACTTTAACTTTAAAATTTCGTAATATTTGATTTTCAAATGCAATTTGACTTAATTTTAACAACAAAAAAAACCAATTGTTTCCTTTTATTTGTTCCTACAGGTTTCTCCATTTTCTAAACATCTTTCCTTTTCTTTCTTTTATTTTATTTTTTTGTTTGTTTCTTTATTTTTTCATTTACAGACACTCACCCAGATCAGGAACTAGGAGGCCCTCTCCTTCCGTAACCATCCTGTGAGAAAAGAAATACAAGAAAAGAAAAACGATAGTTGTTCTATCGCCTTTCCATAAGTTTTATAATTATTATTAAGAAAATAAAATAAAAGAAAACCTTGATTTTTCTTATTTTTTCCTTTGTTTCTTGTTAGTTTTTTTTTCTTCTCTTTTTTTTTTTTTTTTTTTTTAAATCAAAACGGTTGCTTAATTGTATTAATTTTAATCTAATTAATTAATTTTGGTCTCCATCTGGTTTTCCGCCATTTTGCTGTTGTACGCCTAAAATTATTTGATAAATTTTTGAATCTAATTTGGTGTTTGTTCTTTTTCTTTTCGATCCTTCCCTTTTTGATTTTTGTACGGGCTGAAATTTGGTTTGATGACAATTCCGATAATAATTATATGCCGAAAATGATTATGATGTAGTCACAATATCGACTTTGCTGACATTTATGTGTAAATATTTAATTTGATCCTAATATGGTAATGAACTAAAGTGGATTTTCACCAAGCACCCAATTGCAATTTGTAAATTAATAGCCAAACCTCTTTTTTTTCGAAGCTTTATATTAATTTTAATTTCCGACTTTAAATTTCCTTCTTTTTTTTCAGGATTTAATACAAACTTTATTTACGGTAATCAGATTTCATTTTCTTTTCAGTGTTAGCCTAAATTATTTATTTATGCCCCCTTTTCAGATTTTTATATTAAGAGTTAAATTTAGAATTCGCACATTTTTTCTTTCTCAGGAAGCCAAGCCAAATATATCGCGGAAATTAAATTTTATTACCTTTAGCTTCACCATAAAAAAAACCCGCGTTCTTTTGTAAAAAGAAAAGTAAAGCCAAATCTATTAACTTAAATTAAATTTCATCACTTTTTCGTTCACCATTTTTTTTTCTTCATTTACCAAAAAAAACACACGTGTTCTTTTTTTTTTTTTTGAATAAAATTTTCAAAAATCATGTAATTTTTCTTCTTTTTTTTTCTTCACATTCCATTATTTCCGATCGCCACCTTAAATTTTATTTAGTTGTATCAACTTTAATCTTTTCCATTTTTCTTTCAAAAACCTTAAACATTTTTTTTTTTTTAAATTCCGAAATTCGATCCTCGCAGTTTTTCAACTACTCTCCTCTATGCTTCCAACAAGACTCTCTGAAATCTCAAACCAGACTAACTCTTCAAAAGAAAGAAAAGACAAACGTTCCCCCAAAAAATATCTCGCCATCGATCAGGCGATCTAACTGTTTTTTTTTCTAGAACCTTTCGAAAAAATTTCAGCACGTTGTTTTTGGCAATAACAGGTTTTTCAGTTTTTTTTTCATTTACTTATAAAAATAATAAACCCCGCCTCTTTCATTCTCTAAAACAAATTTTTTGTTTTTCTTCTTCACCATTCGAGATCATATAAATCTGTGATAGGAATCCCTTGAAATTTGAAAAATGGATTAATTTCCAGCTTATATGATCAGTGAAACACGCTAAGTCAAACGCGGACTTACGCCGCTCAGGCATTATGCTAATGTACAAATTCTTGCATGTTACAAATAGATCAAAAAAACCACAAGGCAAAGTTAAAAAAAAAGAAAGAAAATTTTCAAAAAAACAACGGTTTTCCGAACAAAGAAAGAAAAGAAAAATTTTCTAAACGAGTAGAGTTTCACCTTACGCGACAAAATTTTCAAAAAAAGAACCTCTAGATCCTGTCGTGTTCTGCCTTTTATAGACCTCAGGATAACTGGACCTGAGTCAAATTCACGTAGTACTTTGGATCTTCACATAATTTCTTTAGAATTGTTTACAAAATATTGTATGTAATTCTATTATTTTAATATGTGATTTTAAATCCTTTTCAGCTTTAATTCTTTTAATGTTTCTGCTTATTTTGCTCATAAAAATCGAATTTCGTTTTCTTTATCGTAAGGTTGTCGTCTCCGCTTAAAGAAAATCTATCCTTACTCGCTGATTTTCCGAGGGCTTTTTAAATTAAAATTATATACCTTTTTATTTTTTTAAAAAAAACTAAAGCTAAAACAATTAAGTATTTTATGGTGTCCATATAAATATCAAACACCTTCTTTTTAAAAAATAGGTGCTTACAAATTTATAATTCTCTTTTGAGAGGAAACGCATAGGAAAAAGTCATCAAAGAAAACGAGGTTAAATCTACCAACCCTACAACAATTCACCAATTATTTTTGAAATACTGATCTTATTTCCTTTTAGATCAATTCCCGACAGTTCGCTGATTTCGAAAGTATGTCACACGGCATGGAAGACATGAAATCCAGTGGATAAAACACTTCTTCATCATTCAAAATCTGACAGGTAAGTTTGAAAGTTCATCACCGTCATTCATCGTTTGGCATTTGCCCATCATAATTTTGGGGATTTTTACCAAATTTAAAGAACAGGTAAGTTTCTGATTTTCTAAATTAATTTCTAATATCAGTATTATTTTGCTGTTTTCTCCTTCCAGGAATTATACTTCCACAAAACAACATCCGTCTTCAAGCCGCTTCGTATCAACTCCTGAAATATAAAGTTCTACAAGTAATAGTTCCCTTTTTCTCAGACAGACATATATTGGACTTTTACACCGATATGGACATCAACATGAACAGGCAGACAAGTGGAAAATTTCTTTCAATTTTTACGAAACTAGAGCTATCTCTTTTTCTCTATTTTTAGGTTTTCGACGAAATACTATTTACTAGCCCGATTTTCTTGGTCAACCTAAAGGCGGTCGTTACAGGCAGATCTCTTGGTAGGTCATAAAAAGAAATATTATTTACGTTAAGCTGCAAAACAAAAAAAAATTAAAGTAGAAAATAAGAAAATATGGAGAAGATATGCACAACTTATAACTAGGTTTAACTTAATTATTTTGCTATAGTTCAGATTCGCTTCGTTTTTGAGTTCGTAGTTTACTTGCCCTATTTTCCGACTAACCACCGCCGCAATAAACTTTGGTGGAAGTTTTGCCGCGAATTTCTTTGTTGCGTCACTTTGTACAAAGTTCCGAACAAATACCCTGTGGCCTGGTTCGAAAGAAATCGGTCTTGATCTAAGGTTGTGCCTTTGCTCGTTTCGTAAGTACGACTCAGTGAGAAGTTTTTGAACTTGTTCATGTATGATTGGCATCGTAAATATTTTTGGGGATAATTCGACATCTTCGAAGTCTTTTTACTACATGCTTCATGGAATGGTTTTATTAGTACAAATTTAGTCAGATGGGCGACTATTACTAAAATTGTAGTATTGCCCGACTTTGATCGTGGATAAGGACCTAGAAAGTCTATGTATATCCCTTGCCATGGCCTTTCTGACGTAGACTGCTTACCCATCGGAGTTCTTAATATTTTGTTGGGTGCTTTGGTCATCTTTCATATAACGCAGTTTTTCACGTATTCATAAATGTGCTGACGCATCTTAGGCCAATAATAATACCTGCGAATTCTTTCTAAAGTTTTTGTAATCCCTCCATGAGATCCTAGAAGGTCGTCATGTTCTTTACGCATAATTTCATTACTAAGTTGTTTCGATAGCCACAGTTTCCATAGCGACAATTGCCTTCTGCCAATGGTTCTAATCTTATGTAAATTCTATCTTCATGTATTTTGATATTCGGCTAACGTTCTGGGTCACTTACAATTGTTGATTTCACTTTAACATAGTCAAGATCCTGGAAATGATGCGGGTGAAGGCTCACAGCATTTATCTCTAATTTAGACAGTTCTTGGAGTATCTCGTTTGGTTGCTCACTGCATATTCGAGATAACGCATGCGGCACCACATTTTGAGATCCCCTCTGGTGTTCTGTTTGGAAGTCGAATGCCTGGAGTTTCAAACTCCACCGCGCAAGTCTGCCACCAAGCTCTTTTTGATTCATAAACCATTTTAAACTAGCGTGATCGGCAATGATTGTAAAATTGAAGCCTTCGATATAGTGACGAAATTTGTTCACGCACAATAGCAGCTAAACATTCCAGTTCGGTAATGCTATAGTTTCTTTGTGCCTTGTTCAATTTTTGCGACACATATGCTATTGGTTGTTCGTCACCTTCGGTGGTTTTCTGGAAGAAAACTCCACCTGCTCCACTAGTACTCGCATCACATACCGCCGCATTACATAGTCCGAAAGGCATTACCTTAAACTGGTACAGAGGTCTCCCAGGTACAGTGAATGCTGTCTTTTCTCTGGAAGAAAGTTCAAGTGGAATCTGCCAGAAAGCATCCTTCAAGTCCAAACTGGATATATATTTTGTATCTTGCATTCTGCTGAGGAGACCGTCAATATGTGCTAACGGATACGCATCCTTTTTTGTAACCATGTTTACTTTTCGCAAATCTAAACACAACCTCACTTTACCGCCGGGTTTATTTACTAATACAACTGGGCTACTCCAAGAACTGGTGCTCTCTTCGATCACATCTAATTCCAACATCCTGTCCAGTTCGCTGTATAGTAATTTTTGGATTGCTGGTGATACTGGGTAGTGTCTTTGCTTAATCGGTGACACATCGTCTACCTCGATTTTATGTTCTTCCAGCCCCGTACGACCCAAACCTTTTTTATTATATGATGGAAATTGTGTTATTACTTCGTCTAATTGTACTTGCTGTTCAGGCGTTAATTGATGTTTTGATATATCAAGCTCGGTAAGGCATTCTATTGAATTGACTACTTGTGGGAAAATGTTGAAAGTTTTCCAGAAGTCAATCCCTGAATAGAGTTCTTCTTTTAAACTTGGCACGATATATAATTTTACTTTCTTTTGTTTCTCCGCGAATTTAATATTAATATCCACATAACCCAGTACCTGATTTTTGGTTCCGTCTGCTGTGATGACAGATGTTTGTAACTTATTTAACTGGAAATTGTTGTCTTGTAGAAACTTGGTTGAACCAGCTCCTAAGATGCTGGATATTTTTGAAAGTGTTGGTAAATGGCTTAATCCAATTACACAACCAATAAAATCAACAAACGTCATGGCAACAAATGCGCATCAAACTATGGCCAACTCAACAAAAGGTACTTTTGGTAATAATAAACCAGTACAAAAGGATGTAGTGGTCAAAAATGAAGATGTAGCAGCCGGGATTTACAGAAAGTCAGTTCCACTTGACAATAATATCAACACTCAGCAGTCACACTCATTCAATGAAACGGCGAATGACCTTCTAGTTCTACTAAGTTCACAACAAATGGTATCAAGACAAGGTTTGTGTAAAGAATTACAATATTTTAGTGGTCGACCCGAGGAGTGGCCATTGTTCATTAGCAAATATGAAACTTCAACACGGTTATGTGGATATAGCAATGATGAGAATTTAATGCGCCTGCAAAAGTCTTTGAAAGGAGAAGCTCTAGAAACAGTTAGAAGTAAATTGATGCTGCCATCAAGTGTACCTAGCGTCATAAATACGCTAAGAAGATTATACGGACGACCCCAAATAATTATAAACGCCTTAATTGAAAAAATGAGGTCAGAGCCGGCACCAAAGATCGAAAAGCTTGAAAGTGTCATTAAATATGTATTAGCAGTAGAAAATCTGTGTGCCGTAATGGAAGCATCAAAACTCGAAGATCATCTAACAAATCCTATGTTACTGCGAGAACTTACTGACAAATTACCACCACAATTAAAGATAGATTGGGCTAGGCATGTCTCATCTGTAACTAACATTACAATTTCTTCCCTGAGTTCATGGTTGGTCGATCTGTCAGAAAGTCTCAGTCAAATCACAATAAACACCTTCTCAACAACAACTGAACCAAAGAGGAATGAGAGAATAACTAGAGGGAAGAATTTCGTTCAAGCATATACTGAAGGAGCAACTAAAGATGATACAGCAAAAGAATCCAGCAAACAAACAGCTGGGAAAGAATGCTGTATTTGTCATCAATCATGTTCATCAGTAAGAAACTGTAAAAAGTTCCAGGGTTTCACTCTTAATTCAAAATGGGAAGCTGTAAAAGAACATAATTTATGCCGCACCTGTTTAATATCACATGAGGGTGTGCAATGTAATTCCAACAAAAAATGTGAAAAAAATGGTTGCGTTTATCGTCATAATCCATTACTACATAATGATAAAAAAGATCAAAATAAGAAACAGGAAGAAGTTGTGTCAACCCAGCACAACAAAACATCGATTAATCAGCATAGTTGTACTACTCAGCAGCTAAACAATCAAACGATCTTGTTTCGTATCATTCCAGTGGTCCTGTATGGAGCGGAGTGTAAGATAAAAACATTTGCCTTCCTTGATGAAGGATCATCTTTGACTTTAATAGAACAAAAAATGGCAGATAAACTTGGACTAAGAGGAACTTTAGAACCATTATGTCTGAGATGGACTGCAAACACGCATAGAATGGAAGAAGAATCTCAGCGTGTTTCTTTAAGAATTGGTAGTATAAATAAAAACATACCAAAATACTCAATTTCAAATGCGCACACCATTAAATCTTTGGACCTTCCCACACAAACATTATCAGCCAAGGAACTGTGTAAAAATTATAAACACTTAAAGGGTCTTTCTATCGAGTCTTATGAAGAAGCAGCCCCAAGCATATTAATAGGACTAGACAATTCAAAATTAGGAGCCAGTCTCAAATTAAAAGAGGGTGAACAAAATGAACCAGTGGCTGTAAAGACCCGCCTCGGTTGGAACGTTTATGGGCCTCTGCAAAATAATAACAATAGTATCATTGAAAATGAACAAGAATTCAATGGTTTCCATACCTGTGAATGTGAACATTCTAATGATTAACTCCTTCAACAAATGGTAAAGGAATATATATCACTCGACAGCCTTGGTGTGACCAAACCAATCCAAAGTTTGATGTCCAAAGAGGATCAAAGAAGTCTAGAAATTATGCACTCTACAACCAGTAAGAAAGGAAATAAATTTAAAACTGGACTTCTGTGGAAATATGACAAAGTTTTATTACCAAATAGTCTCCCAATGGCTAAACGTCGTTGGGAATGTCTGGAAAAGAAAATGTTACGTCAACCTGAGCTTGCTGTAATTCTAAAACAAAAAATATATGAGTATAAAGAAAAACAGTATACTCACAAATTATCAAATGAAAAGTTACAAGCTCCACACCCACGTGTATGGTACTTGCCAATCTTCACAGTTTCAAATCCAAACAAACCAAGAAAAATACGAATTGTTTGGGATGCTGCAGCCAAAGTTAATGGTGTATCATTAAATTCAATGTTATTGAAAGGTCCTGACCAGTTAATTTTACTACCAAGAACACATTATATAACTCAGCTCGTAATAAGATCATTTCACCACAAATACCATCATCATAACCATGAAACTGTAACAAATGAAATTCGTCAAAAATATTCAATATCAAAACTCAGAGTAGCAGTAAAAAATGAATATAGAAATTGCCAATTATGTAAAAACAAAAACGCCAGACCAAAACCACCCGAAATGGCAGATTTGCCAGCAGCTAGATTATCATCATTTACACGTCCCTTTTCCTATATTGGTATCGACTATTTTGGACCTATGAACGTCTCAGTTGGTAGACGATCAGAGAAAAGATGGGGCGTTTTAATAACTTGTCTTACCACGCGTGCTGTGCATATTGAAATAGCACACACGCTATCAACTGACTCATGCATCCTAAGTTTAAGGAATTTCATGTCAAGAAGAGGAATGCCAATTGAAATTTACAGTGACAATGGTACTAATTTCCATGTAGCAGAACATGAACTTCAAATAGCCATGCAGAACATCAATCAAACAAAATTAGTTGAAGAATTTACAAACTCATCTAGCAAATGGATTTTCATTCCACCTTCGTCTCCCCATATGGGAGGTAGTTGGGAACGACTCGTGCAATCAGTGAAGAAAACATTATATCAAATCATGCCGAACAGAAATCCATCTGACGAATTATTAAGAAGCATGTTAATAGAAGTCGAGAACATTATAAACTCACGTCCTTTAACATACATGCCAATTAATGACGAAAGTGAAGAAGCTCTAACACCTAATCATTTTCTACTCGGAAGTTCTAGTGGAGTAAAACCAATAGGTGAGTTTAATGATGATCACAGCATTCTTAAGAAAAATTGGATGACTGCACAAAAATACGCCTACGCATTCTGGAAGCGCTGGGTACATGAGTACCTTCCTACGCTAACAAGGAGGACGAAATGGTTCCAACCAGCAAAACCACTCGAGGAAGGTGACATCGTGGTAATAGTAGATGAAAATACTGCTCGAAATACCTGGCCGAAGGGAAAAATACTAAAAATAAAAACAAGTAAAGATGGACAAGTCAGGAGAGCTACAGTCCAAACATGAACAGGCATCTACGAAAGACCCGCAGTTAAGTTGGCAATTTTAGATGTCAGGACCAACAAAATGGGTAAGACAACAGACGATGCCAGCGTCTTACCAAGGGGGAGTGTTACTCCTAGGAACGGTCCTGATTTATAAAAAATTAACACTTTGGAATATTAAAAATCAAAGAAATTAGAGTAGGCATATTAAAATTTAAAATAAATTACAGGTCAAAGTAGGACCTATTTTTCATATAAATAGGGGAGAAAATTGTATTAGTTGTTAGTTAGTTTCTAGAACTCGAGCCTTAAACATCAAAAAAATAAATTATAAAAGAAGTGAATTTATAAAAATAAAAATCGATTATAAAAAACCAAAAAGCAAATTTTTTTAATAGTTTGTGTACCTCAGTTGGAAAACTAAAAGAATTTTGTAGTTCTTTCTTTCTTACTTTCTTTCTTTTTCCTTTCTTTCTGTAAACTTTAAACTTACAAAATCTGAAATTGATCCAGCTGGGAAAAGGCCAACTACAGCTAAATGGTGAACTGAATTTAGAAATTGTCTATGGTGAAACATAGAAATGTACACTTGGCAATTTGCAATGGATATTTCGCCTTGCAAATTTTCAATCGGGATTTGATAACGGATATTCGTAGCCTTATCTTTTTTTTATATTAAAAATAGTGACGGATATTTTAGCCTTATTATTTTTCATCGGGGTTAATTCTGGATAATCGTTGCCGAATTAACAAATAAGTAAAGTAACTTGATAATTTTATTCAAGAATGTTTCACGCATAGACAATTGCATTTTTAACGTACAATCACGGACATTTTAGCCTGATAGTCTTTTTACAAAATCACGGATATAATAGCCTGATTTTTACAAGGAAAATTACGGATAAAATAGCTTGATATTCAAATGCAAAATCACGGATAAAATAGCCTGATTTTCACCCGGGAAAAAGCCTTCACAAACTAACACAACCCTTCTTCCAAATATGCTTTAGCACATCTTCATAATTTGCACTTTACAAGAAAAATAATATATGGTAAGTAAAACAAAAATTTTACAAAAAAATACAAAACTTTTCTTTTATTGATAATCAATAGAAATAATATAATATATATATATATATAGATATATTTAAGCAGAATAAACTTTAAAACAAATTTAAAAAAAATAGATGAACCAGTAGTTATTTATTTTATCACTTAACCAACATTATATTAAAAAAAAAATCGAAACCAAAAAAATTAAATTTATGTTTAAAAACAAAGAAAACCAAAATTAAACACTTGTTTTCTTGTATAAGAAAGTACAAACAAAACAAAAATACTAGAAAATTATAATAAAAAAAAAAAACGAAATTTAGAATATAAATTAGTTCCTTGTTTTTGTGATTTGGCAATGCCTAACGAGCGAATTTCAAATGTCAATAAACAGTATGGTCGCTGCCACTACTTATAATTAATTAATTTGTTTAAGCTAATCGCGACGCGAATAAATAAGTTGAAATAACGATAATCCGTGCGCGAAAAGAAAATGAATACTTTTCTTTTTTTTTTTTGATTCACTTATCTTCACCTTTATTTTGTTTTTGTTTTTGTGTATAGTTAATCGAAAAATATGTGTATAAAATAGTTCTATTTACCTAATAGCAAAAACCCAAAAAAAATATAGAAATAATAAAAAAAATAAAACTCATCTGTTTAGTGCCGTGAGAAGTTGCTTAAATGCGTGTGAGTGTGTGTATCTTCCACTGGATTGTAGTTTTCCATTTTTTTTTAACAGCTGACCTTCGAGTTCAATGCCCTGGTGAGTATTTCACAAAAAAAAACTGTTGTTGGCTAACAGATTTTTCCTCCTTACAGTTTTATGATGGTCCAACCGAAGAATCACCTTTCTTTTTTTCGCGACTCTTTATATTCCTTTTATTTATTTTTACACCATTAATACTTATTTGTTTCTTTTCGTTCTTATTTAAATAAATAATAGATCAAAAAAACAACAAGGGAAAGTTAAAAAAAAGAAAGAAAATTTTCAAAAAAAACAACGGTTTTCCGAACAAAGAAAGAAAAGAAAAATTTTCTAAACGAGTAGAGTTTCACCTTACGCGACAAAATTTTCAAAAAAAGAACCTTTAGATCCTGTCGTATTCTGCCTTTTAAAGACCTCAGGATAACTGGACCTGAGTCAAATTCACGTAGTACTTTGGATCTTCACATAATTTCTTTAGAATTGTTTACAAAATATTGTATGTAATTCTATTATTTTAATATGTGATTTTAAATCCTTTTCAGCTTTAATTCTTTTAATGTTTTTGCTTATTTTGTTCATAAAAATCGAATTTCGTTTCCTTCATCGTAAGGTTGTCGTCTCCGTTTAAAGAAAATCTATCCTTACTCGCTGATTTTCCGAGAGCTAATTAAATTAAAATTATATACCTTTTTATTTTTATTTTTTAAAAAAAACTAAAACTAAAACAATTAAGTATTTTATGGTGTCCATATAAATATCAAATACCTTCTTTTTAAAAAATAGGTGCTTACAAATTTATAATCCTCTTTTGAGAGGAAACGCATAGGAAAAAGTCATCAAAGAAAACGAGGTTAAATCTACCAACCCTACAACAATTCACCAATTATTTTTGAAATACTCATCTTATTTCCTTTTAGATCAATTCCCGACAGTTCGCTGATTTCGAAAGTATGTCACACGGCATGGAAGACATGAAATCCAGTGGATAAAACACTTCTTCAACATTCAACATCTGACAGGTAAGTTTGAAAATTCATCACCGTCATTCGTCATTTAGCATTTGCCCATCATCATTTTGGGAATTTTTACCAAATTTAAAGAACAGGTAAGTTTCTCATTTTCTAAATTAATTTCTAATATCAGTATTATTTTGCTGTTTTTTCCTTCCAGGAATTATACTCCCACAAAACAACATCCGTCTTCAAGCCGCTTCGTATTGACTCCTGAAATATAAAGTTCTACAAGTAATAGTTCCCTTTTTTTCTCAGACAGACATATATTGTTTTCCATATTTTTGTATAAATTAAAATTTCATTATGGCAACTCCTTTTGTCATGTTACAATGATCGTTGCTGTATCGATCGCTTGTGATGGAGTATGTGACAACTCATTTCATCGATCGTGCGTAAGGTTGCCTATAGAGAGTAATTCCTTTACTTGTTCTGAATGCTGCGACATTAAATCTTGTCACATTCTGAAATTTTTGAAGTTCACTCATAAAACTGTATGGGTCCTGCCCCCAAAGCCACTCAATATGAACCTTTAGTTATTTATCCTAATATTGAGGATAATGTCAATAATGGTTGTACTGGTGATGGCGATATAGATAATATTATTAGAGAGTAAAAAAAAATAAAAGTAAAAAAAAAATAATAATAACAATAATATAAGCAGTAAGGGTATCGCAAAGACCTGCAATAATAATAGGAACAGTAACAATTTCCGAAAGCCTCTAGTATTCCTAACATAAATAATATAAAAAAGAATAACACAAATATGAAAAATAGTAATACCAGCACCAATATTAATAATAATAAAGAATATAGCAGTAATAACAAAAGTTTCATTGATACTACAACTGCTGCCCTGATGGACCCATTCTTCTTCACATCGTACCTCGTTCGAAATCTATCTCTGCTTTCCGTTTCCTTCCGTCAACAACATCTACGGATATACTAAATTATATAAAGTCTTTGCTAGCTACTGATCTTACGAAAATAAATGCTGCTAGGGCTGTTAAAATTAGTAAAGTTAATAGTAATGCTTCATTCTTTAAACTTCTGGTACCTAATAATATTTTCTCGAAGGTAATTTCGCTATCCTTTTGACCCGACAAAACTCTCATCAAAGAGTTTATTCCTCGAGAACATTCTAGTCGTCGACCTTTCTCTGCTGGTACTCAAAGCAAAAAAAAAATTCAACAAAAAATCGAATAACTTGAAAAAACTAAAACGCTTGTCCCTTTACTACCAAAACGTGAGGGGACTGCGCTCTAAATTGAGTAAAGTTTCTCTAATTGGGCCAGCACTTTCTTACGACATTTTTGCATTGACGGAGACGTGGTTAAATCCTAGTTTGAATGACAATGAGATTTTCACCTCAGATTTTCAAATATTTCGCAAAGGAGCCTAGTGTTGGAGTTCGATCTCTATTTTGTCATTCCGAACACCGAACTGTTAAAATTGGTTTGTGTTACAATACTTCTACACCCTGAAACTTTTTATATTTTAAACTAGCTGACCCGGCGAACTTCGTACCGTCTCAGAATCAATAAATGTTGCGTTAACTTATTAGCTGAATTAAATTCAGTTTCTTATTAAGATAAAAAATGAATACTCAAAATGAATTAAATTCAATAAATGTACTAAATGTTGTGATATCCAAGAGCAGCCATCAACTTCGCACATGTCTTTTTTCTGTCTAGGCAGTCACACTAGAATCATCGTCTTGAATAAACAACTTTTATTTTTTATCTTGTTTATAAAACTATTGAAGTCTTAATAAATAATTTGTATCAGTTCTCATATTAGTGTTTATCTTTCATAATATTCAACACGTTATCAGCACGAATCGAATCACTGATGAGAAATTTAACAAATTTCTTTTTTTTAGATAAAAAAATAATAACCAAAAAAAGTGTGATTCTCAAAATCCAAGATGGCCGGTCGTAAGTCAAATCTAGAACAATTAACTGGAAATGAAAACTTTACTGGTTGGAAAGTTCAAATGATTGCCATATTAATTAAAAATAAATGCAAAAAGGCAATTATTCTCAAACTAGCTGATGGCGATGAACAACAAGAAAATGCATACGGATTAGTTATCGAATCAATAAGCAAGCAAATTGCGAGTACCATTTCTGAATATACAAATGTCTTCGATGTATGAAAAGAATTATGCACAAGGTATGAAACCCCCGGTGTTTCAAACTAAATGACAGTTCTCAATCAAATACTTAATATTAAATTAAATGACTTAAGTAAAATAGGTGAAAATTTAATAATTTTGAAGAACCATTACTATAAAATCAATAACACAACAAATGAAAATCTAAAAATGTCTGAGCATTGTTTCATTTTAATTGTTTTTCATTTATTTTCATCTCAAATAAAATTGGAACTTCCTGAGAGGCTCCAAATATCTGCAAAAGATAATTGTTTATGCATCGAAAACGTCTTTCCGTCAATTTCTCGCGAAGCATCAATCAAATTAAACACTTCCAACAATCCAAATTCTTCAAATAAAGTAGCATTAAAATCCATGATAAAATTTTGCACCTATTGTAAGAAAACAAATCATAATAAAAACGAATGTTATCGTTTAAAAAATAAACAAAGTATCTCGGCCGACAAACACAAAGACAAAAAGGACCATCATTCATCAAAAAAAGATGAGGGCAGCGCCCTAATCGCAAGCTATTCCAAATCGTGTGGTTGGATATTGCATAGTGCAGCATCTCATCATTATTGCAGCGAATAATCATTATTTAGTAATCTAGTTCAACTGAAAACGCCAATTACAATTCACCCATTCGGTAACAACAAAATTAAACCATATTTTAGCGGTACATTTGATATAAATAGCACGCATGGGAAATTGTCACTTAATGGATTATATGTTCCTAATGGAGATAATCTCATTTCTATACCACAACTATACAAGGATCGGTATAATCAAACCATCGACCAAGCAGGGTGGGAAATTTTTAAGAATAATAATTTCATCTTAAAAGTGAAATCTCTAGAACTAAAAAGTGGACTGTTTGTTGCTTACCTAAGTAAAACAACAACAGAAATAAACAATAATGATTGGCATTTGAGAATAAGACACACAGGTAATACGAAACTTTCATTATTAAAGAAAATGTTTCCTGAATTAAAAGTAAAACTAATAAATGATTGTGAAATATATGCTGAAAATAAATTAATCAAACCACGATTTAAGAAGAGACCTACCACAACAAGCAAACCGCTTGAACTGGTATATGCCGATTTATGTGGTCCATTCCCACCAAGCCAAGATAGAGACCAATATATGGCGGTACTTGTTGATGATTTCAGTCGCCATTGCGCCACATTCTGTTTGAAAAACAAATCAGATTTCTACGATTCTTTTGTTTTCAACGTAAATTGGGCTGAGCGTCAAACTAATCAAAAATTAAAACCACTTTTTACAGACAACGGTGGTGAGTTTATAAATAATCAAATGAAGAAATTTACTAATGAACATCGTACATTTAACTACTACACCGCATACGCCACAATCAAATAGAATTGCTGAGAGGAAAATTCGTTCATTAGTGACTATGTCACGTTGTTTAATTAATGAAACTCGACTCCAAACAAATTCTGGCATTTAGCAGTTACCTATGCAACAATATTACAAAATTCGTTACCCCAAAATATCGTGCAAGGTAAAATTCCTTATGAATTATTTTTAAATAGAAATGTGAATTTGAGAAAATTACATCGATTTGGTGCAGTCACTTACGCGAAGAAAAACAAATTTGACAATAAATTTTGAAAGTCGAAGTACAAAAATGATGTTCGTAGGATTCCAATTTCCTAACAAATTAAAACTGTTAAATCCGAAAACAGGCGAAGTAATTTATTCTAGAAACGTCAGAGTTTTCAATCATACATTATATGAATTATCCGATGACATGGGTATTACAACAATTAATGATTCTATAGACAACATAATCGCTGCAATAGGCGATATTGATATTTTACCGTTCGTTCCTGAGAACGAAACTACTAACTATAATCGAAATATTTCAGATAATAATATACTTGATACTAACGGAACTATTTTAAATTACCAAGAAGACGCACATCGCCCCAGGAGAAATGTTAAAAAGCCTTCACATCTAAATGATTACATTTGTTACAAAACAATTACTGAACCAAACACATATGAGCAAGCAATTAATAGCGAATATGCAGAAGATTGGATTCAGGTAATGAATGACGGGTTTTATCAATTATGCAAATTAAATGTCTTCAAAGTAATTGATGTTCCAAATGAAAATATCAAAGCATTGAAATCTCGATGGCTATTTAAAGTTAAAAACAGGAAAGATGGTACAATCGACAGATTTAAAGCCAGATTTGTAGTTAAAGGTTATAGTCAAGATCCGGGTATAGATTTTGGTGATACCTATGCTCCAGTTGCAAGTTACTCATTGTCGCATAGTCCTTGCCATAGCAGCCAAACGGAAATGGCATATCCATCGTTGCGATCTTAAAACAGCCTTTTTATATGCAGATCCAAAGGAATCAATTTATGTTTTACCTCCATCCGGTTATTACAAGCCGAATACGGTATGGAAATTAAATAAATCCCTATATGGATTGCGTCAAGCTTCTAAATGTTGGAGTGATAAATTAAATTCATTACTAACTGGTGCGGGTTTAAAACAGTCAAATGCAGATTCATCAATCTACTTCTCCGTTAATCTAATCGTCCTGATTTACGTGGACGACCTTCTTCTTTGTGGAAAATCTACAGAAATCGTTGAAACCTTAATCACAGAACTTCAAAAATTCGTCGAAATTAAAGATCTGGGAAAAATTTCGAATTTTCTTGGCATAGGTGTATCCGAATCAACTGATGGTTTCTTAATTGATCAAATAAGCTACATTGAGACTGTTTCTCAAAAATTCAACGTGAAACCTACTAAATTAACTAAACCACTTTTGTCTGGCATTACTCATTTATATGATACTCTTGATCAACCGATCAATTTAAAGTACCCAGTAGCGGAATTACTAGGGTCACTCATGTATATAACCAATAAAAGACCAGACATCGCTTCGAGTGTTTTTCTGCTATCATGATTTCTGCATCATCCAACTTCGGAACTCTGGCACGCAGCTTGCCACGTTTTAAAATACCTGCTTTACCCTAAATCGAAGAAACTTTTAATTTCACCAGCGGGAAATGATTAAAATTGCTACTGTTATGCCGATTTTGCTAACGATACAGTTATTCGTCGATCCCATAGTGGAGTTGTTATCCAACTTGGTGACGCAATTGTATCATGGATTAGTCAAAACAAAGAACAGTAGCCCTTAGCACATGTGAAGCGGAGCTATCAGCTGTTATATTGGGTCTGACTGAATTATATTGGATTACCGAGTTATGCAGAGAAATTGAACATGAATTAATTATTCCAATTAATATTTATACTGATAATTCACCGGCAATTCAACTTCTTGAAAACAAAAAACTAAGCTGCGTACTAAGTATTTGTCCGTCAAATGTAAATTTATACAAGAAATGATGCTGTTTAAAGCAATTGCATTGAAGTACATCGATGCAAAAAGCAATCCAGCTGACCCATTGACGAAACCATTGGATTCAGCTAATGGTCTCGTTGACATCTGTCTCGGATAGGCGGTATTTGTTGTGATATCCAAGAGCAGCCGTTAACTTCACACATGCCTTTTTCCTGTCTAGTCAGTCACACTAGAATCATCGTCTTGAATGGACAACTTTTATTTTTTATCTTGTTTATAAAACTATTGAAGTCCTATTAAATAATTTGTATCAGTTCTCATATCAGTGTTTATCTTTCATAATATTCAACACTAAAACCAAAATGAAATGTATTTTAATTACATTTAAATGAATGCAATTCACGTGGCAGCAGCGAGTCGAAATGAGTCGCGAAGCATTGTTCCACTACTTCCTGTTAACTATTTGCTTGATGGGTTGCACCCAGGTCGATTCCCTTCATTGGGGCAACTTATGAAATACGACATTTTTCGTTTTGTTATCAGGTGCGAGAACGACCAAGGCGGGTGGTTTGCCGACACGTGAACATGTCCAGTACAATTGACGGTGAGAAAAACATTCAATTTCTAGATTCAGGCCACAAACACTCAATGATTGGCCTTGTAATTTGTTTATTCTTATGTTTGTGAAGCACGAAGTCGGCCATGATAAATATTTGAAAATAAACTAGAATAGTATTTTATAATATATTTATTATATAATCAAAATAGTTTCCCTTTAACAAATATTAAAACGCGTGTCGTATCGATATAGGTTTTTTTTCTAGAAGAAAGAATAATAAATTGGCATTGGTTGCTTTGGTGTAATATTACTAATTGTTGCCAGTTCAATACTCTCCCTCAATGATAATATTAAATTGCTTCTAAAATCGAAATTCCCAACATGCGAACCAATTTCTTTATCTTAGTCTCTCCTAGCGTTTTGTTAGCGCATCCGCCACCATATCTTCTGTCGGACAATAAACCAAGTTCACAGTGTTATTTTCCTGTAGTTCTTTTATAAAATCACCTTTAGTGTCAATGCGTTTAGAACGCCGACTAGATCTCGGATTTTGGAGGAACTTTATACAGCTTCGGTTGTCTTCATAAATAACCGTGGCGTCCGTCTGTGTGACGTTAAGATCCACAAATAACTTTCTAATCCAAATAGCTTCTTGACAAGCTTCAGCGAGTGAAACATATTCGGCTTCCATTGATGACAATGTAACGTTTCGTTGTTTGCGACTAGCCCAAGATATGGCTCCCTGACCATATAGAATTAGATTTTCTATCAGATTGATCACCAATCCAATCAGCATCAGCGTATGCAAATAAATTTCCTTTCTCATAATTTTTGAAACCCAATTTCAAACAATAATTCTTGGTTGATTTCAAGTAACGAACAATTTGTGGTCCTGCATTCCAATCTGCGCAAGTAGGACAGCTAACTTTTCTACTCAATAATGATGTACTGATTGCTATATCTGGTCTCGTATTCACAGAAATGTACAACAATGCACCAATTAAACTATGATATTCATCTCTATTATTTAACTGCTGACTTTCATCTATATTTTTCAAATAACCAGGATCCATAGGAAAATTCGACGGTTTAGCATCTTCAAGTCTAAATTTTTTAACTATTTTATCGATGTAATTTTTCAAATTTAAATTGTAGATACCATCTACTTTTTCGATTTCCATACCCGAAAAAATGTTTCACTTCACCTAGTGCAGTAATTTAAAAATGATTTTTCAAACCATCATGAACGTTTTGAATTTCAATTTCGTCTTTCCATCCAATTAAAATATCATCGACATACACCAGGATGCATATCCAATTACCATTAACTGTTTTAGTATATAAACATAAGTCAGCACTGCTTTGTTTAAAACGAACCTGTAGAAGAGTATCATAAGGGCGTTGGTTCCAGCATCCTGCTAATTGTTTCAAACCATAAATACTTCTTTTTAAACGGCAAACTAAATTCTCCATTTTCTCATAACCTGGTGGCTGCTTCATATAAATTTCTTCACTGAGCTTACCATACAAATAAGCAGTTTTGACATCCAAATGTCGCAAATGTAAATTATTTTTGCTAGCAATGGCCAGCGATGCTCGCAGTGTTGTTTGTTTTACAACGGGCGCAAAACAGGTATTTGATGAAAGGCTCTAACTAAATCCAATTTTGAGAAGACTGGGCCTCCATTCTAAATTTGCTTTTGATACCATATGTAGAGGATAAGACAAGTTGCGTTTTGAAGGTCTGATTATTCCATGTGCTAGCATATATTCAAACTCCATTTTTGCTATTGCTAATTTTTGAGGATCCAATCTACGACCTTTTGCACAAACTGGATATCCATTGGTCGGAATATAGTGTGTTAGAGTTTAGACGAGAAGTTTCCGTGCCGGCATGATCACTTGTGTAAGCTGTGTGATTTGGGAAACTATAAGAAGAAGAAGAAGATAATAGAAAAAGCAACAGAAAGAAGCCATACGCCGCCATTGTCAGACTGTCACGTTAATTTAATATAAAATTTTAAAGAATCTAATTTAAGTGAAGAAAATCAAGTAACTGTTTTGTTTATAATTTATTTTGTACTAGCTGTACCCGGCCACGCGTTCCTGTGGCTCAGTCTGGTTAAATCGAAAAGAAGAGACAAAGTGCACGTTTCTCGTGTATTTAATTTCACAATGCTTGTGGTTATACAACATTTTTTGTTGTTCCATTTTCTGTGCAGATATAGAGATTTTCTGGTTTGCCGACTCTAGAACACGCAACATATAATTGTCCATGTGAGAAGCAATCCGTGTCTAGATCTAAACCGCACAATTTTAAAGATTGGCTCTGAGCCTTGTTGATGGAGATTGCAAACGCCAATCGAATCGGGAATTGCAATCTCATAAATTGAAATGGCATATCCGTTGGAATCATAGGAATGCGAGGAAGGAGGACATCTTCACCTTTAAAAGAACCTGTCAAGATTGTTGCTTCTACGATGTTGCTCTTCAATTTTTTTACTGCAAGCCGCGTGCCGTTGCAAAGCTTTGGCTGGTTGATCTTTCCCGACATGATAACTTGCACACCGACTTTCAACTGCAGTCCGTGCGGTGGCATCCCTGGCAGATCGAGTGAATTCAAAAATTCTGTTGGATAATTAACCGCTTCATCTGCTTCTACAACAGTGTCGACGGACTTGTATATGACCACCTCGCTTTGAATGTTAGATTGAATAATATTGTTAAGTTCGTAGACGTCTTTGTTCTTGGCCGCAAGAATGGTTCGTTCACTTAGCCAATCGTGATTCTCGTAATTGGTTTGAATATTGGGAAATACTTTTTCAACCAATTCTTCTTTTGACGTCACTAAATTGCAGAAGTTATGAGGCAATGAAATTCCTCCTGACGTCAGATCAACCGGCACCTTTCCATTCCTAATTTCCAGCAATTGATGAGAGAATATCTCTGCTGACCGATCGCTTTGCAGCTGTAGTCGCATATTTCTAGTTAATTTTAACGTCTTTACGCGTCGCCGCAAAGTAGAGTATTTCAGGCAGGCATTTATTTCATCCGCTGGTGTCGATCGAGGAATTACAGTTAATGTTTGCCTGAAATCGCCTGCAAGCAATATTAATGCGTTCTCAAATGGTCTGATATTTGCACGTAAGTCTTACAATGATCGATCAAGGGCCTCGAGCGATTTTTTATGCGCTATTGTGCATTCATCCCAAACAATAAGTTTGCATTTCTGCAATACTTTTCCCATGCCGGATGCTTTGGAAATGTTGCATGTGTGACTTTCAATGAATTGAATGTTTAATGGCAATTTCAAAGCGAAATGAGCCGTTCTTCCAACACTTGGGAATTCCCTCTTTTGCTATTCCACTGGGTACATCCAGCAGTGCACAGACCCAAACGCTTCATGTTTTACCATCAATCCCATACACGTGCTGTAATGTCATGCCTATCCACCGGTGATTGGCCAGGAAGTAAGAGCTTTTGTATTGTAAATCGTCCCAAGTTGGAAATTTCATCTAAGATTTTCTTATATTCAGCATTTTCATTTTTAAATGCTTTTTTTGCTTTCAGTGTTTCGAAAAATCAGACTCTACGTATTAAATGTCTTTCGGCTTTGGGTTATCAAAATTTTACGCCAATTAGTAGAGAGTGCATTATAATTTTAAAATTTAATTTTGAATGTTTTAAACAAACTTAATTTTTGGCATAAACCCTTTTTTACGATACCTTTTTCAGCTCGTATTATAATTTTCAGGGGGAAAAAATTTTTCTTTCACACGTAAGTTTGATATATTTTGTATTAAAATGGGCGAATTTTCATAATTGCTGTACAAAAAAAATGATTTTATAGGCTTTATTTAATTGCTAGATTGTAACCCGTCCTATGACGGCTTCCTAATAATTTCGGTTTACAAATCGCCGTAAATTAACAAAATGTATTCAAGCGTAGCACCTTAATTCGGCCCATAATAAACCTTTTACCCCGTTCTAGTAGCACCACTTCTGACATATTTCATGTCTTAAGTCGATCTATTCAGAATGCACATTATTTACCCCGCAACACCCCCAGCGAAGATGTTAAATTGATCCCATTTCTGCGGTTGGTAAAATAGCTCCCGTCAAACATATATTCCGTAAATGCAAAAACCTCTATAGAGTAGGGGCCTAAACAACCGCAACGCGAAAGTGGTGAGAGATAGAACTATTTTATCTTCGACAGAAAAAATCCCCAAGAAAGCCTCCGAAACTTTGTCGAGCACTGTAATCGTGTGTGACGTTTACATACCAAGTTCCAAAATTGTATTGACCCAACTCCAAAGCGGTAAGAGATAGAACTGTTTGGTCTTCGACGGGAATAATTCTCGTGACAACCTATATACGAAGTTCAAAAGTTTGTGCTGACTGCAGCGCCAAAGCGGTGACAAATACGACTATATGGTCTTCCAAAGAAATAGTCCCTTTGAAAAGTTCCACAACTTTGGTGAACATTGTAATTGCGTGTGACCTCTATATAAAAAGATTAAAAGATTTCATTGACTCCAGCGCCAAAGCGGTGAGAGATAGAACTATATGGTCGTCCACAGAAATAGTCCGCATGAAAACCTCCACAAGTTTGCTGAACATTCCAATCGTGTGTGACCTTTAAATACGAACTTCAAAAATTTGTATTGCCTTCAGCACTACAGCGGTGAGAGCTGGAACTATATGGTCTGAGACAGAAGAAATCCCCATGAAAACCTCCATAACTTCGCCGGACATCGTAATCTCGTGTGAAACCTTAATACGAAGTTCCACAATTTTATTGACTCCAGCGCCAAAGTGGTGAGAGGTAGAACTATTTGCTCTTCGACAGATATAATCACCATGAAAACCTACACAACTCTGCCGAACGTTGTAATCGTGTGCGACGTCTACATACGAAGTTCCAAAATTTTGTTGATTCCAGCGCCAAAGTGGTGAGAGATAGAACCATTTGGTCTTCGACGGAAATAATCCCCATGAAAACCTCCACAACTTTGCTTAACATTGTAATTGCGTGTGACTTATACATAAAAAGTTCGTAAATTTGTATTGCCTCCAGCGTCAAAGCGGTGGGAAATGGAACTTTGCCGTGTAAATTAGAATGTCCGGCATGCAAATCTTAATAAGATTGCCTCAGGTCAGAATCATGTCCGATGTATGTTTCAGAATATAAATGAGGTTTTCCGAAATAAGCTTTCAAGCCCCCTTTGTAACCCCTCCGACCCCCAATCTCCCCGGAAACAAAATTTCTCCACGTTTCAAGTAATTCTCTACAACATATCAAAAAGAGTTTTTTTTTTTGCTCAACGAATTTTCTTTCCGGACAATATAGGACGGACAGAAGGAAAGAAAGAAGGATTGGCCTTTTACATATATAATAATTAATCAAACAGAAATGATGTTAATTCATAATTTAGTAAAAAATTCGTTTTTTTGAATCAACTTTGAATCCAAATCTAAATACCCCTCGTTTTTTCTTTAATTAAAACTGCCAGTGACAGTAATTTTTTGAGAAATTGGGGGCAATTCTTAAAATTCGTCGAAGATTTCGAAAATTCAGCCTTGTCAATTATAAATAGCTTTTTTCTGGCTTTAAGCTTTCCAAAAAATGAGAAATGAAATGGGTTTCGGTTATTGGCTTACAAAATTTTACGCCATTTAGTAGAGATATAATTTGCTCGTTACATTTCAATAAACAAGATCTAAAGCGAATAATTTAATTTTGTGCGTTTAAGAGAAACTTGTTTTTTGGAATAAATAACGCAAACATTTTTCGAAATTCTGATGTTCCAGAATACATAAGCATTAAGCCCATTTAAAGTGTTGCCCCTCCTAATTAATATTTTTAACGCCGCCACTACGCGCATCTTTATTTTTATAATATAAGCTTATTGATGTATGCGTGTGTGAGTAAGAGTAATCACATTTTCTCGTTGCAAGGCAACGAATTTTTAGATGCTTGTGGCTTTGTATTAGTGATTGATTTTTTAAATCAATTTTTACCTGACTCGCGTGCAACATAGGTAAATAAAAAGTATGTAAGAACCACCTCACATTCCTGAGGAACATCTTATAAAAATTTCAAGTCAATTGATCAAGAAGTTTCGGAGATTATCGATTTTGTACAAACGTACAGATACGATTTTATTTATATAGATTAACCAATGTAATTTTATTTAGAGAATAAATCTTCATACTAATTACTGCTCTTATTGCCGAATATTATTGTATTGTATTGTAGTATCAGGTTAAATACTGTGGCCAAATCAGTATTTAACACGCCGAATATTTATTCTGGAGAAGTCGCCATTCACAATTTGAGCCGCCCATAAAGGAATTGTTACATACGCCGTGCCAAAGCCGCCTTTTAACAAATTTTATTCTTTGATTTGTTTGAGATCCAAACAAATTTTATTCTTTGATTTGTTTGACATCCAAACAAATTTTGTTGTTTGATTTGTCTGAGATCTAAACAAATTACGTTCGATTTATTAAAACTCAGATAAATTATATGCAAACGGATCGATGTGCTAGCGGTAGGTCAAATAAAGGTCAAATTCCAAGCCGATTTAAAGAGTTTGTACTAGACCCAACAATGCCAACATCAGGTACGCGGTATACAAGTGTTGCGAGCCGCCATGAATCCAATAAATCAGATAATGAGACTTCAGCCGCCGACATGCAAAATGTAATAGATACATTATCTAATCGACTGGAGAATCAATTTCAGTTAGTACAAAAAGGATTTTCAGAACAAATACAAGCCATGCAAAAGGAGATTCTTTCGGAAATACAGACATTATAATCAGAGGCTGAGTCGACACGTGCAGATGGACTACAATTACAAAACTTGTTTAAACAACAAATTAGCCCTGAGACAAACGCCGAAGTCCATCAACAAATTGACAACCAAGATTTTTCTACAATTCCAGAAACTAATACACAACAAAAGAATGTACAATTAATGTCAAATGACGTTATTTTTGACAACAGAGGCCGAATTTCACGACTTACCGAGGTTTGGAGGAAAACCTGAAGAATGTCCTGTTTTTATTACAACATATACGGAAACTTCCAAAGCATTTGGTTATACAAACTTGGAAAATACAATGCGTCTTCAAAAAAGCTTGTATAATGAAGCGAAAGTCACCGTGGAATCATTGATGATATATCCGAATAACGTTGATGAAGTTATTGCACAGTTGGAATTTAGATTTGGACGGCCTGAATGTTTAATCAAAAGTCAAATCAATAAAATACGAGAAATAGAAATAATAAACGACAATCGATTAGATCTAATCACTCCGTTTGCGATAAAGGTAAAGAATCTTACCACATTCTTAGCAGTCACGAAAAGTGTTCAACATATGTCAAATCCATGTTTACTAGAAGAATTAATAAACAAGTTACCTATGAGTAAAACATATGTTAAAGTAATTTAAAATCGGCCTATAGCCGATTTTTTGATGCCCTATGGTAGAAATGAGAGAGAAAAATTGTGAAAACTAGCAATATATCAAGGTTTTTCTTCATACCTTTGTTTGCCCTCTTCAAAATTTTCTCCAATTTGTAAGTAACCCAGACCCTGTTAGCATAAGTCTAATTTGCAAATTTTATTCAAACTATTAGTATTAGTTCTGAATGTACATCAACAAAACTTTCTGAGCAGGCTTATTTCCTCCTACGACTATTTCTTTCTCCACTGTCCTTGGACCGATTTGACTGAAATTTAACATGGTATCGTCTATTTATGTAATAAACTTACATAATTAATTTAAACAAAATTCATTCACAAATTTTCCAATTACATCCGAAAAACCATGACGAAAAAAACGACAAAACTTTCTGGTCACCCTGGTTTTTCCTTTATAACTTTGCCCCCCCGTGGATCGATTTTGCTCAAATGCAATACCAAACCAAGTTAAGGAATAAGCAACTCATATTATAAATTTCATCAAAATCGGATAACGCGTTTTTGAGTTATCTTCTCTACGGACGGACGGACGGACGGACGGACGGACATAAATCGATATAACTTTTGATTCCCTACACAACCATACCCTTGAAATTTTTCTACGATGATTATTTCTATGCGTTACATACTTAGTGACAAAACTAATATACCCTCTGGTAGTACCTACCATAGGGCATAAAAATTTGATTGGGCACAATATGCGATTAATATTAAACCATTTCCTACAATTGTGAATTTTAGTAATTGGCTCGATCAAGTAGCGAATTTGGTTAGTATGGTAACAGATTCAACGCCTTTGCCAAGTACAAGTAGCCAGAATCAACGTCATCAGAATGACTCCAAAAAGAAGGTATCACTACATATTGCCAACGTCAATGCTGAAATCAATTGCTATTTCTGTAGTGAAAATCATTTAATGACAGCTTGTTTAAAATTTTCAACGCAAGACAATAATGCTCGTTGGAAAATAGTCAAGGACAAACGGCTTTGTTTTTCCTGTTTAAAACCAAGACATGTCGTATTTAAATGTCGGCAAATCAAAGTATGTGGTATAGATAATTGCCGCCGTAAGCATCATAGTTTACTCCACGACAAGACGTCAAGTAAAGACGAATCGAGCCTGCCTAAAGTAGATCAAGATAAGATGGTCGTCAGGTTAAAAGTCGATTCAGCTGTCAACAAAAATAAGATATTATCTAGAGTAGTGCCAGTGAAATTAATTGGACAGAATAGACAGATTAGTACCTATGCGTTGTTGGACGAAGGTTCATCTATCACCATATTAGATCAAGTTATAGCAAACGAATTGGGACTTAAGGGTGGAAACGAAACACTTACCCTTAAATGGTTTGGAAACCATACGACCACAGAAACATCAACAAGAGTTATTCTCGAAATAAGTGGAATGGAAGCTGAAAGTGAAACATTCCAACTGCTTAATTTGTATACGGTCCGAGATATGAACTTGCCTACACAAACTCTTAATTTAAACGATTTAATCACGACATACGATAATCTTGAGATGTTACCAATTGCCGACTACACAAATGCTACGCCCAAGATATTGATTGGTGTTGATAATTGCCATGTTGGGGTCTCGAGTGAATTCAAACAAATTTCGAACAATGGACCCATTGCAGCACATACGAAACTGGGAGGGTAATATATGGTAAGGTCTTAACGGACAACAGTCACAACACCAAGAATCATGTGTTGCTACTCCACAGTTCAGATAATCAACTACAAGAATTAGATAGTTTGGTAAGAGATTATTTTACGACCGAAAATTTTGGTGTAGCTAAACCAACCAAAAAATTTGAATCCAAGCATGATAAACAAGCGAAGATTATTATGGAAAAGACTACAAAACGAGTTGGTAATAGATTTGAAACTATCGTGGAAACAAGATTCAATTAACTTACCTGATAGCTTGCCTATGGCTATCCGTCGCCTCGAAATGATTGAACGAAAAATGTCAAAGGACAAAGTGTTTGTCGCCGCCTAAGGAGTCAAAATAATGGAGTATCTGAAAAGAGGATACGCAAGAAAATTGGCATTAGAAGAAAGTCAAACGCGAACTTCAAAAACTTGGTATTTACCTCATTTTGGAGTTAGAAATATCAATAAACCTGATAAGTTGAGATTGGTCTTCGATGCTACCGCCAAAGTGGATGGAATGTGTTTAAACGATGCCTTATTAACTGGACCAGATGCCTTTAGTTAAAATTCCCTTTCAGTTTCGCGAAGCACCAATTGCCGTTTGTGAAGATATGAAATATATGTTCCACCAAGTTATGATAAGTAGAAAAGACCAAAATTCACAACGTTTCCTGTGGAGACATGGGGAACAGTCAAAACCACTGGAAGTTTACGCCATGGTCACCATGACATTTGGAGCAACTTGTTCGCCAAGTTTAGCCCAATATATTAAAAACAGAAACGCATATGATTGGGAAAAACAGTACCCAAGAGCCTCGAAAGCCATCATTGAAAAACATTATGTAGATGATTATGTCGATTGTTTCCAGAATGAAGACGAAGCTATTAATATTGTTCAACAAGTAATAGCAATACATAAAGAAGGAGGGTTTGAATTGCGTAATTTTGTCTCAAATTCGCAGGACGTCATGCAAACGATAAGCGAATATAATACAACAGAAAGCACTTTAGCTGAAAGGAGAAATATATGTTAAACAGTCAATCTAAAAATGAACGAATTCTCGGAATGTATTGGGCCACTGGCAATGATGAATTTGTATTTTGTCTAAAGTTTCGACGAGTACCAAACGACATACTATTGCAAAAAAGACGTCCAATGAAGAGAGAACTACTTAGCCTAATTATGTCAATTTTCGATCCATTCGGGTTATTGGCCAATTATCTCATATATTCAAAGATACCTTTACAAAAAGT
This sequence comes from Xylophagus ater, assembly GCA_963422695.1. Taxonomy (NCBI): domain Eukaryota; kingdom Metazoa; phylum Arthropoda; class Insecta; order Diptera; family Xylophagidae; genus Xylophagus; species Xylophagus ater. Next base: position 135,694 of record CAUJSI010000004.1, read on the forward strand.
TTGGAAGATAGGAACTCAGTGGGATGAGCCTATACCGGATGAAATCAATGAAAAGTGGATTCAGTGGTATGATGAACTAACTAAAGTTGAACAATACAAAGTACCGAGATGTTATTCCCCGAATTTCTTAAGTGGTTCAAACACAGAACTACACATATTTGTTAATGCAAGTGAGTCAGCTTACGCAGCTGTTGCGTATTGGCGTATAAAAACAACATTTAACGTTAAGATTTCCTTCATCGCCGCCAAAACTAAATGTGCTCCGCCGAAATTAATGCCAATTCCTCGTGTAGAACTTGAAGCCGCAGTATTGGAAACGAGACTGATGGAATGTATAGTCGAAACTCATAGTATAAAGGTGACTCGATGTGTATTTTGGAGTGATTCTTCTACTGTAATCAGTTGGCTGAAGTCCGATTATCGTCGTTACAAGCCGTGTGTAGCACATCGAATAGCAGAAATTCTCGAAAGCACAGCCACTTCAGACTGGAATTGGTTGTCATCTAAATTAAACGTTGCAGATGAAGCGACTAGAGCCAAATTTCCTGCAAATTTTGAACCTGATGGCTGATGGGTTAATGGTTCCGAATTTCTACTTCAAGAGTCAAAACATTGGCCAAAATTTAGAGTAGTAGATAAGAAAAATTGTGATTCGGAATTCAGACCAAATCATATTTACTTAATGGAATCAGTAAATAATGATGTATTAGACTATAAACGATTTTCGAATTACTCCAGACATAAAAGAACTTCAGCTTGAATATTCAGGTTGAAACATAACTGTTTAGATAAAGTACGTAGTGAAGGAAAATTCCTATCCGGTGAGTTAACTGCGTTCGAACTGGAATACGCTGAATATTTTCATTGCCGAAACGTCCAAAAAACCGCATTTGCCGAAGAGTATGCAGCACTGACAGCTAATGAAGCTATTGATCAAAGTAGTTCATTGTACAAATTAACACCACAAGCCGATGAAAATAAAGTTTTGCATGTGCAAGGTCGAATAGATAAAGCCACGGTGGTACCAATGCATACACGTAATCCAATTATCCTTCCAAAGGAACACAAGTTTTCTAGACTTATTGTGGAATATTATCACAGACGTTTCCATCATCAAAATCAACAGCTGTTAGTAAATGAAATCCGTACAAAATTTTGGATTCCTCATTTAAGAGTTTTGGTGAAACGGGCCAACGCTGAATGTCAATTATGTAAAATTAAATTTGCCAAGCCAGACACACCTATTATGGGACAGTTGCCAGCCGATCGACTAACACCGTTTGTGAGTCCATTTTCTTACACAGGTGTGGATTATTTTGGGCAATTGGACAATTGGAAGAGGTCATGAAAAAAGATGGGTCGCTCTTTTCACGTGCCTCACAATACGTGCGGTACACTTGGAATTAGCAGCAGATTTATCAACTGATGCTTGCATGATTTGTATCCGGAATTTTATTAACAGACGTGGAGTATCCGTACGTATGAGGAGTGATAATAGAGCAAATTTTGTGGGAATCGAAAGCGAATTGAAAAATGTTAAAGACTTCTTAAATAATGATAGAATTCAGGCGGAATTGTCATCGCTTGGAATTGAGTGGGTCTTCAATTGTCTATTCGATCCAGGTGCTGGCGGACGTTGGGAAAGATTAGTACGTAGTTGTAATTGCGGGGTTTACATATGGGGTTTTTACGAATAATGTAAGTCCCCTGATGATCTTTATAGCATATCTTCTTCCTTGCGAGGAGAAGATATGAGATGGTGCAGCTACTGTGAACAACTAAATGGCTGCACGCCAAGCTGAGTTGCGCTTGCTAACTCGCCGGAGGGGTGGGTCGTTGTTCACCACCATCTACCTTCAAATTACACATAATTATTTATGCGTGCATATGAATATTAATGTCGTTTAGACTTTATGGGGGATAGCACAAGCTATCAAGCAAGGAAAATTCGGTTGTGGCGAAAAACAACCGAATAAAAGGAGTGTTCGTTAGTTTGGTGGTCACCAAAACTTGATCAACCGTTCGCGAAACCCTTGCGAGGCATGTCGGAGCCGATTGGCAGAGGTGGTATTGCCAACCGGACTTTGGGGCACTTCCCACCCGCATGGACCGACAGCAGAATGCCGGTCCCCGATGACGATAACCGCCCCTACAATTGGTTATCGTCCCTTATTTTACCTTTTTTTATGTTCTCATGCCATTCCACTCACAATGCCTCCCCCCTCTATCTCTTCTCGTTGCTACCTATCTACCTGTCCACATGATCCATGGGCTGTACTTCCTGTCAGTTAGACCTAAAAAGCAACACATATCTAGTCGAACTTTATATAAAAAAATAAACTCCCAAAAGATAGAAACGTTTTTCTTTTTTTTTTCTATTTAACACATTTATTATCGATTATAGAAAAATTCAAGTCCTTCGATTTGATTTGTTTTTACCATATATATTAAAAAAATTATATTTTTGTTTTCCTTTAAATTGAACATTAAAGTAAAGTGATTTCTTAATTAAACTAACTCTATATATATGTGGGATTTTGACAACCCTACAGTAATTCAGGGAGAAGAATCGTCTGAAAACCAAGTACTTTTGAAATAAAATATAGTTGGCCTGGATTTTTATATATAGAATAATTTTCTGAAATTATGTCAGTCTGATTTTTGTTTTTTGCTGTTCTGTTCAATTTAATACAAATAAAATTGTTTTGCTTTTTCATTATAAAAGAAACTATTTTATTATTCCCACATATATAGACATATTTGTGTGGTAATTTTTCTTGATTTCTAACTTAACAACTAATTTATTCCATCTTGCAAAAAAAAAATTGAATGTAAAAATTTTAACTCCACAAGAATTTTGAGGAAAATTTCCGTTCCCTTTTATTGAAAGAATAGAATTTTGAATTATATTTGTTTTTCTTTTTACATATAGGAATTTAAAAAAAAAAGAAATTTAAATTTTTGTTGAGCGTTGTTCCAAATTATTAACGATGTTGTTGGAGTACTCCAAATTGTTGAACCTGCATTGCGTTCCAGCTGGTTATTTCATTTTCGATTGGTTTTTGTTTCTTCATATGGTATCTGGTATGGTAATGCCGGTAATGGTGTGATTGTAATAAATTGATGTTTTTTTTTTCTTTGATTTGTTATACGTTTGATTTGCCTGTATTTTGTTTTTAAGTTATTTAAAATTTTTAATTTACCTCGTGTGATATATTTTTTTTTTATTAAAAAAAAGTATGTAATTTGGATTGAATTCTTTGACAAAGTACCCCAAAACGAATGATGAGCTTTTGGCTTTCTTCAAGCACGCCAAAATTTTTGTTGATTTTATTCTTAGGTTATAAAAAAAAACATTATTACTCGTCGTCTTCACGTGAAATTAGATTTTTTTTTATTAAATTTTTTTTCACAATTTGAATTTCCTGTTCATCACTATTTTTTTTTCAAATTTAATAATAATTTTGATATTAGACTTTTGAATTAATTAACTCAAATCCTCCTTCATTTTTTTTTTTTTTGAACTTTATTAGACTTTAAACTTAATATAACCGAAACGCTTTTGTTTTTTTTTTTTTCTTATCCACTTCATAAAACTAATTCTTTCAGAAAACTATTCCAAAACTATTTCTATATCTTTCATTTTAGAAGCTTCACATCGCAAAAAAAAAGACTAACAATTTTCCTTAATTCTTTAATTTATTAATTACCTAAAGTTTACGGGCAATTTCGCCATTTAAAAAAAAACTATTCCAAAATTCGCAGAAAAAAATTTCTTATACATTTCAATTTCGTTAACCTCGCGAACTTAGATTTTCTTTTTCTCTGCTTTTATACATTTTCTAACAAATTTTTGCCTTTTTCTTTTAATGTTCAATATTATTCACCGACTTTTCCTTTTCTTTTTTTTTTGATTTTATCAAAGCCCACTCCATTTTTTTTTTCGTCTCGCAACTTTTGAACTTACTTCTCGAAGCTTCCAAACCAGACTCTCTAACATAACAACATAAAAATATATATATCCATCTCCTTCTTCCTACTTGTTCGTCAACAGTTTCAAAAAATCGGACCATATTTGGCTAACGGATTGGAAGCATTTTTCATATCAAAATTCTGTCGCGTGTTTTGTAAACCGGTTTATTTTTTCCTCTTTTTGCCCCTTTCTTTAAAGAGAATCTTTGAAATTTTCCCTCGTTTGTAAACCAACGGAAATAGATGGCTCCAACTATCACTAAGATCACTTGAAATGGTTTTAAAATTTGATTGCGATAGATGACCATCCTGTTGGGGAGAAGAAAAAGCTTTTGAAATTTAAATTTCGCCGTGTAGGCTGTAAAAAGGTTTCACGTAGAAACTCCAAACTGTTGACTGGCAAAAAAAATCTGATCCATCACCAGTTTTTTGTTCTCACGCGTTACATAGTATAAAAAGAGTTTTGAGTTTCACATTAAAAGAGATTGCGCCAAGGCCTGAAACACTCTACAGTTTGTTATTAGACGCAGGAAATATCGTAAATTCTCGTCCCTTGACGCATTTACCAGTTTCGCCGGAAGATGAAGAGCCATTGACACCTAATCATTTTTTGTTGGGAAAAATAAATTCAACCCAAACGCCAGCTCACTTTGACAAGAAATTATGTTTACGAAGACAGTGGCGAATATCGCAGCAATTGAAAAATCAATTTTGGAAACGTTGGATAGCGGAATACTTGCCGGAGTTAACCACATGAACAAAATGGTTCAAAAGGAGCGAACCCATTAAAATCGGTGATTTAGTAATAGTGTGCGACTGGGACACCGCAAGAAGTAAGTGGCGCGGAGAGAGGGTCCAAGAAATATTCATGGGCAAAGACGGAGTCATCAGGTCGGGCATCATCAAGGTAGCGGAAGGTACAATTCGTAGGCCTGTATCCAATCTCGCAGTACTAGACGTTGCTGATAATAGTGAATCCGAGGTTGATTCACGGGGGGTGGGACGTTTGGTGAGAAGTTTCCGTGCTGGCAACTCCTTGTGTTGGAGTTTAGACGAGAAGTTTCCGTGCCGGCATGACCACTTGTATAAGCTGTGTGATTTGGAAAACTATAAGAAGAAGAAGGAGATACTAGAAAAGCAACAGAATGAAGCCATACGCCGCCATTATCAGACTGTCACGTTAATCTTCTATATAAATAAAATCGTAAATGTTCGTTTGTTCCTAACCGGTAATCTCCGAAACTTCTGAATCAATTGACTTGACATTTTTACAGATTGTCCTATGTGATTATGACCATGTTTATATGTACTTTTTATTTACCTATGTTGCACCTGAGTCACGTAATAATTAATTTAAAAAAACCATTAACTAACACATAGCCACAAGCATGTTTCAAATCAAAATCTTCAAGCGTGAAAACGTGATTTTTCTTACTCACACGCGCATACATCAGATATATATATTATAAAAATAAAGATGAGCGTAGTGGCGGCGTTAAAAATATTAATTCGGAGGGGCAACACTTTAAATGGGCTTAATGCTTATGTATTCTGGAACATCAGAATTGGGAAAAATGTTTGCGCTAATTATTCCAAAAAACAAATTTCTCTGAAGCGTACAAAATTAAATTATTCGCTTTAGATCCTGTTTATTGAAATGTGACGAGCAAATTATATCTCTACTAAATGGCGTAAAATTTTGTAAGCCCATAACCGAAAGCCATTTCATTTCTCATTTTTTGGAAAGCTTAAAGCCAAAAAAAAGGTATTTATAATTGACAAGGCTGAATTTTCAAAATCTTCGACGAATTTTAAGAATTGCCCCCAATTTCTCAAAAAATTACTGTCACTGGCAGTTTTAATTAAAGAAAAAACGAGGGGTATTTAGATTTGGATTCAAAGTTGATTCAAAAAAACGAATATTTTACTAAATTATGAATTAACATCATTTCTGTTTGATTGACGTCAAAATAAGAATTGGTTGAAAAAGTATTTCCCAATATTCAAACCAATTACACCAATCACGATTGGCTAAGTGAACGAGCTATTCTTGCGGCCAAGAACAAAGACGTCAGTAGGTATCCTGGCGATTGAGCCGTGGGGGTTCCCAATAAAGTTCCGGGACTGATTTTCATATGATTTTTATGGGGTGCGTTCTTGGGGTAAATTGTCGTGGGTTTGAGGGGCGTGACGAACCAATGGGAAGACAGTATGAGGGAGTGGGAGATGCAAAGACGTAGTGGGGCACGTTGTGTGGAGAGGTGCGTGGTAAATACGGAGAATGAAGACAGTATGAGGGAGTGGGAGGTGGAAAGGCGTGGTGGGGCATGTTGTAGAGGAGCGTGGTAAATGCGGCATTTGTCTCTTTCTCTCTGGTGGCACCGTGATTTATTATTGCCCAAGCGGTTGGTTGGTGGGGGAAAAAATGGCCACACCCCTAAAAATGGGCTGTCGAGTTTTTAAGCATGGCTGTCGACCAATTATTTTTAAACATGCTTGTCGACCAATTATTTTTAAAAATGGCTGTTGACACATGTACACCATCAGGGCGTGGTATTTAGGGCGTATTTCTTTGACACGGTTATAGCTGTATTAGATTACAAAATTTAACATCTGGTTGCAATTATAGAATTTTTCAGGATAAGTACATCTAAATTTATGGAAAACACATTTGGATCAAGTATTTCTTTGACACGGTTATAGCTGTATTAGATTACAAAATTTATCATCTGGTTGCAATTAAGGAATTTTTCAGGATAATTACATGTAAATTTATGGAAAATACATTTGGGTCAAGTATTTCTTTGACACGGTTATATCTGTATTAGATTACAAAATTTAACGTCTGGTTGCAATTTTTCAGGGAAAGTGCATGACAATTTATGGAAAATACATTTGGATCAACTGTGATCATGGCGGTCAGAAAAACGTGGGAAAATGTTTATTTTTCGACGAAATTTTTTCAGGGTCCAGATTACAAAATTGAATACATATGGTTACAATTTCGGGGTTAATTTATGGGAAAAAACATTTGCATCATCCTTTAAAAAACGGTCCGAAAACGTCGCCTGGAGTGGGAAGATGTTTATGGTCGACAGGACGTATTTTTTTACAGGGCATTTTTTCAATCTGTATTACAAGATGAATTTCCCATCTGGTTACAATTGGTAAATGCATGTAAGAAATAATATGAAAATCCAGGTGTGGGGAAAGGGATAAGGGGGTTTTAATCGCTGAAATTTTGGTATAAAAGAGCCGGATTATCTGAAGATCAGTGATTTATTAAAATAAATTTCAATAGTACGGACAAAAGTAAAATGTTTAAAATAATTAGTGAACGGGAAGTTTTTGTGTGAAGGTTTAATTTGACCGGGTATAAAATTAATTTCCAAATTAGTTCGATACCCGAGAATGAAGATCCGACTCGTCGCATTAAATCAGCGATAGAAGGTGTTGTTGTTAAAGCCACAGAAGGTTTGGAACCAGGTGATTTTATTGGTTTCACACTCTGTGGGAAATATGTATATGTTTTGTTTGAAGGCAGTAATGATGGTAAACGAATAAACTTATTGTACCACGACGCACATTATAATGTGATTACCTCTATAACTGCAGCCTTTTGTTGCAGCTACTATTGTGAAATGTGTCATGTGAGGTACCATGTTAGAAATGAGCATCGATGTGTTGGATCCTGCCCATGTTGTCAACAGACACCGGCCTGTGAAAAAGGTGTTGTATATAAATATTGTGCAGCGTGCAATCGGTATTTTAGAGTAACAACATGTTTCGAAAATCATGTAAAAAGTGTTTGTGACAAACTAAAACGGTGTATGGAATGCCTGAAACTGTGTACAAGAGACAGAATTCACGTGTGCGGGGAAATATTTTGTAAAAACTGTCAAAAAGATATCGCGAGTAATCACCTGTGCTTTATAAGTCCAAATTCGAGTAAAATGGATCAAAGTGACAATTTTTACGTATTTTACGACCTAGAAACGCGTCAAGAAAAAGTTCTAGGTGACGGGGAAGCAATAAAATTGCATGAACCGAATTTGTGCATTTTCTCCAAACGATGCTGCGTATGCATTAATAGCGAAGGACTACAGTTCTGTCAAAACTGTGGGTATAGACTTGAAATTTTCAAAGAAAATGTTATTGGAAGTTTCTTAAAATATTTATTAAATGTTCGAAAATTCCATAAACGTGTGATAGTGCTTGCACATAATGGGCAGGCGTTTGATCACCAATTTATTTTGAATTATGTGCTCCAGAAAACAGATATCACACCGGAACTGATCATGCGAGGTACAAAAATCATATTGATGATGATTGGGAATATAAAGTTCATAGATTCCTTGAACTACTTCCCGATGGCACTGTCAAAAATTCCACAAGCCTTTAGTCTGGGAAACAAATTTAAAAAAGGATATTTCCCCCACTTATTTAATACAGTCAGAAATGAGAACTATATCGGAAAATTGCCAGCAGTTGAATTCTATAGTCCGAATACTATGAATGTTGATGATCGGAAATGCTTTCTACAATGGTATGAGGAACACAAAAACGACGAATTCAACATGCAGCATGATCTAATAGATTACTGCAAGAGTGATGTAGAGATTTTAACAGAAGGCTGTCTCAAATTTTGAAGTTTGATGCTTAGGGAATGTAATGTATGCCCATTCGCGGAAGCAGTAACGATAGCGTCTGCTTGTAATCTGGTATTCAGACGTAATTTCCTCCGACCGTATACAATCGGTCTAATACCAAAAACAGGCTATCATGAAGATAAAATTGCATCGAAGGTTGCTATACAGTGGTTGTTTTGGGAGGAAAAACAACGTAATATAAAAATCCGGCACGCGTACAACCAGAAAGAAGCTGTTATAAAGGGGGTAAAAGTTGATGGCTACTGCGAGGAGACGGAACAAATTTTTGAATTTCACGGCTGTTATTACCACGGTCATCCCGCGTGTCTCACAAAAAATAGAGATGGTTCTCTGTATGGAGGCGGAGTCGATACATTAAATTCTCGTTATGATTCAACAGTATTTAAAACTGAACGGCTTCGATCATCGGGATATGAGGTTATAGAAAAGTGGGAATGTGAATTCCGAAAAGAAATGTATGCTAACACGGAAATGAAAAGGTACGTGAGTAACCATTCTGTACTAGTTAGTGCTCCACTTAATCCTCGTGATGCATTTTTCGGTGGTCGGACGGCTAACGCCAGAACTTATTATAAATGCAAGTCAGGAGAAAAAATTAAATACATTGATGTATGCTCTCTCTACCCGTGGGTATGTAAAAACGGAAAATCCCCCATCGCTCACCCGAAATTATATGTTGGTAACTTGGAGTGCTCCAAGCTAAATTTAACAAAAATTGATGGCCTGATAAAATGAAATATTTCACCACCACAAAATCTGTATCATCCTGTCCTACCGATGAAACAAAACCAAAAGTTGATGTTCTCATTATGCTTCACATGTAGTTTGGAAAAATGTCAAGAGGATTGTAATCATGAAGAAAATGAAAGGGCATTAACTGGAACATGGGTATTCGATGAGGTAAATAAGGCCATTGAAAAGGGTTACCAACTACTGGAAATTTATGAAATATGGTCTTATGAGGTGCGGCAAAAAAGAAATGGACTCTTCACAGAAATGTTGAACAAATTCCTAAAAATGAAACAGGAAGCTTCTGGATGGCCTAGTACATGTGTTACAGAGGAGGAAAGACATGAATATGTTAAAGAATTCTTTGAGAATGAGGACATAGTATTAGAACCGGAAAAAATAGAAAAAAACTCTGGTTTAAGATCCACTGTTAAGCTGATATTAAATTCATTTTGGGGTAAATTTGGTCAGAGGGAAAACCAATCGAAAACCTCTATAATAACACAGCCAACTGAATTATATACACTTTTATCGGATCCATCTAAAGGAGTTAACCATATTTTACCAGTTAATGATGAAACTCTGATTGTGAACTGGGAGTACAAAGAAGAGGCTGCAGATACTCTGACTACAATCAATGTATGTATAGCAGCCTACACTACTACACAAGCACGGTTGAAACTGTATTCATATCTGGAGAAATTGGGAGAAAGAGTATTATATTACGATACCGACTCTGTTATATACATAAGCAGAGATGGTGAATATGACCCCTCTGTTGGAAATTTTGTTGAAGATATGACTGATGAATTGGACTGTTACGGCACTGACAGTTATATTGAAGAATTTGTGAGCGGAGGGCCAAAGAACTATGCATACCATTTATTTTCAACAAAGGACAACAGTCGAAAAATGGTTTGTAAAGTAAAAGGCATTTGTTTAAACTATGAGGCGTCGAAATTGGTACATTTTGAAATTATGCGTGACATAATTTTAAACAGCGATGGAGAAGCGGAGCCGATTAAGAACATTTCTTCTAGTATACGGCGCACCGAAGATCATCGATTTATAACGACACCGGTGGTAAAACAATACAATGCCAGTTCAGAAAAAAGGAAATTTTTGGAAAATTTTGATTCCATCCCCTATGGGTCCAAACACACCAGGCATTATTAAATAAAAATACTATTTTTAATAAAAATATATATTTAAGTGTAAATATAATTGCAAATATATATCGATTGTAAGAAAGATTATTTTGAAGTGTAAATATAATTGTAAAATAAAATAAATACTATTTCACATCGCGTCTATTTTATTTCTATCATTATTACATTGTATTACATACGGTTTTAGCAAATGAACGTTTTGTAGGGCACAACACCCTCTATGAGCTAAACAGCTCGGAGTTAGAGAATATCGCATCCTCAAAGTATTTAAATTGGGACATCCAGAGTAGTCTGAATCAAATACCGTTGCTCTATTTCCGACAATTTCACTGAGATATTTTTTCTTCTCCGATCCTTTAACATAAATTATTTCATTTTTCAAATTCTTCTGTAAAAATTGTATCACGTGATTAATTGACGTGTATCCGCCCTCCCACGATAATCCATGATGATTTATGGAAAGCCAGGTAGCTTGAGTCTGCAGTGCTGATGGTAGTCTGTTAAATTCAAATGGCGGTTTTAGATGAAAATGACGTACTTCATTCTCATTGAACAGGATCGCAATTTCCTTAGGAATGAAACTATTACTTTCTCCTTTAAAACCTTGTAAATCGACGAAAATAACCATGTTTACTGCTTCAAGTACCAGCCTCAACTGATCTTGGCAGGGTTTCAAATGGCCCCACGTGATGTCGCATGGAAAATAATGATCTTGTGGCCAAAAAGGAATATTCTTGAGCGAAAAAACATGTTTGATCATGTCCTGATTTAGCATGGGGTTGAAGTGGCCACACGTATTGTCCCACGAGATCCTGTGGCCAAAAAGAAATATTCTCGAGGGGAAAAAACATGTTTGATCATATCCTGATTTAGCACGGGGCTCAAGTGGTCACACATGTTGTCTCATGGAAAATAATTCAGTGGCCATAGATGTTGAAGTGAAACAAGTAAATTCATGTTCTAACGTGTCTAAGTGGCGTCTCCCCTCCAGAAAATTTTACTATAAATAGGGACCGATTGACTAACAGAAATTAGTCTTAATCAGGTACTTTACGGAAGACAGTCTAACAAAAAAAAATCATGTGTGCTGTGCACACGCGGTAGAAGTGAAACCTTCGGAAAACTAAACAGCCAGAGAATGAGACGAATATAGTATCAGGGGTGGGATAGTTACACAGGGTCTACATTAGCCAATATTTCCGGTATACCAATTGGCTTACCAGAAATAAAATACTACCAGTTTTTCTTTACGTGGGCCAATACTGGTATACCAATTCAGTATCTGACATGCCGTTGAACCGAGAACAGGAAATAAAAATAGCCAAAATATTGTCTTAAAGTGTCTAATTAAATTCAGTGGCCAGATCTTCCCATGCCCCCTTTTTTTAAATCAATCCTTCTATATTTTTCTTCTTTTTCTCGAACATATTTAACAATTTGATAATTTCACTTGGCAAAAATTTAGTTTCCGCCATTTTGTTAAATGCAAATGTCAAAAATTGGTATACCAGCGCTGTCTACGAAAATGGTATACCAGAATTGTCATACCAGAAATATTGGTATACTAGCAGGGTCTACACTAGCTTTTTAAGAACCAATTTTGCTGGTATACCAGAAATATTGGCTAATGTAGACCCTGTGTTATAGGGTTTATTTATTAAAATATTGGTACCAAGTTTAAAAGTTATTTTACATTTCATTATTCACACTCTTTGCTTTCAATTTCAATAAATGACACGAGTTTTTTATGATAACTAAAATATGAAATGAATGCTTTGGTTTGGATTTGATCAATATATCTTTGAAATACAGCGTCAATTACCGTTTTCGGTCTTGTTGTCGATTCAGTGCGGCTACTGCACATTTTCAAATTTAATTTGGTGTTGAGGAACTCAATCAAAGGGAGCGCTGTATCCAATGCAAAATTAACATTAAAATCCACACTTAAAATCATCGGAATTTTATCGTAATCTTTTTTAAGAATACGCGAAATTTCTGGTGTGTACTTTAGCAAATTCTCGTGGACGAATTCAATAATTTTATTTATTGATTCGTTGGGAGAAATATAAATTTCCACAATTATAATTGATTTATTATGGTCCAATCTGCTTTCACAAGCAGATATTTCTCGCACTTTAGAAAGCTGAACAGACAATGATTTTAGATATTGTACATTGAGATCTATTTGTGGAGTAACAACACGGGTTGTCATTTATATTATTATGGTATATTGCAACTCCGACTGCCCTCGCATATTTCCTTTTCTATTGAATAACAATATCAAAATTTGGAATGTCTGCAAGAGAAATTAGACGCGACCGTCCCAATACCTGTTTTGAAAATGACAGAAACAAAAAAATCCGCACAAAATAAGAAAAGAAAATTAAAATTTTTCATTAGAAAGAATGAAGAAAATTTTGTTGTTATATATACCCAGGCCTGGCGTTGCGTCGTTTCATGTTGCGTTTTTTCGACATTGTGTCGTTCCTAAAAATACACCAATTTTCACTCCGCGTCGTAGATTTTTCGTCGTTAATTTTTTGATTTTATTTTTTAAGCTACTAATTTAAATTTTTTTGTTATAAATAATTATTTTCCAATTAAAAAATATAATAATATTAATTGTGTTTTAAAAAAGTTTCTTTTATTTATGTTTCTCAAATTATTAATTTTATTAGTTTTTTTCTTCATACAAAATGTCAATTCACTTTGCGTTGTTTCTGGAATTTTGTTGGGAACCTATCTTCAATATTCACATGGTTTCTCATACAAAATGTTAATACACTTTACGTTGTTTCAGAATGCGTCGTTAAATTTTGGAACGTATGTACGACGTAAACCGAGGCCTAGGTGTATTTTTTCTAATATTTTAAGTGCTAGTTCCTGTATGAATTGTTATTTACATAATTGTTAGAACTGATTGATATTTTGTGCTCGCATACCATGTATAATATCATACTATCCATCCCCATCCATTTGCCTGCGAAACAGCGCACAAAGAAGAGACGAAGATAATAGGAAACACTGTGTTCTGTATTCTAGGTATCCGGAGTTCAGAAATCAAAGCAAAATAAAGAAAATAAAAAAAATAATTTTTTTTGAAACTTTGCATAACATATTTATCTGAAAAATTTTTGTATGCAAAATTTTTGTTGCTATGAATTCTGATCGACTGGTATTTCATCTTGGTAAAAAAGTGTCGCTTTTTTAGCGTTTCATCGAGTTTCAAATCGCCTCCAACGCGGCTAAAGAAGTTTTCACTTAAAAAAAAATGTCTTATTTTTTCAACGAATTTCTGGAAGCTGATACACCAGCAGCAGCTGAAGGCGCAGTAGATGTTTTAAGCGAACTCAACAATAATCACGTACAATACAAGCCGACGAAGAAAATGGCAGATATGGCAATAAATACTCCATTTAAAATAAATTCGGCTCGGCGATGTATCACCAAATATGGAGAGAGATTAATTCTGGACCTTGGCGATTATCAGATGTTTCTTCCTCCACGATATGGGAAAACAACAGATCAGACTTTAAATTAGCTAAATGAACAGCGATTTAGTATAATTAACAAGAGGGCAGTGGGAAAAAGTTTCCATTACACTTTTGTGCAGAATTAAAGAAATAAAATAATAATATTTGAAATTTAACGTTAGTGCAAAATTAAGAGAAATAAAATAATAATCTTTCTATTTACGATATTTCAGTACTGGCGATCCATGAATTATGACTGGTCGAAAATCCCAAACATTTTACAAATACTTTGGACCCTTTCTTCTTTAATATTTTTTCAACAAGATACAAGTCCGGGTATCTGGTTCTTGTTAACTCCTTCTCGTAAAAGCAGCCTTTTATTGGCTGGCCCAGATAATCCTCAAGGATGTATGCCACGGGATTTGTATGCTGAACTGCCCGAATTTTGAAACTTTCAGTTGTCCAATTTGGTGTGTAGGCCTTCTCAAACACATGTTTATACTTGCTGATACGTACAAAATCACCAGTTTTATATTTCGCATTCTGCTTTATTTTGATGTAACTATATACAGTGGAAAGTAAACGTTTTTCATTAGAAGGATTGACATCACACGACCGCATTCGAGTTGTTCTGTGACGAGTTCTGTTGTATCGATCCGTTAACTCTTTTACAAAATTAATCCATTGATAATTTCTACGCATGCTAAATTCTTTCCACATCATCGATTTTAGATTTCTATTAAATCTCTCTACAATCTGTGCCTTAAGAGTGGTATACGTAGAATAATGATTAATAATGTTATTCTGACATTAAATTTTGAAAATTTTTATTGAAGAATTCTTTTCCATCATCAGTTTGTATGTTTTTAGGAATACGTCCCTGGTTAAATATTGTTGCCATTGCTTTGGTTATTTCAAGTCGTGTTTTATTTTTTACAGGTACAGCCCACGCATATTTCGAAAAACAATCAATGACTGTAAGAAGGAAATGATAGGCATTATTTTCTGCGGCATACGGTCCCATCTCCACCAAATCTGCTTGCCACAAATCGTTAATACCTTTTATGAAAACATGTCTTCGTTTAAAATTTCGGTTTATGTAGCTCATCGACTAACTGCTTTTTACCAGATGTGACTGCTCGCTTTACCATCATAAGATAAAATGGTGCATTATGCACTTTTGTCCAAAATAAAAAGTTGGTGATCGGCGTCGTCAACTTCTGTAGCTTTATCAGCAGGTTTATATTCAGTATAAGACATATCGACGCGATGTTTAAGGTCGGCGATGATTCCTTTTAAAAATTTAATTTCTCTATTGACATAGTCTTTTCTAACAGCATCACTATCACTAATAGGATAGTCCAAATTTACTATGCGCCTTGAATTTACATCATAATCTCCATCTTCAGTTAAATTAAAACCTGTCCCCGGGGCTCCGCGATCACCTTCTACTCCAGGGACACCAGGAGTGCCTTGTGGGCCACGATGGTTAGAAGACCCAGTTTCCTGTAGGTAACGTGCGAACTTATCAACGGACATATTTAAACTATAATATTCCCTTCTCTCAGCTCTTCGATAATCGATATAATTTCATTATTGTGATTATTATGCCCAGCCTGATGTGATGCTACGAGTAAACGCAGTCTGTCAACCAATTCATTCGGATCGTCCCAGTAAATATGTTCAATTTTGTTTCTAGACACTCGCATTAAACTGCCACCTTTCTTGATAAGCTTACTTATAATCGCCGTGTACTTATGATTTTTACTTCCTTTTACCTGTTTATTCACATCATATTCACGCCTATGAGCATTACTCTGCAGTAGAATAGCTTTATAGTTTTCTAAATCATTTTCATTATACGTAGACGAATCGGGGTTTTTCATGAAAAGCAATTCATATACGGAGTATCATCAACATATATTTTATCGTTCTGGATTTTAAAAACTGAATCCCCGATTTTATACTGCTGTCTATTTGGGGTCAGATAAACCCCATATACAGTATCCCCGCACTGGTCCCCGACGGTATTATTAATTTTTTCAAATAGTCGCTAGCTAGCGTATCAAACTCTTTTTCAGCTATAAGCTTATCTACGGCCTTTTTCCCGGCTGGTGTATCAAGCCATTTACCATGATCAAATTTTTTGTAGTATGTGGCCGGTGTGTCCCTGGACTCGACAAATATATCTTCGTCATCATCCTCGAAATACAAAGCTTTCGCAGCTGGGTTAGGTGTTACAAATTCAGCCTTTATTTCCTGTTTTGGTTTGATTTCGTCTGTCAACTTTGGGTGTTTGAGCTCTTTAAGAGGTTCAGTGATCGACTTAAAAGTGTCTTGAAACCTGCTCTCTTTCTCTATTCGTCCTGATTTTACAGCCTGGTATTTCTTACGAATTGAATTCGTGGTTTTTATGATGGCTCTTAGTTGTTTTTCTTTCATGTTTGTGAACTGCTTTCAAATCTGCTCTGATCAGTTTATACATCTGGTTTAAACAGCTACGGTACAGGTTTCGAACGGCTTTCAACTGCTTTTTAACAACTCGGAGTATTGTTTTCATCAGATCTGTTACCTGTTACAGCTTTCGACCCAGTCAGCACTGTTTCACATCTGTACTGGTATTGATCTGTTGCAGTTGACAGCAGTTACTTTTACAAGGAGATGTCCAAAGTAATCAGGACTTTAAAAAAAAAAACAGAACAAATGGTTTTTTCGGCAAAATCAATTGATTTTATTCAAAATAGTCTCCTTCTGCTTCAATACAGCTTTTTGCACGGTCCAAAAGCATGTCGAACGAGTGTTTTAGCTCGTTGGCCTGTATGGCCGCCAGTATGCCGGTGCAAGCCTTTTGAATGGCCTCTACGTCTGCATAACGCTTTCCTTTCATCGGCAAATGCATTTTTCCGAAAAGGTAGAAGTCGCACGGTGCCATATCCGGTGAATACGGGGAGTGGTTGATGGTTAAAATATGATTTTTGGTGAGATAATCGGTCACAAGCGTCGATCGATGAGACGGCGCATTATCGTGCAACAAACGCCAACTTCCATCTTCGCGATATTCGATTACTTTGGACACTAGCTTGTATGTAGGTATCAAAACACTTTCGGTAGCGGCCTTCATTTAAAGGACTATCTTTATCTACCACAATGAAACCATATTTTTCCTTCCAGCATTCTGAACACATACTTCGAAAGGTGTTGAAAGACATATCTGTATTTACATGATCATTATATACATGTTTCAAGTTCATTTCATCCTGTTTGAATATAACCAGGAAATTCGTATTGTCTCGAATCAAATGTTTGGGTATATGCGTATACGTTTGACAGAGATAAAAACTGTCAATATCTTTATGTCGACCCATGCAAAAATATGCCCCAATATTGTTCTGTTTATCACAAGCAACATCATCGAAGATAAAAATCGAATTAGGCATGGCCTCTTCAGGTGGTATAACATCGTTGTTATTTGAAAATGTGTAATAGCCCAGTTCGGATATTGGTGAAACATGCCTCTTCAGATACTCATATTTCGGTTGCAGTAATGATTTTGAGTACACGTAAATATTTTCAAATTTTAGTCCGTTCGGGTCTTCTATTAAACTGATCATAATATTAGTTTTCCCACAATTTGACGGCCCCACAATAACTCCCCTTACACTATCAGGCAGCAATAAACTATGCTTTCTCTCTTTAGGGATATCGGTTGCAATGACAATATTTTTCACAGGAAGTGATACGTGCTGCTTGATGAAACGCATTGTAGTGAATAAAGAGTACTGTCTATAAACACCACCACTTATTCGATTACGGTATTATGAACAAGAAGGTTACGTTCAATCTTAAACCCCAAGTTTACAATATGTATACTTGGGACTTTGCATATCGTGCTAGTCGTAAAGGGCCGTGGCAAATGTACGCCGTCGATAGATTTCGATTCAGTCGAAGAATCCAGCAGTTGAGTGAAATTATTTCGCCTATATTATTAGAAGATCATAGACAACGCATTTTAGTCAGTTTGATCAGTGCAACATGATTGATCACACGCGCGACATTCGTTCTAAAACCGTTCAAGGGAAAGGTTTATTAAATTCTTTAATTAGTAATTTACCAATAGAATTACATTTGCCAGGATACCAATATTGTGGGCCTGGTACTAAACTACAAGAAAGGTTGGCTAGAGGAGATCCTGTAATTAACGAATTAGATAAAGCCTGCAAAGAGCACGATATCGCATATTCAAAATTTAAAACTTTAAGCGACCGACATATTGCTGATCGCATATTAGCTGGAAAGCCGTGGCAGAGAGTAAAATCTTCTGATTCAAACTTAAGTGAACGCCTGAATGCGTGGTTAATAACAAACACTATGAAAACTAAAACTAAATTAGGGATGGGAGTGAAACGTCAGCCATCTTTTCAACAGATTATTCGGAATGCTCGAGTAGTATTGAAGGCTCGGAAACCAAAAACTACAAAGAAAGCAGTAAAACTAGCTCTCGCTGCAACAAAGAATATGATTAATCGTAAGACAAAACGCCCCCGTGTGATTAGAGTACCAAAAGTTGGTGGTATTCTCCCTCTACTACCCATTTTTGCAGGACTATCGGCATTAGGTGCATTATCAGGTGGTGCCGATGGTATAGCTAAAGCTGTTAACTATGCTAGTGCTGCTAAAAGAGAATTGGAGGAAAAAAGTTGTCATAATCGAACAATGGAATCTAAGCTAATAATAACACATTGAAGAGTGAAATAAAATCTTCTGAAAATGTAGATTTCACCCACAAAGACTCGGTTGGGTCATTATTGGGTTTCAGTAAGCGTGTACTCACGAAAAATATAATGCACGTTTCCGATATGCCAGTCAACATTATTAAGACGAATACTGTCCGAGTAGAATGCAACATTATTTCGGGGACTTACATTAACAGTAAGCAGGTACATACATTGCACGAGTTTGCTCCTAAGGCAGGCCCAGGGTATGAAATTATCGAGGTGCCCACGAATGTTATCTATTTATCTTTGAACATCAAACGATTAAGTTCTCTCACGTTGAAGCTTGTCGATCAAGACGGTAATTTAGTGAATTTTCGTGGAGAAACGATTACTATTCGACTGCATTTAAAATGCTGATATACAATACCCCGCAGCGTAATAGTACTCTCATTCGGAGTATAACCTCAGAACCTACAACAACTAAGCCGGAGCTGTCGCTAATAAATAAAGCATACTTGAGATCTCTGGGGCTTACATTAAAATAATGAATGATTTATTAAAAATCTCGAGTGGTGTTAGCTATGATAACAGCATTGTGAAAAAGGAATTTCACAGCTACTCACCATTTCTAAACTCATACGGTAACAGTGATGAAATACGAATTTCAATACAATATCAGGATTTAATTCTTCTACCGTGTGAAAGATGCTGTGACGGCAAAAATTTTGAAATTAAAATGGAAGATACCGCATATAACTCTCGCTGATGAAGAAAAACTCACTCTATATAAATTAATTGAGAACAACCACCCTATCAAAATGAGTTTTCGCAGTTGGGATATGTATGAATATCCAGTACTATCAGAAACTAGTCAACATACTTGGACAGTTAAAACTTCGAACCAGCTAGAGAAACCTCGATACGTTATATTGCCTCTACAAACCGACCGCAGAAATCAGAAAGGCAAAGATGCGAGTAATTTTGACCACTGTAAACTAACAGATATCAAAGTTCATTTAAATTCCATATGATTTCCGTATGATGACTTGGATCTTAAATTTGATCAAGATCGATTCGCTCTATTATACGATATGTATTGTAAATTTCAATCGGCATATCATACTCGTAAAGAACAACCGCTGCTTTCTCCAAATGAATTTAAAAACAATGCCCCGATCATAGTTATCGATTGTGCGCATCAGAACGAGTCAATCAAATCGGGCCCCGTAGATCTTAGATTGGAATTTAAATTGTCGGGGAATATACCGGCTGATACTTCGGCATTTTGTTTACTTCTACACGATCAGATTGTTGAAGACAGACCAATAACTAATGAAGTGCGAAAGGTATCTCAGTAGCCCGGCGAGAGTCAATACGGATGTACAGAAAACTTTGAACGATATTGAATGGTTTTTACAAGATTACGGCGACTTTATACTAGAAGAACATAGAGAGAAACTTAATGCACACTACGCCCTCTTTAAACCGTACTTCAAAGTTCAAAAGAAAATTGGAAAGCATGGCGAGGACTATGAGAGCTGTTCATGGGCAAATGATAATACATCTTGTAGACCGGAAAGATGTGGATGCGGTTATGTCTGTATGAACATCTCAGCTGTAAAAAAACTTATATTATACTATTTAAAATTAAAAAAGAAACCATGTATATTATCTTAATAAAGTATTGTTTGAATAAATTATTTTGTTTTATTCTGATCGGCTTTAATGTCGATGATCGCAACTGATCCAAATGATTTTTCCGAAAAATTAATCGAAACCAACTGGTTAAATTTTGTATTCTACTAAAAAAAAATCCATATACTTGTCGAAAAATATCACACGTTCTGTCGACCATAAATATCTTTCCACCCCACGCGACGTTTTCGGACCGTTTTTTAAAGGATGATGCAAATGTTTTTTCCCATAAATTAATCCCGAAATTGTAACCATATGTATTCAATTTTGTAATCTGGACCCTTAAAAAATTTCGTCGAAAAATAAACATTTTCCCACGTTTTTCTGACCGCCATGATCACAGTTGGTCCAAATGTGTTTTCCATAAATTTTCATGCACTTTCCCTGAAAAATTGCAATTAGACGTTAAATTTTGTAATCTAATACAGATATACCCGTGTCAAAGAAATACTTGACCCAAATGTGTTTTCCATAAATTTACTTATACTTATCCTGAAAAATTCCTTAATTGCAACCAGATGTTAAATTTTGTAAGCTAATACAGCTATAACCGTGTCAAAGAAATACTTGATCCAAATGTGTTTTCCATAAATTTATATGTACTTATCCTGAAAAATTCCATAATTGCAACCAGATGTTAAATTTTGTAATCTAATACAGCTATAACCGTGTCAAAGAAATACGCCCTAAATACCACGCCCTGACGGTGTACATGTGTCAACAGCCATTTTTAAAAATAATTGGTCGACAAGCATGTTTAAAAATAATTGGTCGACAGCCATGTTTAAAAACTCGACAGCCCATTTTTAGGGGTGTGGCCATTTTTTCCCCCACCAACCAACCGCTGGGGCAATAATAAATCACGGTGCCACCAGAGAGAAAGAGACAAATGCCGCATTTACCACGCTCCTCTACAACGTGCCCCACCACGCCTTTCCACCTCCCACTCCCTCATACTGTCTTCATTCTCCGTATTTACCACGCACCTCTCCACACAACGTGCCCCACTACGCCTTTCCATCTCCCACTCCCTCATACTGTCTTCCCACTGGTCCGCCACGCCCATCAAACCCACGACAATTTACCCCAAGAACGCACCCCATAAAAATCATATGAAAATCAGTCCCGGAACTTTATTGGGAACCCCCACGGCTCAATCGCCAGGATACCTTCTGTCGTCTACGAACTTAACAATATCATTCAGTCTAATATTCAAAGCGAGGTGGTCACATACAAGTCCGTCGACACTGTTGTAGAAGCAGATGAAGCGATTAATTATCCAACAGAATTTTTGAATTCACACGATCTGCTGGGGATGCCACCGCACGGGCTGCAATTGAAAGTCGGTGTGCCAATTATCATGTTGCGAAATATCAACCAGCCAAAGCTTTACAATCGCGCGCGGCTTGCAATAAAAAAATTAATGAGCAACATCGCAGAAGCAACAATCTTGACAGGACCTTTTAAAGATGAAGATGTCCTCATTCCTCGCATTCCTATGATTCCAACGGATATGCCATTTCAATTTAAGAGATTGCAATTCCCGATTCGATTGGCGTTTGCAATCACTATCAACAAGGCTCAGGGCCAATTTTTAAAATTGTGCGGTTTAGATCTTGACACGGATTGCTTCTCACATGGACAATTATAAGTTCCGTGTTCTAGAGTCGCCACAGAAAATGGAACAACAAAAAATGTTGCATAACCACAAGCATTGTGAAATTAAATATACGAGAAACGTGCGCTTTTTCTTTTCTTTTCGATTTAACCAGACTAAGCCACAGCAACGCGTGGTCGGGTACAGCTAGTTTAATATAAAATTTTAAAGAATCTAATTTTAGTGAAGAAAATCAAGTAACTGTTTTGTTTATAATTTATTTTGTATTAACCAACGTAATTTTATTTAGAGAATAAATCTTCATACTAATTACACTACTCTTACTGCTCTTATTGCCGAATATTATTGTATTGTATTGTAGTATTAGGTGAAATACTGTGGCAAAATCAGTATTTAACACGCCTAATATTTATTCTGGAGAAGTCGCCATTCACAATTTGAGCCGCCCATAAAGGAATTGTTACCTACGCCGTGCCAAAGCCGCCTTTTAATATAGTGAAAGGCTTAATGATTTGACCTGTGTTGAGTTCAGCAAAATATTTTATATATTTCAGGATATAGTTCCAAAAGTTTGTAATATTTATTTTTGGAATGGCTGAAAATTGCTGTTATTCCGAAAGAAGGTTTCATCTGAAAGCTGAGCAGGTGAAGAAAGACGAGTCGTTGCATCCACAAGAGTCCTATTTTTCAAATCTGGTAAAATGTGAAAATATTTCATAAAATCTGATCCAATTATAGGTTTCGTCACATCAGCAAGCATAAATTTCCGCGAAAAACGGCGTCTTAATTCAAAATGTAGTTGCAGGATTTTTGTACCAAAAGTTTTGATTTCACTACCATTTGCTTCAAATAGTTGTAGTGATGGCGTACATACATTTTTCTTGTAATGATGGCTCTTACAAGGATAAAGAGAAATGTCGCCTCTTGTATCGATTAAAAACATAACTTTTGATTTTCTGTCTTTCACGAAAAGGTGGCCATAAGATGATGAAGTAATTTCAGTAGCCGCGGTTGCCGAAATCATTTTTGGTTTTTTGGATAACTACAGGGTGTGGTGCTTTGTTGCTTTTGATCCAAAACGATTATGATACCAACACCACTATTAGTTTTTGTCACTACTCTTAGATCTTGATTGATTCTCTGACCTTGATGAACTTCTTTTGGCTGGGCGAGATTTTCTATTAAATGAGTCAAATTTTCGCTCAAGTACTTTCATTTCAGAAGAGAGTCGATTTATTACATTTGTATTTAAAACGCTATATATTTCTGTTGGTTTTGTAATTTCAATTATTTTGTGTGCTTGTTCTGAAAAAGAAATTCAATCTGGAGCATTGCTTACTGCTAAAATTCAGGGAGTTGTTCCAAAAATAGTATCTCGCTACTCGCTACTCAAGCTACGTAAATTTTGCAAAAAATGAGATGGCCCTTGATCCCCAATCAATTGTCTATTAAGAAGTATTCGAAGTTTAGATTCATTTGCTTCACCAAAAGTAGAAATAAGTTTTCCTTTCAAGGTGTCATATTTTAATTTCTTTGAAGGAGAAAGAATTGTATCAACAACCAAACAAATTGTGGCTCCATCCATGTTAGCCACCAAGTATTGAAATTTAGTTTCATCCCTCGCGATTCCAGAAATTGCAAATATGGATTCAAACTGTATGAACCGTAATTTCGGATTTTCCTTCCAGAAGATAGGCAACTTGTGGGTGTTGCATGCAATATGAAATTGTGTGATCTCACCTTCTAATGATGGTTCCAATTAGGGCATGGTTCGAACAAACAATTATTTGCGCAAGCAGAACATGTTCTAGTTTTTCACTGTTCGAACAGAAATGAAGCAATTCTTTCATTAAAGAGAAAAATATATTTGAAAAAAACAACTAGGCGGGATCTTCCCACAACTTTAATGAAAATGACAGAAACAAAAAATTTCGCACAAAAGAAAGACAGAAAATGCAAATTTTTCATTAGAAAGAACGAAGTAACCTATAAATCAAATATATTAAATTTTACCACGTGCTCCCTATAAGATAATTGTAGCAAGGGAGACCAACAATAGTCTTATAATAATCTTATGGGTTTTGCACTACAGAAAGAATGAAACAAAGAAAGCAATCCAAATTTTTTTTAACTCAATATTTGTAAACAAAAACCTTATAAATATGTATTTTCACAACCCGTTTTCAAGTATTGGTGCATGTACGAATAATAAGCAGAAGAGAATTATTGTTAATATTTGAAGTGTTTAGTTCCAGTATAAATAGTAAAGTGGCGTGCGGTGGGTTATCAGGCAGGGTGTGCAGAGAATAATAATAAAACAACGAACGTGCAGAATTTTTCCTGCACATCTTGCTTTAAAAAAAAAAACTGGTCATTTGGTTTTACAAGTTTATTTCTATACTCTCTTTAAAGTTAAAATTTCAAAACTATTTTTGCAGTAACTTTATTATAAGTTCGTGTTCGTTGATAGTAAAGCGATGTGTTTAAGGTAGGCTACGATGTAGTATTATTAATTTTCTACTACTGTTAGCTGAAATTGTTCTGTTGAAATTCGTTTACTCTTTTTCTGACACAAAAAAATTGCATCAAGAAATTGTTTGTTCGAACCATGCCCTAGTTCCAATAATATTTCAGAAGAAGTATTCGTCGGCGAATTCTCTTCCAACGACGTCAGTTACGATATATGTCTTTAAAATTCAAATGTTATTTCAAATTTGTTGGATGCGATTGGTCTTATGTTTCGATATTTTCGTCCGCTACGTTTCGGAGATATTCTATTAACGGGCCATGCGATCTTTCTAATGCACAATTAGCCTGGGTGGTAAGCTTTTCTTCGTAACTTCTCGATGTGAAGCAATTTGCATAATCGTTCAAACAATTCGCTTGTGAAATTTGTACCTTGATCTGTAATTAATTTTTCTGGAATAAGCAAATACTTGGTGATTATCTGTTTGAAAAGCATTCAGCTACAGTTACTGCTTCGGTATCGGGAATTGCGCAACAACCCAAGATTTTAGTTAAATCATCCTGGAAAATTAATATGTATATGTTGCCTTCAGGAGAATTTGGTACCGGTACTACAATTCCTAAATACACTTTTCCGAATGGTCTAGCAGCTGTATTTATAATTGTCACAGGCATTTTTAAGCATTTTCCCTTTATGTTTCGCTGGCATTTTATACACTTGGCTATGTATGTAGTTATGTCTTGTAACATATTTTCCCCCTGATAGTTTTATAGTATTGTGTTATAAGTTCTTTGTATTCCAGCGTATCCTCTTATTGAGTCATAGTGGGCCGTCAATATTGATTTTATATCATGAATTTTTCATGTCGGAGGTATTTGAATTTATTACTATTGGATCATTTTTGAATATTGGTTTTTCTGGTTCTTTCAGTTCTTCTGTTGGTAGAGTTTTGCTTGCCTCCTTGTAATCGCGTTAACATTTTTAGTTTCTTTATTTCTTGAGATACATTTTTCGATTTCTTTTATGCCTTCGAAAATTGCCATATATGCAAATTTTAATTGTTCTAGTGTTTGGACTAAACGTAATGCTGTTAATGCTTGTATAGAGATTTCTCTTCTTTTTTTTTATTTATTAGACTTAAAATATATAAAATAAAAAAAATGTTCCTGAACATTCAATTCCGACGCTGCAGTAAATTACTAGTGGCCCGGTTTGGAACTAAACGTATATAAATTTCGTGTTTCGTTGAGAAAACTGTGGTTGGGGGGGCGCTCTTATCTGGCCAAACTGTGAACTCTATTTGGGTTATTATTCGCCGTTGGTTTGTTAATGTATTTTTCAATTTAAAAGTTCTTTTTCTGTAGTCCGTTTGTTTCATATTTGCTAAGTACTCTACTGTAGGATCAACCTGTGTTAAAAATATTATGTGTGTTATTCCAATTTTCTCTGCCCAATATCTATGACGCATTATCTGGTTTCTTTCAATTTGTTAAGTTATACGACGATCATTGTAATGAAGGGAATAATTTTGCAATGGAAAATTAACCTATTACAAAGATTATTTCTTACAAAAAAATAATGCAAAACATGGGAAATAGTTTAGTAAATAGATTTTAAATAAAAAATCTTAGGTATATCACGTAATTTGTTTTTTATAATTATTTTTATAATTTGAATAACGAAACATGTTTTAATCGATCAGCTGTTTTGTGGACTGCGTTTCAATTTCATTTCATTCCACTGGAGAACTGCCAAGTTGAGTACTTCATCAGACATTTTTCGTCGATATTCTAACCTCAAACTTCAGCGTCCCAATAAGAAAATAATAATATATAAAAAAAGGAAAGGGAAGAAATAATCAAATTGGATTCGATGAAAAAACCATTATACGACTTAGCTGTGAACGAAAATCTGACTGAAAGTTCCTCTGACATTCATAAAAGAAGTATAACCACATTTCATTGAAAATAAAAAAAAAACGTTCGTTTTTCACTAGTTCAACAATTTCCTTCATTATAATGATCGTCGTATAACTTAGGTCTAACTAAGTTAACATTATTATAGTACTTGTGTTATTTTTGAATCCATTTTCAGATTTGAAGTCAGGGGCAGGGATACGACTAAGCCCGTCGGTGTTTATGTTGTGTTGCCCACTTTATATTCGATGTATCAGTTGTATTCCGATGGTTTGTGGTGAAATCGCACCAACCGGCTTGTAGGATCTTTGACGTTAAATATGCCCTTAAGAAGTTTGTAATCCGTATATATGATGAATTTTCTACGGTAGAGGTGACATTGAAAATTTTTGTTGCCCATACTATAGCTAGAAGTTTCTTCCTTGGTGGAGTAGTTCCTTTCGGTGTTATTGAGTGATCTACTGGCATAAGCGATGGGTTGGTCTTTTCCCACTTCTCCTTGGGATGACACAGTGCCAATTGCTTCGTTGCTGGCATCTGCGGTTAAGTTAAAGTTTTGATTGTAATTGGAGTATAGGGGAAGGGTGGTGAAATTAAAGATTCTCTTAATTCTTCGAATGCACTTTCGCAATATTCAGACCATCTGAATTTTGTATTTTTTCGTAGCAATTTGTTCGGTGGTTCTACCACTTTCGAAAAATTTGTAATGAATCGCCTATAATTCTCAAAAAGGACTGAATCTGACAAATTGTTTTGGGAGCGGCGAATGTTTGAACACATTTTATTTTTGAAAGGTCAAATAATCCCCTTTCGGGTGTGTATTGGTGTCCCACATACATTATTTCTTTCTGTAAGAAGTTGCATTTTTCAGGTTGTAATTTGAAATTTTGTGTCCGTAGTCGAGAAGCAGTGGCGGCTCGTGACCATCTTCGGAGGTGGGGCTAATTCAATATTTGCCTAAAATATTATATATTTATATAATATATAATATTCAATATTACAACAGAGTTATGCAAATTTTAACTTCATCCTAGAGGTATTGCAATCGAAGTGGGCTCCGAGTTTTATCTGATTTGTTTCTCAAAAGTGTATAATGATAGTTCAAGGTACATGTACATACATACATACAGTGACGAAAGTTCGCAGTGGATTACAACGCTTTCTGGAGCGCAAAATAAAAAATATTTGTCTCCGAAAACAAAATGTTCAACAAATATTTGTCAACGAAAGTATCGAGCCGATATAACATTATCGAAAACAATAGCCAACATAGATACTTAAAATTGGCTAATCGAAATGAGGCTAAAAAACATATAGTAACTGAAAATCGGCCTATAACGGATCTTTTAATATCCTATGACCAAAATGGGACAGAAAAACTGCCAAAACTACCAATATTTCAAAGTTCTTTCATCATAACTTGGGTTCCTCCTTTCCAAATTCATTTTAATTTGTAGGTAACGTAGATCCTAATGGCATAAATCTAATCAAATCTATTTATTAGTTTTAAAAGTATATTATTATGAGTATATTATTATGAGCAGGCTTATTTTCTTTTAAGATTTTTTATTCTCCACTAGCCCTTGACCGATTGTGCTGAAATTTAACATGATGTTATCTATTTACGTATTTAACCAGTATAATTGATTTAAATAAAATTTCTTCACAAATATTCCAGTTAAGTGCTATATAACATAACCAAAAAAACGACAAAACTTTCTGGTCACCCTGGTTTTTCGTTTATAGCTTTGCTCCCCTGGATCGATTTTTCTGAAATGCAATATCAAACCAAGTTAAGGAATAAGCAACGCGCATGGTAAATTTCATCAAAATCAGATATCGCGTTTTTGAGTTATCGTGTATTCGGACGGACGGACAGGCATAAATTGATTCCCGACACAACCATACCCTTAAAACCTTGCTACGACATTATTTCGATGTGACAACACTAATATACCATCTGGCAGTACCAGTCACAGGGCATAAGCAGCTAAAACTAATAATATTTCAAAGTGGTTCTACATAACTTTTTCAAATTTGCTCTAAATCACAGATAGTTGGAACTCTGATGAAATAAATGTATTCCGCAAATTTTATTCCAATCCATACATTCGTTTTAAAAGTACATCAAAAAGCTTTATGAACATACTTTTTTTTCCTACTATTATTTCTTCCTCCACAATCCTGGATGAATTTTACTGAAATTGTTTGCTGAAATGCAATACCATTTCGAGGAATAACAAACTGGCATTGATATTTTGATATGGTATTTAATAATATACGCAGTGGAATAAAAAAAATTTTATTCTTGATCTTCCAAATAATTTTTAATACAATTGAAAATTCCAAAATCTTATTCTTTTATGAAAATTAGGTGTGAAGAACTTTAAATTAAATTCAATGAAATTTATTGAATAATTAAATTTTTTTATACCCATGATTTCATTATAAAGTAAGTTATCAAAATAAATTATGATTTTTTTATCTAAAGTATTTAAAAATTAAAAAAAAATTGTCAATTTCATACTAAAATGACAAAATCTCAACAGTTTTGAGAATGGTGTTTCAAATGCTATCATATTATCATGTGTGTAAAAATTGAGAGAAAAAGAGCGATTAATATTATAGAGATATTCGCTCAAATGATCAAAATTTGAACTGCATATTTTCTTACGCGAACAATATTTCCACTAATCCTCTCTTTGGGGCTGATTGAAAATAGCACAAAATGTATGAAATTTTAATAGACTAAAAAGAGAACAGGAAAAAAAACTGTGTGGTGTATAATGATTTTGTTGTTGTTTCGGGACTGGAACGAATAAAGCCCTTTTGCTTGCTTATGATTTTTTCTTCTGTAGAAGATTTTCAATTATTCGATATTATATTTTTTCTGTGTTTAAGCTACTGAGTTTTTTTGAATCTTTTCTTTTCTATGATTTTTTGCTGTTTGTGGTTAAGCTAACTACATTTTCAACTCGTTTTTTTTAAAATAAGAAACTACAGAAAGGGCTTTCAATTAATTTATTTTGCATTTAAATTGTATGATATACAATTTTAAGATCTTTGCATTTATATTGTAATTTTCGAATATATTTTTAAAATAAGTTTTAACTGAAAAATTTAAGTTTTAGAAATTTAGTAAATCGGTTTTGGATGGTGGGGCTTAGCCCCATTAGCCCCTAAGGTAGAGCCGCGCCTGTCGAGAAGAAATTGCATCTAATTTTATGTCGTGGTCGAGCAAGGTTTTCCCGTAAATGGCAATCTCGTCAATATACACAAAGCACAAAAAACTCTGCAAACCTGCCAATACATGGTTCCTGTGAGTCCAAAAGCCAGTCGCAGAAAATCATAATGACCAAAAGGGGTACTGAAAGGGGTTTTGGCTCGGTATTCTTTATTAACCAAAACCTGGTAGTATCCACTAGCAAAATCTAGTGTTGTAAAATATCGTGAATGACCTAGTGGGTCCAGTATATCCTCTATGCAAGGTTGGGGAAAACCTCACCACTTGTAATGTCGTTTAATTTTCCAAAGTCCACAACCACTCTCCACCTTTTTCCTCCCCCTCTTTTTTAGTTACTACAAATAAAGGGGAGTTCCAAGCGCTATTTGATGCACATACAATCTCATTTTCAAGCATTTTTCGTATTTGTTCTTGTATAATATCCCGTTGTTTTTCATTTAAACAATATATTTTCTGATTGCCCGAGTCCTTGTTTTTTTTTGATGGGTTTTGCATGTTCACAGCATAGAGATACATTAACTAGAGATATTAATTTGCTGTCTCATGTGGGCCGACAGAGGGGAATATGAAACTTGGGTTTATTTGTATGGAAAATTAAAACAACGCAAATTTTAAATGCTAATTGAGGGGAAACCAAGTTAAAATATTATATCGTATTGGTTAAGCGGCGAGTCGTTATCTCCGAAACTTGGGAAACTTGGGCTTCTATCGTTTGGAGTAAGCGAGCGAGAAGATAAAATAGTGACCATTTCTCCTCCATAATTTTGTATGAAAACGAGATAAATGAGATCTCTAGTTAATGTAACTCTATGGTTCACAGTTGGTTGTATAAAATAGTTTGTCGTTCGGTAAGTGGAATATAACACGTATTCTTTTTCTTCTATAGTAGCATTTTCATCCAGTCTTATATGTTGTTTTAGTAGTTCAATTTTTTCTTTGATTTGGTTTAAATTCAATAAGTCTTTCATATTACGTTCGGGTGTGTATGCATGTTCATACTCTTGCTCTAAATTTAAAAGTTTGTATTTGGTAAGCAACTGGGTAGTAAAAGAGAAAGAGTTGATTTTCTTTTTCGTTAATTGTATGTTGAGGATGCAAACCGTTATTTTTGCTTTAATAGGCTTGACTAGACAACTTCCAAGATAAACTCCTTCGCTTTATTCTTTCTATAAGCAAAGTCTACCTTGTTCGAAATCCACTCTTATTTGAACCAATTTCCTTGAACGAGCTGGAATATGAATTTCCATTTGTAAGTCTTTTCACATTCTAGTTCATCCATATCGAAACTTACGTTCAACAGTTTTTGTCCGTCCTTGTGACCACTTATAGTTTTAGCTCCAGATGCAGATTTTGAAACCTGTGTCTGGGCAACATCCATATGGGCCCAGTTTTTGGACTTTGTGAATATTATCTTAAAAAAGCGTTAATTTGCATGTCATGTTTTAATGGTGATTTCCAAATTATACTTATTTCTGCTGCGGTATCTACTAGCAATTTGGCCGGACTATTTATACAATAGGTAGAGCACATTTATGTTGATTTAAAGGTTTTCTTATAAGTTGACACCTTGCCTCAGTGGATGGGGGCTTAGGTCTTGTTGCTGCAGTTATTATTTCTGTTAAAATTATTACTTTGGTTCGGAGAATTATCATTTCAATTATTGTTGTTCTGATTGTTATTTCTCTTGTTGAAATTATTATTTCTGTAATAATTTGGATTATTGTTGTTGTAGTTATTATTTCTATTGGTATTATTGCAATTGTTATTTTTATTGTTATTGTTTTTATTGTTGTAATTGTTATTTCTATTGTTGTTAATATTACTATCATTATTACAATTATTATTGTAATTATTATTCCTGTTACTATTTTGGAAATTATTTCTATTATTAATGTTATTATTGAGTGTGTTATTTTCTCGAACACCCTGCCCGAAATTGCTATTGCTGTTTCTTATTAATTGGTCATTTTAGAAAAAGTTAGATTGGGTTGAAGATTTCTCTGTAAGTTGGTTTTCAACTATTTAAAAGAGGAGGGAGGCGTTAAAGCGAATTGCTTTTCCGCTCCCTCAATATATTCTGCTCTTGCTATTACTTGATCAATATTTTTTGTCACTCATGAAGGAAAAAGAGATCATGATTGTGATTTAACATTCCTGCTTGAAATCTGAATATTGCTGCGTCTTCCAAATATTTTACTGCTGTGCTATATCCTTCCCAGTGCTTCTGGATTGCGTGGTTTATGCATTACGTCAAAATGGTTCTCAATCTACCCGCAAATCCATACATCAATGTTTCGCCAGGTAATTGCGTGGAATGTTGTAATTCGTGCAGTCTTGTTGCATATGGTCTGTGTTTTACTAATCTTGACAGTATTATGTTGGCAACATCTAAAAAATCATCAATAATAATACTGGTCTAAATTGACGCTGCAGAGCCACGAAATCTGGTGGAAAAAAGGCATGAGAATATTTGATGTTCCTCTTTCGAGAGGATTTCCAGCGATATTCTACACCATCCCACGAACACTGTGACTTGCGACACTAAATTATATTGTATTATATTACATTATTATATTATTTCCGCACTAAGTAGGGATATTATATTAAACACAAAATGGTCTATTTTTCGAATGATATTTTATGGTTTAAATCTATTTCCTTTAAAAAGTTATCTGTCTCAAAATCTAATTTTTTCTTTAACAAATTTGTTTGAGGGCTTGTTTTCCCTGGAAAGTTAGGTTTCAGCCGTGTAAATACCGTGAATGGAATAATCATCCTATCTGGCATTGTCAAATGGTAGTCCATCGACTTTTTCCTGACTGTTTCTTCCCAAACTTCACTTCCAGTTTCCGGCGTAGAAGGTGGTTAAGTCATTCGCTGAACTTTTACAAATTTATTTTTGTTTCCTTTCTTTCTGACATTTTTAAGGCTTAGCGCTTCAGAGCTACTTTAGCTGTGCCGCTTTATGTAAAAGTGTTATGACTGACATCAACTTGCTCTTTCCTGATATCCGAATCGTAAAATGTCTTAAGTATGAATCTGTCGAAACTAAAGGGTAACTCCACATGTCCTTCTTTAGGTAGTATTGCGATTCCTTTTTCTTATTTAAATTTTGGTAATTCTACTATTGTCCTTTATAGGTAGAAAATTACGGCCACCGCAACAATTGTTCCAGATTAATTATTCTCGTAATCCGTTGCACTATTCTACAATTTCCTGATTTATTTATTTGGTGTTCTTAATATTTGAATTTCATAATTTCTTACTTCGAAATTCAAATATTTAATTATTTTTTCCTCTGATAATGGTGCACTTTTATAATCGGAACCTTCGTCCAGAAAACAGAGTGTCTTTACTTAATTTAGGTTTGATTCTTTGCTTGAAATAAATCTGCAATATGTTGAAACTCTTCTGCTGTTTTCGGACTTATTTCGTGCCTCCGAAACCTTTAAATTATATACTGAAAGAAAAGATCTTAAGTTTTTCTTAACGTTTCATTAAACAGGAAAATTTTAAATTCTTCACTTAATATTTTATTGAAGAGAGACATCTTTGGGTTTTTACCTAATATTTTATTGAAGAGAAAGGAGTTAAGTTGTTTACATAATATTTGATTGAAGAAAAAGATCGTTAGTTTTTTACTTAATGTTTTATTGAAGAGAAAGATCTTTATTTTTTCACTTCATATTTTATTGAATAGAAAGATCTTTAGTTTTTGACTTAATATTTTATTGAAGAGAAAGATCTTTAATTTTTTACTTAATGTTTTAGTGAAGAGAGAGGGATTAAATTATTTGCATAATACTTTATTGAAGAGAAAGGGCTTAAGTTTAATACCTAACATTCTACTCAAGGGAAAAATCCTAAGTTTTTTAGTTAACGCCGCTTTGGAATAAGCACGGCGCACTTTTGAAGAGGCTGGATGCATTTCTTTCAAATTTAGTATACAGATATATACCCATTCACCATATAAAATGCAGTAATTTCGAAAGTGGCAGTCAAGCCATTTTGGAGTAAGTACGGCGCCCTTTTCCTCGCTACATTTCACACACTGGTATATGATATAATAAATATAATAAATATAAATATAACAATGTTATATTATACACTGATTAAACATATAAAATCCTGTATTCTTACAGAATCCGTGAAGCCATTTTGTAGTAAGCATTATTGACGACCAAATTTCACATTTTGCAATTATAGTGGAAAGCCCAAATTTGGTGATTTCGTGGGGTTGTTGGCTCATTAAAACAGAAATTAATTTGATGATTAATATATCTAGGGTTTATTCGATCCAAAATCAAAAGGAGAAAAAGAACGTTCTTCAAATTATAACAATCCTTCTTTATTAATTAAAAAATAGCTTCTATTTACCTGGCTACTATCTACACTGTGTTAAAGCTAAGCCTGCAACTTGGCCCTCCTGCACATCATTCGACTCGAATGATCGCCTTTAGGACACCATTCCTTAAGGTTATCCGTAGTTTCGTTAATAATTTTGTTCTGAGTTCTAACTTTATAATTATTGTTTCTTTTCAATATAATTTATTGTTCAAAAGGTAACATACTAACATACTAATATACTAACCATTCATTAATATTTCATATTACGAACATTTAACATTAAACATTTAATTTCTAACATTTTCTACTCCGTTTTCTACAAAATTATAATTTTTCGTTAATTTTTTATTTTCTTGAAGGTACTCTTATTTGTTTTCCGAAAAGTTAAACTTTTTTCTTAGTTTTTTTTAAAAAGATTACAAAAGTTTTTTATTTCATTTTTTTTGGTATTTATAAACGTAATTTATACTAAGGACCTATTTCGCACGTCTATTTTTGCTTTTTGCATGTTTTCCATATTTTTGTATAAATTAAAATTTCCTTATAGCAACTGCTTTTGTCATGTTACAATGGGCGTTGCTGTATCGATCGCTTGTGATGGAGTATGTGACCACTCATTTCATCGATCGCGCGTAAGGTTGCCTATAGATAGTAATTCCTTTACTTGTTCTGAATGCTGTGATATTAAATCTGGTCACATTCTAAAATTTTTGAAGTTCACTCATAATACTGTGTGGGTCCTGCCCCCAAAGCCACTCAATATGAACCTTTAGTTATTTATCCTAATATTGAGGATAATGTCAATAATGGTTGTACTGGTGATGGCGATATAGATAATATTATTAGAGAGAGTAAAAAAAATAAAGGTAAAAAAAAAATAATAATAAGAATAATATAAGCAGTAAGGGTATCGCAAAGACCTGCAATAATAATAGGAACAGTGACAATTTCCGAAAGCCTCTAGTATTTCTAACATAAATAATATAAATAAGAATAACACAAATATGAAAAATAGTAATACCAGCACCAATATTAATAATAATAAAGAATATAGCAGTAATAACAAAAGTTTCATTGATACTACAACTGCTGCCCTAATGGATCCATTCTTCTTCACATCGTACCCCGTCCGAAATCTATCTCTGCTTCCCGTTTCCTTCCGTCAACAACATCTACGGATATACTAAATTATATAAAGTCTTTGCTAGCTACTGATCTTACGAGCATAAATGCTGTTAAAATTAGTAAAGTTAATAGTAATGCTTCATCCTTTAAACTTCTGGTACCTAATAATATTTTCTCGAAAGTAATTTCGCTATCCTTTTGACCCGACAAACATTCGGAACTCGAGAACATTCTAGTCGTCGACCTTTCTCTGCTGGTACTCAAAGCAAAAAAAAATTCAACATAAAGTCCAATAACTTGAAAAAACTAAAACGCGTGTCCCTTTACTACCAAAACGTGAGGGGACTGCGCTCTAAATTGAGTAAAGTTTCTCTAATTGGGCAGGCACTTTCTTACGACATTTTTGCATTGACGGAGACGTGGTTAAATCCTAGTTTGAATGACAATGAGATTTTCACCTCAGATTTTCAAATATTTCGCAAAGGAGCCTAGTGTTGGAGTTCGATCTCTGTTTTGTCATTCCGAACACCGAACTGTTAAAATTGGTTTATGGTACAATCCTTCTACACCATGAAACCATTTATATTTTAAACTAGCTGACCCGGCGAACTTCGTACCGGCTCAGAATCAATAAATGTTGTGTTAACTTATTAGCTGAATTAAATTCAGTTTTTTATTAAGATAAAAAATGAATACTCAAAATGAATTAAATTCAATAAATGTACTAAAATGAAAATGAAATGTATTTTAATTACATTTAAATGAATATAATTCACGTGGCAGCAGCGTGTCGAAATGAGTCGCGTAGCATTGTTCCACTACTTCCTGTTAACTATTTGCTTAAAGGGTTGCACCCGGGTCGATTCCCTTCATTGAGGCACCTTGTGATATACGACATTTTTCGCTTTGTTATCAGGTGCGAGAATGACCAAGGCGGGTGGTGTGCCGACACGTGAACATGCCACGTACAATTGACCGTGAGAAAAACCTTTAATTTCTAGATTCAGGCCACAAACACTCAATGATAGGCCTTGTAATTTATTGAACGGAAATTGAATTCGTTTAATCTGGAATGGCATATCGGTTGGGATCATCGGAATTCTTGGAATAAGAACTTCCTCACCTTTACTTTGAGTCGAAGATTATCACGTTGTTGATCTGTGCTATAAGCTCGACGATTTCTCTTTCCCTACTGAGCTGCTTGACGTACAACCTCTCTTTGTTCTTGTGTTTGTGAAGCGCGAAGTCGGCCATGATAAATATTTGAAAAGAAACTAGAATAGTATTTTACAATATAATTATTATATAATCAAAATAGTTTTCCTTTAACAAATATTAAAACGCGTGTCGTATCGACATAGGCTTTTTTCTAGAAGAAAGAATAATAAATTGGCATTGTTGCTTTGGTGTAATATTATTAATTGTTGCCAGTTCAATACACTCCCTCAATGATAATATTAAATTGCTTCTAAAATCGAAATTCCCAACATGCGAACCAATTTCTTTATCTTAGTCTCTCCTAGCATTTTGTTAGCGCATCGCCACCATATCTTCTGTCGGACAATAAACCAAGTTCACAGTGTTATTTTCCTGTAGTTCTTTTATAAAATCACCATTAGTGTCAATGTGTTTAGAACGCCGACTAGATCTCGGATTTTGGAAGAACTTTATACAGCTTTGGTTGTCTTCATAAATAACCGTGGCGTCCGTCTGTGTGACGTTAAGATCCACAAATAACTTTCTAATCCAAATAGCTTCTTGACAAGCTTCAGCGAGTGAAACATATTCGGCTTCCTTTGATGACAATGTAACGTTTTGTTGTTTGCGACTAGCCCAAGATATGGCTCCCTGACCATATAGAAAAACATGGCCAGAATTAGATTTTCTATCAGATTTATCACCAGTCCAATCAGCATCAACGTATGCAAATAAATTTCCTTTCTCATAATTTCTGAAACCCAATTTCAACAATAATTCTTGGTTGATTTCAAGTAACGAACAATTTGTGGTCCTGCATTCCAATCTGCGCAAGTAGGACAGCTAACTTTTCTACTCAATAATGATATACTGATTGCTATATCTGGTCTCGTATTCACAGAAATGTACAACAATGCACCAATTAAACTATGATATTCATCTCTATTATTTAACTGCTGACTTTCATCTATATTTTTCAAATAACCAGGATCCATAGGAATTTTCGACGGTTTAGCATCTTCAAGTCTAAATTTCTTAACTATTTTATCGATGTAATTTTTCAAATTTAAATTGTAGATACCATCTACTTTTTCGATTTCCATACCCGAAAAAATGTTTCACTTCACCCAGTGCAGTAATTTAAAAATGATTTTTCAAACCATCATGAACGTTTTGAATTTCAATTTCGTCTTTCCATCCAATTAAAATATCATCGACATACACCAGGATGCATATCCAATTACCATTAACTGTTTTAGTATATAAACATAAGTCAGCACTGCTTTGTTTAAAACGAACCTGTAGAAGAGTATCATAAGGGCGTTGGTTCCAGCATCCTGCTAATTGTTTCAAACCATAAATACTTCTTTTTAAACGGCAAACTAAATTCTCCATTTTCTCATAACCTGGTGGCTGCTTCATATAAATTTCTTCACTGAGCTTACCATACAAAGAAGCAGTTTTGACATCCAAATGTCGCAAATGTAAATTATTTTTGCTAGCAATGGCCAGCAATGCTCGCAGCGTTGTTTGTTTTACAGCGGGCGCAAATACTTCGTCATAATCGATGCCAAACTTCTGGTTGTAGGCTTGAGCAAAAATTCTAGCTTTATATTTGACAAGTTTTCCGGACGCATCTTCCTTAATTTTGTACACCCATTTACAACCAAACAGCTTTATAACCTTTTGGTAATGGTACCTATTCCCAGGTTTCATTTTCGATTTGAGACTCAACTTCATCATCCATCGCCATTTTCCACTTTTCTTTATCTTTATTTAGTTGAATTTCAGCAAAATTTCTTGGCTCATCTCCACAAACCATATTTGCAGCTATGTTCTCATCGCCCAATCTATTAGGCGGCACCTGTTTTGTTTTTCGTTCAGATCTTCTAGGCTCTATCAGTTTTTCGGAATCACAACTTCAGAGTTAGATTCAAATTCGATTGTTTTGCCTCCAACTGCTACATATATTGTCAGTTTCAAAATAATCCTCTTCTTCTCCGGTATCTGAATTCACCAAATCTTTATCATCGCAAGTTTGTTCTTCGAATTCAATTATGATGTCATCTTTTGATTCTTTATTTTCGACACTGCCATGAGCTGAATTTTCGAAGAACTCTGCGACGCCATTTTGCTGCGCACTGTGTGGTGCCGCCTGTTGCAAATAATCCCGTTGTTGCGTACATAATTTTTTAATGAGGTACAAGAATATTCTCCTCCGCCATCAGATCGAGTTATTTTTGGTTTTCGACCAAATTGATTGTAGACTAAATTCCTGGTTCAAAAAGTATACAATTGTACAACGGCTGTAATCATCAATCATTGTCATTACATAACGAGCTCCACGAAGATTTTGAATTTCCATGGGACCACATAAATCAGTATGTACAAGATCGAGCACACATTCAGTTTTCTTCTTTGACACTTTTGGATAAGGTAAACGACTCACCTTTCCCACACAGCAAATATCACAAGAAGAGCTGATTTGACAGTCAAATAAATTTAGATTTTGTCCTAAGTTCGCTCGAACAATTCTCTGAACAGCATCAGGATCTCGATCTTCAATGCCATAAATGTTGACAGTTTTTATTGCGAATTCCTCTAGCTAATAGTGAATTATGCGATTGCTTTAAACGATATAAATTCTTAGACTTTTCCCCAACGACAAACGATTTACTATCCTTCATAATTTTGCATCCATTTTTTTCAACGTAAACAGAAAAATCTTGTTCAGTAATTTTATTAATGGACAATAAATTACCTGCCAACGAAGGAACATAAAGAACATCTTTTAATGTAACTTTAGTTTGTTCAGCTTTTCCATCTGTCACAGAAAGCTTCCCATTTCCAACATCGTTTGCAGCCACTTTCTTTCCATCAGTTAAATAAATGTCTTCATGTTCAGTTGAATTTAAAACATGAAAGAAACCTGCATCGTTTGTCATATGTGCCGTTGCACCTAAATCAAAGTACCACACAACAGTTGACAACTTTTCAATATTTGCATCATAACATTTTTCAACACCATTAAAAGCAAAACATACATTTTTTGTCGTATCGATATAGGTTTTTTTCTAGAAGAAAGAATAATAAATTGGCATTGGTTGCTTTGGTGTAATATTGTTAATTGTCGCCAGTTCAATAGGCCATACTAACGCGGCGCTCTTTTTGTGCGATTTCTTGTTCATCTGCTGTGGATTGATTCGCATTATTCCGAATTCTAATTGGGTTATGGCTTGCTTGTAAAAGATTAGATTCCCTTAGTCGCGGCATTGTAAATAACACTGGAAAATTAATCCCACAATTCAAAATTACATAATGAAGCAATTATCGATGCGTGCACAATTACAAATGTGATAACCTCACAAAGTGAATATCTTCGAAGGCAAATTATCGTTTAAAAATCACGATCGAAAATAGAATTCCACAGACTTACGAACGAAACGCACAGTCCAAATTACCCGTTGGATTGATTGTCGATGCGCGCCCAATGACAAACGACATAACTTTTCACAATGTGCACTTTATAAAACTGAACCCACCTCTTTAAAATCAATTTTCGCTCATGAATTTCAGAAAAAATCGTTTGAAGAGAATTAATTGAATCGAACTCAAATGTAATAACCGTTGAAAACTGAATGAAAATTGGTGAAAACTCGAAAAAATGTTGATGACTCGCGGCGCACGTGTATACAGCTAGCTCAATGGCAATGAGAACTGATTAGTGACCTCCCTTTTTTTGCCTATAATTATGCCAATTTTGCTTCCGACCCTATTTTTAAATACAATGGATGTGTGGTTTTTCTCAGTAAAAACATATAAATTCAAGCCGTCATATTTTTAGCTCTCTATCATTTTTTTAGATTTCATCAGGCTAGTGCAACAGAGATAAATATGAATTTAGCTTTAATAAGCAATTCCAAAACTTATGTAGATAATAAGAATGGCTATTCATACAGGAACTAACACTTAAAATATTTGAAATATACGTATTAAAAAAATTTCTCCTACTTAGACAAGCACACGTGCTTAGGAAAAATGCTTGTTCTACATGCACCAATACTTGAAAAGTGTTAGGAAAACCATATTGGCGCCTAAAAGTATAAGGAAACGCGTGATTTTTGTTTACACAAATTGACTTAAAAAAACTCCGATTGCCTTCTTTGTTCCATTCTGTCTGTAGTCCAAAATCCATAAGACTATTTATGCTGTCCTTTGCTAGAATTATCTTATAGGAAGTGCGTTGTAAAATAAAAAATTTGTGGTTTTTAGGTTACTCCATTCTTTCTAATGAAAAATTTTAATTTTCTTCCCGTCCTTTTTTGTGATTTCCTTACTTTTCCAGTGCGATACGAAACTTCTCGAGGCGAAGATGAACAGTAAAAAAAATTCACCGAAATCAGTCAATCCGTTCTCGAGATATCATCAAAAAAGCCGTTCCATACAAAATGTATGAGAAAATGAATTTTCTTCATCAACTTCTTTTTCGTGGATTTTTCCGATGTTTTAATAGTTATTCTGCTATTCGGGCGGAGACAAATCCAACAAACTAAAGATCATAAAAATCGGTCCAGCCGTTCTTGAGTTATAAATGGTGTAACTAACACGACTTTGTTTTATATATAAAGATTGCTATTTGCCACCTTCTTGGGCAATTGAATACCACTAACTCTTTGTCGCTGCTGTTTATTTCATTACTGACTCCATGCGTCCCAATGATACACTAATCATTTTAGGCGATTTGAATCTACCCCACTTCACATGAGCGCAGTCCGATGATGATGTTCACTATATTGCTTCCAATATTTCGTCGTTGCAAGAATCGTTTATTATTGATAGCTTTACAGGATGTGACTCAGCGGTATTAACAACAGTTTGGATAGATTACTGGACTTGGTCTTCGGTTCCAACTCTAGCACCTGCCTGGTCAAACCGGTGGATCCTAGTTTTTCTGACATTGATCCTTACCGTCCGTAATTGCAATTATTGACTAATGACAAGGTATGTTCTGGCGATGTCTCTAAGTTTAACTTCCGTAAGGCTGATTTCAACTTACTAAACTCTTTGCTTCATGGCATTGTGTTTAATCGAACATATTTAAAAACTTGAATTCAACATTTTTTTTATTGTTAATTAATTTGTAAAGGATTGAAAAATTTATTAAATGATAAAATTGCTGATTTCAATTTTACAGGTGAACTTATGTTAGGTTCAACGTAATATTCAAGGTTTAGCTTGAATTTCCAAGCGCATCCGCAAATAATTAACAAAAGGAAAAATGCTGAATTCACATTTTTTTATTTTATAATAAGTAATGTTTGTAAATTATTGTAAATTGAGTTTTATTTTTTTGTAAGAACGTGAAATGGGCAGATCGCGAACTCCAACATAAATTAAAATAAATTAAAAATTTAAAGTTTAAATTTGTGTCTTCTTTTACATTTTTCTACGGGTCGAGTGCTTCTGACTAGAAAACTCATTGGTCCTTCGAGCCGGATCCTTAAATTGGTAAGTGCTTTCCTATCTTTAGGTGATTTAACTATAGTGCATTTGAACCGTAAGAATTTGTGTTTTTTTTGTGTGTTTAAATTGATATCATGGAGGGTTTAGTGAAAGCACAAAGTGGTTTAATAGAAGAAATGAATAAATTTGTTTACAGCACTGGAAAATGTGCCATTTCTAAACGAACTCATGGTTATTATCTCGCTCGTATTAACGGTTGGCAGGAATTGTGGCGCCAATTTCTGGCGAATGAAGATAAAATTGCACAAATAAAAACTGTGCCTGATTTGGAAAGGTCTTATTATTATATATTAAGATTTTTTCTCTAATACCGAAGAACTATTTTATGAATTGAAAGATGATTTAGTTGATCGTATGGAAGGGTTTGGAAAAGTGGAAAAGGAGAAGAACCTTGCAAATTCATCAGATTCAAAGGGTTTTCTCTCACCAACCACACCACACCAATAATATCGATACCTAAATTTGGAGGAAATTATAACGATTGGGTGAGTTTTCGAGACTTATTTTTGTCAGTGATCGATTCGAATTCCAACTTGGCAGAGGTGCAGAAATTGCATTAACTAAAAATGAATTTAGTGGGCGATGCAGCACATGTTATTAGACAATATAGTATTACAAACGCGAATTATACCACGGCGTGGGCTGCTTTATCCAAGCGTTACGAAAACAAACGGGTATTAATTAATTCTCAGTTAAAAGCACTAATTTCACAACCCAAAATCGGTAGCGAATATGCGGGACAGATTAAAATTTACTAGATACTTCATGTGAATGTATAGCAGCTTTAGAAAATCTAAAGGTTAACACTATAAATTGGGATCCTCTATTAATTCATTTATAAGTGCAAAAGTTACCAGCAGATACGCATAGATATTGGGAAGAATCTTTGAGTGACAATACTGACTTTCCATCTTGGGACTCATTTAAAAGGTTTCTAGAACTGAGGTTCCGAACATTAGAGGCAATTTCAGATATGTCACAGATAGAAAAGCAACATAAATTAAAACGAGCTCTGAATGAAAAACAGACAAGTTCAGATCCAAGGGTCCAAACGTTTCATGCAACGCAGACAACTTGTAAATTTTGCAATGAAAATCATTCTGTGCGGAAGTGTCCTAAATTTTTAAAAATAGATGTGAAAGCACGAATTTGTAATATTAAATCTAAAGGATATTGCTTCAACTGTCTAGGGAATAATCATATGTCGAATAAATGTTTGAGTAAGGGTAGGTGTTTCAAATGTCAGTCAAAACACCACACGATTTTACACATCGTGAATGATGTATTTTCAAGTGTAAAGGAAGATCAAAATGAAGCTGCTAATGAAAATTTAGAAAACGTACCAAATATTCTTTCTCATTTTTTGAAGGAAAATCGACATGTTTTACTCGCAACTGCCATAGTGCAAATTAAAACTCATTTTGGTTACGATTATGTTCGTGCTCTTATCGATTCTGATTCTCAAGCTACATTTATCACCGAGGCAGCAGCACAGCGTATGAAAATTCCTACTGTACCAACCTCAGTAAAAATAACGGGTTTAGGAAGCAACGAGTCAGCTAGATCAAACAAAATAGCGCATTTTACTCTGTTATCCAACACAAATAAAAATATAAAGGCCGATGTAAGCGCTATTGCCCTTCCTAAACTGACAGACTTACTACCTTCAAAACCAGTAGTAAGACATGTGTTTGTGGTTTTTCAAAACATAAAAAATTATTAAAAAAGTATAAGTTCTTTTGAACATAAATTTGACGTGTTTTGACAAAGCTTTATTTTTCTGTATTGAAAATATTTGAACTACAATTTTTATCGACTGAAAAAGGCATAGCCAAGTCGATCATTCCAATTTAAAATTATTATAAAAAAACTTGTTCATATTGAAAATTACTAAATTATTTGGTGCTGCCAAATAAATGAAATTAGAATGGTTGACTGAACATACCGGCCGCCTTGAAATACTGTAGTATTTTAAAAGAAAATAAATTAGTAAATTGGAAGTGGACATAATTTTCTGATGCTGCGCTTGTAAGAGCCAAACTGCGTCTTCACTACTGCTACACGA
This sequence comes from Xylophagus ater, assembly GCA_963422695.1. NCBI lineage: Eukaryota > Metazoa > Arthropoda > Insecta > Diptera > Xylophagidae > Xylophagus > Xylophagus ater. The sequence continues at coordinate 179,619 of CAUJSI010000004.1, forward strand.
ATAATGCCGTCATTTCCTGGAATAACTTCCTCGGCTCTTGCTAATTCCCATTTGTATGGCGGCAAATTGTCTTCTTTGATGAGAACCAGCATTCCAATAGTTATAGATGGGTGCTGTGATGTCCATTTATTGCGCTGCTGCAAAGTGTTCAAATTCTCCGAAGACCAACGATGCCAAAAATGTGGCGCCTTTGTTGTGAAACAAACAAATATGGCAATGTAGGCCTTGACGGATGTTTTTCCTCTTATTTTCAAATGAATTTTAATTGGACCACAAAAGTCTATTCCTGTAGTCAAGAATGGTTTGCCTGGTTGCACTCGTTCATTTGGAAGGTTACCCATAATATGTTCCATAGTTTTTGGTTTCGTTCTAAAGCATCTGACACATTTATTGACAATAGTTCTAGTTAGCAATTTTCCATTTAACGGCCAAAATTTTTGTCGAATAAGTGTTAATAATGTTTGTGGACCTGCATGCAGGTGCTTGATGTGAAAAAAACGACATAAGTAACCTTGTAAATAAATGATTTGGCGGAAGAATAATTTGATGCTTAGCATTAAAAGGTATAAATGCATTTTTAAGACAACCTCCCATTCGAATGAGACCAAAATTACCCATAAATGGGCACAAACTTCTCAACCGACTATTGTTACTGATATATGATCCATTCTTCAATAATTTGTATTCGGAAAATGAAATCATTTGAATGTTTCTAATTAACCCATTCAGGGCCAAATCTAGCTCTATTGTTGATAATATTCCGTTCGTGCGACTTCCCTGTGGTAACAATGCATTAGAAATAAATCGATAGCAATATCCTAGTATGCGTTGCAATTTTGTAAATGAATTGCAATGACCTATCTGTTCTATTTGGTCTTCTGTTCCAATGTTTGTCAACAATATTACCTTAGAGTTACGAACTTCGGGCATGTTTGGTGTATGGATGTAATCGTCATTGTGAACCCATGTATGCTCTGGTGTTGAAAGGAATTGAGGCCCAGAAAACCATTGACTGGATTGACATAAAGACTCAGCGAAAACACCACGTGAAATCTTATCTGCTGGATTATCATTTGATTTGATATGCCGCCATTGTTTGATTGTTGAATAGTCCTGAATTTTTGCCATGATATATGATGGAGATGCTAACCAGGCTAACACTATTTTCGATCGGTATAGTAATAAATTTCTTCAGTTGGTACTGTTATATCATTCATCAGACGTTCAACCAATTCTATCATCAATAATGCTGCACACAGTTCTAAACGAGGTAATGATGTGGTTTTCACTGGAGCTACTCGAGATTTGGAACATATGAGATGGACTGTTATATTCCCAAAATGATCAACTGACCGAAAGTAGCAACAAGCGCCATATGCAGACTCACTGCTATCAGAAAATGCATGCAATTGTACACTACTAACAGTAGATGCTGATAAAACGTGTCGCGGAATGTGAAGTGTATTTAACTTATTTAACTGCTGTCTATAGTTGATCCATTTTGATTCATATTGTGGAGGAAGTTTGTCATCCCAAGATATCCATAATTGTTGTAGAAAGATTTTCCCCAAAACGATTACAGGTCCGACTAACCCCAAAGGATCAAAAATGGATGATAAATCTGAAAGAATAGCTCGTATTGTATTCTGAGCAGATAGATTCTGAGTAATATTAAATTGAATATATCTTGATTTGGTTCCCAAATTAGACGTAACGTTTTTACTACATCATTTTCGTTGATTCTTCTAAATTTTTCGCAATATTCGGGTGATACCGTTTTGAGAAGATCCGGATGATTTACACAAAATTTTCTTAATTCGAAGTGCCCCAAACTTATAAGTGAATTAAGCTCTGCCTTTGATTTGTTGAGTTCTTCGATTGTCTCAGCACCGGTCATACAATCATCGACGTAAAAATCTCTGATCAGAATATTTGCTGTTGTTGAAAAGGTCGCCATGTGGTCAATTGCTAATTGTTTTAGACACCTTATAGCCATATAAGGTGCAGAAGATGTACTATATGTCACAGTGTTCAATTGATAAACTTGAAGCTCTTCCGTATTGTTGTAACGCCAAAGGATTAATTGATAATGACGATCAGATGGATCAATTAATATTTGTCTATACATTTTGCTTATATCAGCTATAAAAACATACCGATGCAGTCTGAATCTTATAAGTATTGAGAATAAATCAGACTGGATCTTTGGTCCAACCATGAGAACATTGTTCAGGGATAGTCCCGAATTTGTTTTGGCCGAAGCATCAAATACTACACGAAGTTTGGTAGTAGAACTGTCAGGCTTGTGAACGCAGTGATGTGGTACGAAATAATGACATCTCGGGATTTTATTGAATGTGATTGCTTCCATATGACCCATCAACTCGTATTCCCTCATAAAGTCAACATACGAATTTTTCAAGTTATCATTACGTTGAAGTCGTTTTTCCAAACGGAAATATCGTTTTTTTGTTGTTTCATGTGATTCTCCTAGTAATTTGTATTCTTGACGGAATGGTAATTTGAATATGAATTGACCGGAAGATGAACGTTTAAATGTAGTCATAAAGTCCGATTCGCAAAGATCTTCTTCTTCGGTAAAAGTTTTCACAGGGGCATCGTGGCGTTCAATTTCCCAAAAGTTTTGAAGTTGCTTCTCTACTGACGAAAGTGATGGTCTGGTTACTATGTTGCACTGATAATTGTTCGATGCATTTGATATTATTTTTCCCATAATGATCCAACCAAGCTGCGTATTTTGAAGGGTTGGTAAGCTATTAGAGAGGTTAAGCTGACCATTCATGATGAGTTGGCAGTAAACTTCTGCACCGAGCAGAATACCTATTTTCTGAGGATTAAAAAACGTTGGGTCGGCCAACTCAATTCCTTGAGGAATATTCCAACAATTGGTGTCGATATAATAATTTGGCTGTTGTTCGCTAATTTTTGGTAATATATATGCTTCGATATCTGTTGAGTATGATGTTCTGCGTGAATGTAAATTAATAACTGTTTTGTACTGTGCAGTGATTTCGGCCGTTCCCACTCCACTGATTGGAATGTGTGTTCTAATGCGTTTCAATCCCAATTGTTGAGCCAGATGTTCAGTGATGATGTGCAACTGAGACCCAGAATCGAGCAAGGCTCTGCATATGACTGGTTCTCCGTATTTGTTCATAATATTAACTAAAGCTGTGGCTAATAAAATTGTTGAACATCTGTTGACCAATGTAGGTGATGATGCAATTTTAGATACATGGTGAGCCAATGCAATGCAATTGCCATCTGGAGCTGGCACGGTTTCTTCTACATTTGTTCAAGATGCGTTCACATCTTCATAAGTTGAATCATAATTTCGATGCAATAATGTATGATGTTTTTTACTACAAATGTGACAAAGTCCTGAAGCACAAGACCGTACTGAATGAGTATTTTTCAGACAATTAATGCATAACTGTAATTGCTTTGCTGTTGTATATCGTTCTTGAGGTGAAAGTTGTAAGAATTTCGTACACTTTAAAATAATGTGATTTGTATCAGAACACACATAACACATTCTGCGTCTTTCCCGGGCCAGTGAAACATTCAAAACACCGGATCGGGTTGGCCTTGCCCTTACTTGGGTAATTGATGATGTCTTGGGTATGTCGACACAATTTTTTGCTTCTAGATTACTACACTTACGTTCTAAAAATTTCATGAGTTCATCTAACGTTGCTAATCTGTCAGTAGGGCATTCATCTTCCCACTTATCTACAGTTTGTGAATCAAGTTTCATTACGATCAGATGTGTAATTAGATCATCCCACTGGGCTACTGGTCGCTTTAACGATGTTAATGCTCTTAAATGAATTTTAAAAGTATCAATTAAATCTCTAAGAGCAGGTGCTGATAATTTGCTGATTGGGTTCATATTAAATAGTTGTTTGATATGTTCTTGCGCGATAATTCTTTTGTTGTCATATCGTTCAACAAGAAGTGTTAAAGCAACTGTATAATTTTCAGACGTAACCTCAATTGCTTGAATGAGACGTAATGCGTTTCCAGAAACCGATGATAATAAGTAATGAAAACGAGTGATGTCATTTAAATCTTAATTATTATGCACCAGTGTGACAAAAGTTTCATAAAAACTTAACCAATTGCTGTAATCGCCAGTAAAATTTGGTAATGTTATTTTTGGTAATTTAAGTGCCGTTGTAGATTGCGTCCTTGATTCAGACTTGGGAGTGAGTTCTGTAACCTTACTTCTCTTTTCATTTAAAACAGCAACTAACATTGGACGCAAAATGAAATACAGCTCCTCAAATTCTTTTCTTGTATCATTTTGAGTCTCCTGTGGATCTAATTCTTCAAGAGCACTCTGAACTTCATCAAATTGAACAAAATATTTTTCCACCATCTCGAGACGCATTTCAAGTTCTGGAATTGAAGCCTCTTGAAGTTTATTCATTGCAAAGGCTTGCATGCGTAATTGTTGTTGTGTTAGGGTCACTCGTTTTACCTTAAGCTTATCAATTCTTGTAGCCATTGTTGCTTCTTTGAAAAATAAAAGAAAAATTGTATGAAATCAAATTATTTTGTATTTAATACACAATTTCTCTATAGTCCTTTTGTTTTCAGCAGCCTTTCAAATTATATTCAATTGAACTCGATGAAATCACGTCGGGGTCACCAAATTATGTTTGTGGTTTTTCAAAACATAAAAAATTATTAAAAAAGTATAAGTTCTTTTGAACATAAATTTGACGTGTTTTGACAAAGCTTTATTTTTCTGTATTGAAAATATTTGAAGTACAATTTTTATCGACTGAAACAGGCATAGCCAAGTCGATCATTCCAATTTAAAATTATTATAAAAAAACTTGTTCATATTGAAAATTACTAAATTATTTGGTGCTGCCAAATAAATGAAATTGGAATGGTTGACTGAACAACATGATTGACCGCACATTCAACATCTTGTCTTAGCTGATGCTATGTTTCACAAGCCAAGTCGAATCGACTTGATAATAGAGGCGGACATATATCCTTCTATTTTATTAGATGGTGTGTAAAAGGGAGCGCAGGGAGCACCGCTTGCTCAAAACACTATTTTTGGTTGGATCTTATCAGGTGAAACAACAATTGATAATTTTGTAAAAGGGAAATCAAATATAGTATCCGTTTTGAACATATGTGATATCAGCGAACAATTGAAACATTTTTGGGAAATGGAAGAAATCAACAAACCTATTAAACCTACCCCAGAAGATGAAACTTGTGAACATATTTACCGAAGTACTTATTCAAGAAAATCTGACGGCAAATGCATTGTTCGACTTCCACTCTGCAGTCGTGATCATACAAACAACTGTCTGGGTTCCTCCAGAAATATAGCGTTACAACGTCTAAGTTCTGCAGAAAAATCTTCAAAGCGAAAATCATATCTCAAAGAATATAATGATGTTTTGAACGATTATCTTATACAAGGTCATATGGAGCAAATAACTCGAGATGAAAAACATAATACTTTATCTATCGATGGGAGTACTTACCTCAACTACAGCAGTAACTATTTCCCACATCATGCAGTTATAAAAGAGTCTAGTAACACGACTAAGTTGCGTGTTGTTTTTGACGCATCTTGTAAGACAACGAGTGGAAACTCTTTAAATGATATATTGTTAGTTGGACCGACATTACATTCGGATATCACTTTAATTCTATTGCGATGGCGTTTCCACAAATTCGTTTTCAATGCGGACATCGAAAAAATGTACCGACAAATTTTGATTCATCCTGATGATGCTGATTTCCAACGAATATTTTGGAGGACACATGACGACGAACCGGTTAAAGATTTTAGATTACTAACCCTTACGTTCGGTGTCGCATGTGTTCCTTATCTTGCGATTAGAACGTTACATCAGTTAGCCGAGGACGAAGCATCCACCTTTCCTGAAGCAGCACAATGTTTTATCAATAACTTTTACGTTGACGACGTCCTGACTGGTAGTGATACAATGTTTGAATTGAATCGTATAAAAACCGATTTGACAAATCTTTTAAAGAGTGGCGGTTTTCATCTTCGAAAATTTGCGGCAAATAGTGAAAGCATTTTGAGCAATATACCAATGGAAGATAGATCTCCAGAAACTGCAGTGTCCTTTGATGACAAAACATTTATCAAAACGCTTGGCATATACTGGAAACCAGGTTCCGATATGTTTAAGTACAAACTGAATTTCGAAGTGGAGAAAGTTCTATCTAAACGAAAAGTTTTGTCATATATTGCCAGACTTTTTGATCGTTTAGGATGGATTAGTCCTATAATAGTAACTGTAAAACTGTTTATGCAGAAATTGTGGATCGTCGGGGTAGATTGGGACGACAATCTTCCTGATCATCTCATTCAAGAATGGTCAAACTTTGGATTTACCAGGGATTTCCCTTCAATCGAAACCATAGTAATTAACCGATGGTTGGGATCCACTACTAAATCAAAATTTGGACTCCACGGTTTTTGCGATAGCTCTGAAAGGGCTTATGCTGCAGCAATATATGGTCGAATTACGAATGAAGATGGTACTGTTACAACTTGCCTGATTACTTCTAAAACCAGAGTTGCAGCAGTGAAAAGCATCTCGCTGCCACGTTTAGAGTTATGTGGAGCAGTATTATTGTCTCGACTTATACGTCATTTTAATAAGGGATTACCTGAAGGTGCAAATATCACCTTATGGACCGATTCGACAATCGCTTTATCATGGTTAAGTAATCTTCCGTTAGAAATCATTTGTTGCGAACAGAGTAACCGAAATACTTGACAATGTAGGCAACGTTCAATGGCGACATGTTCCTTCGAAGGACAAACCAGCTGATATTGCATCCAGAGGAGTATTTCCAGGAGAATTATTAAGCAATAAGTTATGGTGGTTAGGCCCTGACTGGCTAAATAATTCAGAAGAATCGTGGCCTAGTTTGAAGCCAGTGCTTTCCACTTCACCAGTAGAAAACGAATTAAGGAAATTGAAAACATTTAGTTCTTTCTTAAATTCACCTAAAATGATTGATAAATTCTCATCTTATTTACGAGCAACACGAGTAATTGCGTATTGTTTTCGATTTATAGAAAATTGTCGAAATGCATAAAAACTCAATTCTACAATTAAAACAGGTTTTTTGCAGTCTGATGAAATTTTACGAGCAAAGTATGCTCTTATCAAAGAGTGCCAAAACATAGAGTATTATCAGGAAATTGCAGCTTTAAAGAACAAACTTAAAATCAATAATAAGAGCAAGCTAATTTCTTTGAAAATATTCTTAGATAATAATGAACTATTACGTGTTGGAGGACGTCTGGAGAATTCGGATTTGTCCTCCGATGAAAAATATCCTATCATATTATCTCGGTCTAGTAAATTCACCAAGCTTTTAATCGACTACACACATAACATAACTCTTAATGTTGTCATATATACCTTAAAAAGGGACTATTGGACACCTGGTTTGAAGGCAATAGTGAAACAACACATTCATCACTGCATCAAGTGCATACGATGGGAAAAAGAACCATCCTTGCAACTCATGGGTGATCTTCCATGAAATCGAATTATAATAACTAGACCATTCACAAACACAGGTATTGATTTTGCAGGTCCTGTTTATTTTCGACTTAACAAGACCATTTCTCGTCTGTGAAGGCTTTTATCGCAATATTTGTCTGTTTCGCGACTAAAGCTATTCACATAGAGCTAGTCAGCGATCTCACCTCAGAATCATTTCTAGCAGCACTCCGTAGATTTTTCGCAAGGAGAGGTCTGAGCAAGAACATTTATACGGACAACGGAACAAATTTTGTGGTGGTATCCAAAACCATTTCTAAAGAATTACAGTTAGCAATTCAACAAAGTAATGAACATGCGGCTGAAATATTTGCCAATCAACAAATTAAATGGCATTTTATACCTCCAGCTGCCCCACATTTTGGGGGGTTGTGGGAGGCAGGTGTGAAATCCATGAAATTTCATTTTCGAAGAATTTTGGGTCAAACGATTTTAAGATATGAAGAATTGACAACGTTGCTTACGCAAATCGAAGCTGTTTTAAATTTACGGCCACTCTGTCCTCAAACGACTGATCCGGAAGATTTGAACTCGTTCACTCCAGGCCATTTTTTAATTGGTGATTCATTATTTTCACTACCAGAAGAAAGTCTCGAAAATAGCAACATTAAGTATTTATTCAGATGGCATATTGTACAAAAATCAGACAAGATTTTTGGAAGAGATGGTCTGTGGAGTATTTACATCGACTTCAAACCAGACCCAAGTGGAAAACCAGCCAGAAAGACATAAACGTTGGCCAGCTGGTGTTTTTAAAAGAAGATAATTTGCCCCCATCGCTAGGGAAATTAGCTCGAATTGTTGAAAAATTCCCTGGGGATGACGGCCTGACTAGAGTTGTTTTGGTAAAACCGCAACAGCTTTTTTAAAAAGGCCAATTTCTAAAATTTGCCAGTTACCTTTCCAGAAGGTAGAAAATGAGCACAATCAAAATTGATCCCAATACTATTATTATCAGTTCGCATAATTTATCAATTCTTCCTAATATCGTTTTTATCTTCAAACAGAATTTTTTTTCCTCACTTAGCAATGGCTTGGAACATGTTATTCTTTGCTACTTTCACCATTCCGATAACGCTGGCACTCATAGCATATGACTGCGGACATGAAAGAATGAATTTGACAACACTTTCTCTATTAACAATTGACCAATGTAATATTCAAGAGGCTAAGGTCCAATATGAAAATTATGATATTCAACTCCTACAACTGACCGAAGTGACTGCAATTCATGTTAGTCAATGTAAAATTAATGTTTTACAGTCTATTTTCCGGTATGGAATGTTCAGTCATTTATCATTAGTACCTGGTGGCTTTAGCACATTTATTGCCGATATTTCCAGAGAAAAATGTATGCAAATTCAACAATTTGGTGTTTACAAGTTGGAGAATGGTAGCACACTTTCAGGTATCAAAACGAATTCTTCAAGCAGATTTTGGGAGGTGATAGCAGGTTCTTTGGAATCTGACGGTTATTGCCAAGGAGGACCTTATACTTACGGGTCCAACTCATGGGATGAAGTTGTCGTCATGCATGCGCTGGAATTAACAATAATAGACTACCAAACTGAAGTACGTCTCGAAGATAACAATGTGATTTTGCGTAACAACATTTTGTGTCCGTATCTGAAAGGATACTGTACTGATCCCGAATTTGGGATGACATTTTGGGACATGATTCCTGATACTTCGTGTGAAGTTCTCAAATATGACGTGTTATTCCAAGGGATGGCAACAAAATTTACAAAATTAGATGCTTATAAGGATAAAATACCCAACATAATGTATGTGGTTCAATCTGAAGAATTACGAATTATAAAACCGGTATCCGTTTGCCGTTTTAAGGGTTTTCAAACAGAGCACCCACGTTTAATAATTGTTGGGAAGACCGGTGAAGATTATCGGTTCAAGAGAAGACCAATTATGACTAAAAATTTGGATCTATTCACTTATGTAAATTCAAAATTTATTTACGTAGAAAGGCATGTCAAGGAACAGATAGAAAACCTATTCACTTATTTATTTAAAAGACGTTGCGAACTTGAAAGAGAGGTTTTACAAACCCAATTAACAATAGCACATTATCATACTTCCGAATTTGCATTAATGTGGTTAAAGGAACCTGGGTACATTGCTGTTCCACGAGGAGAGATAATATATCTTATCAAATGCCAACCAGTAGAAGCATCCATTAGAAAAAGTGATCGATGTTACATAGAATTGCCAGCTACCTACGCTAACCAGATTTTTTTTATGACTCCCACCACTCACCTATTACAACAGTTTGGAACAGAAATTCCATGGTCATCTATGGATGAGTCCTGGTTATTTCTTACATGGTGAATGGTATGGTCCAGATCCACAAATCCATCATTCAAAAACACCGCAATCATTAAAACCGTCGAGTGAGTTAGAGTGCAAATACGAAGACCCGGCAGATTTAATAAAATCTGGCATTTATTCTCTTGATTCCATGGCTAAGTCACGGCGTCAAATTATGTTCTCTTCAGAACGAGATGCGGTATCCAATGTTTTATCTCAATCTTTAATGGGTCACAGCATCGATCATCAAGACATAAATATGTCGCAGCTTTTTTCATCTCACCATTTATCTGAATTAGCAGATTCAATTAAAATAAGATTGTGGTCGGCTTTTACTCAATTTGGAAACATTAGTGCTGCTATTTTTGGAATAATTCTATCACTTAGAATTATTAAGAAATGTATCGACATTATCAGCAATTTCCGTTCCATCAAATACCCTCATAAAGTGTTGTAGTACACCCTGTACCAAAAAATCATTCCGAATTTTCCATATTTCAAAATTTTAGCTTTTGTAAACGCGAAAATTTTATTTAAATTTATTAATATATTTCGAAATATAAACAATTTCAAAATATCTTATTAAAATTATTAATTCACTTCGACATTATTTTTTTATGTCGAAATACAATAAAATTTGTATACTAACGAATTTTCGTACTGCGAAAATTAAACTCATTTTTTCATACGAGATAATAAAAAAAATTGCATACGCGAAAATTTTTCAAGTAATTATTCTTCTTCAAAGAATAATTTTTTTTTTGTCTATTCCGCAAAAATTACTAATATCGGTCAAAGTACGATGAACTTAAAGTACTGTGACAAATATTTATTGTAAAATTTTCTTATCAATTTGATATCGATTATCAGTTAGTAATAATTAATGTTTCGACGCGATTAGAGATACTCTAATTATCTTTTGACCGGTCGTGTTGTTTTTTTTTTTTGAAAAAAAAAAGATTTGAAGTTGTTGGTTTTTTTTTATCCAAATTAATAAAAATTAAGGGAAAAATTAAGGGGTAATAAATCAATTGTCGCAAGCAAATGTTTTAATGGTCGGAGTTATTTTTGATTTTTCATGTCAAACGATCCGTTTTGATAACGTTTGTGAAATTTGTTTTAAGTGTAAAAAGAAATAAAAGATCTTAAGTAGATCAAAATTAGTAAAATTAGAGTGAAGTTGAAATATTGCTTAAGTTTTAAAAGAAAGGAGATCTTAAATAGATCTAACTTAACAAGAATAATTTGAATTTTCGAAATTTGTTTTAAGTGCAAAAAGAAATAAAAGATCTTGAATAGATCAAAATAAATAAAAAAATTTTAATTCAGTTTGATTTTTTTAAAAAAAAAAGTTTTTTTAATTTGGAAATAAACGGTAAGCGTTTTCAATTTTACTTTTTATTAAAATTGCATCGTTTTTCCGAGAGTTTCGTCTTTCGAAAAGCAAAATATTTCAAGAACGTGAAGTTGCCCTGAGTTGACCGACAAGGATCCTCCTTCGACCCTCCAACCTCCGGAAAAAAAAAACCGTAATATAATAAAAGTTTCCCAGAGTCGTCCTGGAAAGGATCAGGTCGTCACGTTTGATACACAACATCTGGCGCAGCCGGTGGGATCTGAGTTGCTAAGCATTAAAAATTACAAATCCCCGAATCTAAAAATAAGACAGTTGTGGCAAATCGACGAACGATTCAACCAGATTTGACTCCAGAAACAAATAACTAGGTACACGAATTGACTTTTGAGGAGCAAATAAACGATTTCTCCTTCGACAATACCAGTCCAGTTTTTGCCTTGTTATGTAACAAAACATTACCTACATCCCTCCAAAGAGTAACGCACTTCGCAACAACATGTTTCTTGAAACTAATATGTTTCTGAAACTTCAAATGTTGTTGTAAACCAAAAATGTTCCGCAACATTTTTAAGAGCAATAATGTTTTCGGTAAACTAAAAAGTTTCGGAACATTATTTACTTCTTCAGCGGAAATTGTACTTTGCCCTATCAGCAATAAAATTAACGGAAATTGCGAAATGCATTAACCTTTGGTACATTTCGAAATTGATGATGGAAAGTTTCCAAATCGAAAGTAAATCAGGACGATTGCAACACAGCAACGTTTCTGTAACTTAAATGGAACACTAGGTGCAAAGTACGTAATTTTCTAGCTATAAAAAGGCTGCTTTGAATAATCAAAAAGCAGTTCAGAAAGTATCAGATACAAAGCAGTTCAGAAAGTATCAGATACAAAGCAGTTCAAGAAATATCTGGTACAAGTGTAGTTTGAAAAAGTACCAGATACAAGTGCAACGAGAGTTCTAAAAAACATCGGATACGCGGAGAACGGTAGTAGTCAGTCAGATATTGTTAAAAAGATAATTCATAAATTATAAGTAAAGTTAGTTATTGTGAAACTAAAATTCTTAAATTAAAAGTAAAGTCAGTTGTTGTGAAACTAGAATTCTTAAATTGAAAGTAAAGTCAGTTATTGTGAAACTAGAATTCTTAAATTGAAAGTAAAGTTAGTTAATGTGAAACTAAAATTCTTAAATTGAAAGTAAAGTTAGTTATTGTGAAACTAGAATTCTTAAATTGAAAGTAAAGTTAGTTGTTGTGAAACTAGAATTCTTAAATTGAAAGTAAAGTCAGATATTGTGAAATTAAAATTCTTAAATTGAAAGTAAAGTCAGTTATTGTGAAACTAGAATTCTTAAATTGAGAGTAAAGTCAGATATTGTGAAACTAGAATTCAAAAGTTATAAATAAAGTCATTTATTGTGAAACTAAAGTGCAAAAATTATAAAAATATATAAATTTTTAAAGGTCAATAAAAAAAAAAAGTTGAAGAGTGAATATTCATACAAAAGGGTTTTCATTTCATTAAACCATCCGGACACCAACTGTAGCAAAATAATAAGTAAGTTTTTTTCTTGGATTATACATTTCTTTATTCCAACCAATATTACTTCTGCGGGAAACCCCTCCCACTTGATAATACCATTGGAAGTTTTTTGAGAAGCAGAGAGCTCTGAAACCAAATGGAAAGAGAACTTTTCCAAAGAGCTTTTAACTAATTCCTGCGGTGGAACATCCGAACCCCAAAAAATAAGTTTCAACATCACCAAGAAAAAACTGTTTGATCACAACTCTATAATATTCAGATTCTGGAAAGAGCCAGATTGAAACTACACAAAGAATTTTTACATAACAGCCTCACCATCCGTGCAAGAAACAGGAAGAACACGAAGCGGGAGTATATTTTCACGATCAACACCAAAATCTCCGACCAACCACGATTTCCCAGGGAATTTAAGCCCTAGGAAGCAACTTTTACGAAAACAACTAGATTTTAAGGCAGATATACTTTTAAGTAGTGAAACTGAAATAAAAGAAAATAAAATGTCTGTAGATTGTAACAAAGTGTCTCAATTTCTTTTTAATTCAATCCCTTTACTTCACGCGGAACTCGGACCAAATTTAGCGTCGGAAGTGAAAGTTTTTGCTAAGTGTTGTCAAACCATCCATGATATACTTAGTAATGACGAACAACCCATACTCGTCTCTTTACTACCCACACGATTTCGTGGACGTGCCGCATCCCTTTTAGATAACATATCTGTAACCGATTTAACAATCTTTTTAGATACTTTACTTTCGAAATTAGTTTCCAGAAGACCTTACGCTACCTTGATACATGAATTGCAGAATTCAAAACAATTGCCTGGCGAAACTCTTACAGGTTTCGCGGGGCGCATGATATCACTTTTAAAAGAATGCATCAATCAGGCTATTCAGAGGCATCCAAACCATTATGCTTCTGTAATAAAAGACTTAGAAGAAACCGCAATGTTCACTTTCCAAGCAGGAATATTGAACTCAAATCACAGGCTTTTCTTCCTACACGAAAAGCACGAAGATTTCGATGCACTGACAAGTAAGGCGGAATTTCTTGAATCAGCGGAAAGACAATTTACTCCAAATACTCCAAATCTGTTGAATCCTCTCAGACCAACAATGTCGCAAATGTTCTACCCCCAAACAGACGAACAAAACGTAACCAACTCAAATGACAATTACCTTAGTAACCACGACTACAACAATAACGTCAACAAAAATTAAAACGGACTCAACAACGACAATTATAACAGAAATAACAACTTCAACAACAACAACAATGACAGGAACAACAATTTTAACAACTACAACAACAACAGACACAACAATTTCAACAACAAAAACCACAACAGAAACAACAACTTCAAAAATAACAACAACAGAAACAATAACTTTAACAACAACAACAACCGAAACACAAACTTCAACAACAACAACACTAACAGAAACAACAACTACAACAACAATAACACCAACTGAAATAACAACTTCAATAACAACGATACTAACCGAAACAACACCTTCAACAACAACAAGAACAGAAACACCAATTTCAACAACAGCAACAACAACAGTTACTACAATTTCAACGACATTGCGAGGAGGAACAACAACTACCAGAATAACGCGCTTAGCAACAACAATCGTAACAACGACAATTGGTTTGTCGGAGGGATTAACAATTACAGAGGACATAATTTTGAAGAAGGAAACATTAATAACAATACCAATAACTCACCGCGACACAATGACTCCGACAATAAACCCCACGACCAAAACCTATCGAACCCCGACCACCATGCGGATTTTGTAATCATTTTGGGCATACGTATAATGAATGCCGTACGCGGATCAATACACCATATTGTAGTCGATGCCGAATACATGGGCATACGAACAACAATTGTAATTCTCAAACGTTACCGACCCCAACAAAACGAATTAACATAATATCTAACGAACCAAATGATAGTAGGGAATACGATGACCCTGTAGACAATATGCGCAAATGTATTTTTTGCCAACAACCTGGACACACTATAGAAAACTGTATAGCAAAGAAATTATGGGATGAAAATAATTCCCCATCAATTAAACCGACGGAAAACTAAAACAGGGCTGTCACCTTAGCCCTCCAAAAACGAGACAAGGCGTCAGCCCGCCCAAAAATTTCCTACCCTTTCTAAATGCGTAATAAAAGTACCTTTACCAATTATAATAAACAATCCGGCCGAATTACTAGTAGACACGGTAGCAGATATAAGTATAATAAAAAATCATCTTTGAAGGATAATATAAATATAAATAAAGAAGAAAAAACAAATATTCAAACTGTTTTCGGCATCGGAAAAACAATAGGTACATGTCTTACCAATGTCCCACCCGCCATATCGCAATCATGTAAATTTCATGTGGTGGAAAAAACTACTCCAATTCCAGGAGATGGAATTTTAGGGTTCGATTTCCTTTCTCGTAATTGCAATATTGAAGGCCCAAATAAACGTTTAACTTTTCCCGAAAATAGGATTGATGAAGATAACTTCGGAATTCCATTTTTAAGAAGTACGTCCATAGATTCCATGGATAAGGTCCATATAGATGTCACCAACGAGCAGGTGGAAACACCTGAATCAGAGGTTAAAATTGTAAATGGCTCATGGAACGGACAAACTTTAACGAATCAAGTATTGGACGAAACGGAGTATGAAGTGGAGACTCAGAGAGCAATTCCTATTCCGCCCCGCTCCCGAAGACTGATTGAAATAAAAGTGGATTTCAAACAAGATAGACTCTGCTTGTCGAAAGAACTAAGCGAAGGAGTATATCTTGGAAGTTGTTTAGTTAGGCCTGATAACTGAAAAATAACGCTTTGTGTACTCAATACCAAAATAAAACGAACGAAAATCGCACCTTTTAATTTCAGCACACGTCCCCTTAATTATTACGAAATATAGAATTTAGAACAAGAAACAGCAGAACCATCGCCTGAAGAGAATGTACAGTATTTATTCAACCTAAATCAAAACTCTATACACAATGCTACAATAGAGGAACTTATGAAAAATATACGATTAGATGAAAACGCAACTACTGAAGAGAGAAACTATATTACAAATATGCAAAGAATACAACGACATTTTTTATTTACCAAATGACAAATTGACTCACACACTTTCTTACGAACAGACAATCCCCGTAAAACAAGACCATGCAACCCATAAACCAAAAGATGTATCGCCTACCCGAAAAACAACGCGAAATTATCCAAGAACAGGTAAAAGAAAAAAAATTTCAAATTTTTTTCGTTTTTTATTTTAAAGATCATTTTTCTAATAAAGAAATAAATTAAGTATACTACAACTTTGTTGCAAAAAGGTATTACAGTAATACCTAGTTAAAACCCTAAGTTGAATCGTGACAATTAATTTTCATTTTTGATTGCAAATCTTTTCTATTATGACCTTCTCTACATTTTTTTTAAAGGAAAAATGAAGCTGTTTATATTATTGTCAATATGCGTGAACTACTCATACACTCAATTCCAAATGCAACCCCTAAACAATACGGCAATTTTATTTCAACCAGTAGGAAATGCGGTAATTTATCAAACAACGTGGAATATTTACACTAAAATGGGTCTGTACCAGGAGGATGAAACTTTAACTTTCCTCACACTCTACGATGATAAAATTAAAAGTCTTTGTAATATATCTGGAGCAATGTCGAACGCTTCTTGCTCATATTGGCATGCGGAAATCCTGAAATTATCACACAAGATAAAAATACAAATAGAGGCAGTTAATTTTTTCAACATCAACAAACGAACTAAACGAGCGTGGTTCAACATAATTGGTACTGGAATGAAATACCCATTCGGAACAATGACCGAAGACGATGCGGAAGATATTAACAATAGAATCAAAACACTGGAAGAACATGATTCTGAAAATTCACATTTAATTAAGAAACAAATAACAATAGTACAATCTGCTTTTGATGCTTTAAATAAGGCAATTACTAATATAACTCTCCAACAAGAATCTCTAGAACAACGGTTTGAAATATTCTCTAATAAATTACACACGGAAATTCGGAATTTGAAACAGGAATTCCAAATACTACATTTCCGAACAGAAATAAGCGAAATCCTAATATTTATTTTACATTTACTCCAAGAACTATATACCCATTTGAATGAACAATTTTCTATTCTAACATCTCTAAAACAACGTAAACTCCATCCCTCAATATTATCGCCAAAAATATTAACGAAACTCCAAGCGGAAATCGCGAACCACACTAATGCGTTACATTTAGATTTCCCTTCTCTGAACCAAATGATAAGAGTAGATACGGAACATTTAAGAAACGGAATTCTAATACGCATATCTTTTCCCCTACCTGCCAAAGAAATATACTCACTTAACAAAGTCCACTTATTCCCAACTGCACTAAATCAATCAAATTTTGCAATTTTGAAAAGGAAAACCGAATATATCCTAAATAATACTAAAAAGGGTTATTCTGCCGAATTAACAACAACCGAATTTAGGCATACCTGCCAACAAATACTTGTTAACCATTTCATCCCTCTGTACATTTGTAAAATTACTCAACCACGCCAGGTGGGCCCACTAAACACTAAATGCCTACCAAATTTATTTCTCAAACAGCATTCTCAAATTGCAGATTGCATCATCTATCAAGTGATGAATAATATACCAGATACTGTAACCAAACTGGTAAGAGAAAACGCATGGTTATATTCTTTCCAGAAACAAGAACTTTTTCTCACCACATACTAATCGGAAGTGGAATTATCTCATTAGAACTCAATTGTATTTACACCATGGATAATCAGGAAATTCCCTTTGAAGGAAACAAAGATTTCTACTTACCAATACATCAACCCGAAAACGTGCAACTGCCGAAATTCATACTTACCCAAAAACGAGTAACCGAAAGAACGTCTACGGGTGAAATTCATTTCAAATCACATCATTCGCTTAATACAGAACTACAAGAAGCGAGTAAATCCTTAGAAGATTTTAATAAGGAATTGCTAAATGTTGAAAATGAACGAAAAACCCAAAAACACCAGGTTATAACGTTTGTAAACAGTAGTGCCGTGGGAATATCAACTTTAATTCTAATCCTGATCATTTTCCTTTACGTTCGAAAGAGTAAGAGGTCAAAATTGACCAAGAAAAGAACAATTACGAACATTCCTCTAAACAGTATTCGAATACCTAGTAATACAAGAAGAAATTTGAATCCCCAAACTGAAATAAATAACCCCGATCAAAATTTAATAATTCCTCAACCAGCAGAAACTAATTTTAACGACAAACAAGACCCTCAACTTAAAACCATGGGTATTCCCCCTCCACCACCTCTTAAATCCCCACAAGTACAGTTACAGATAGGCAAAGTAAAACAGATCTGTGATAATCCTAACGAAAAACAGAGAGTAAGAAAATCCATGGAAAGCCTTGGGTAAACCGTATGTCCCACTGTAAAGGTACATCTTTTTATATTTTTAATTTTTTTTCTTTATCAAACAAATTCACCTAAAAACAACCACGAGACAAATTCCAAAATTTTTTTTCTACATCGTATTTCAACATTGAAAATTTTTCACGAACTAAAATGAAATCGGATATATAGAAAAAAAATTTCCGAATAAGCTAAAAACAAATTGAGATTCTGTTGGCAGAATAAATAATAAAAAAAAAAACAAGAAGAAAAAATGCAAAATTTTTTAAAATTCTAAGGTTTTTTAGGTATAATAAAATAAAATTTATAATTATGTTTTTTATTTCATTTTATTTTTTTTCATCGATTTTTGAAGAAACATATTTATTTGTTTGTTCAAATGTCGACGAGAAATTTTTTTTTGTCAATACAGGGTGGTATGTTGTGGTACACCCTGTACCAGAAAATCATTCCGACCGTTGATCCCTATATTTCCCGTTTTTCAAAATTTTAGCTTTTGTAAACGCGAAAATTTTATTTAAATTTATTAATATATTTCGAAATATATACAATTTCGAAATATCTTATTAAAATTATTAATTCGTTTCGACATTATTTTTTTATGTCGAAATACAATAAAATTTGTATACTAACGAATTTTAGTACTGCGAAATTAAACTCATTTTTTTCATACGAGATAATCAAAAAAATTGCATACGCGAAAATTTTTCAAGTAATTATTCTTCTTCAAAGAATAATTATTTTTTTTGTCTATTCCGCAAAAATTACTAATATCGGTCAATGTACGATGAACTTAAAGTACTTTGACAAATATTTATTGTAAAATTTTCTTATCGATTTGATATCGATTATCAATTAGTAATAATTAATGTTTCGACGCGATTAGAGATACTCTACTTATCTTTTGACCGGTCGTGTTGTTTTTTTTTTGAAAAAAAAAAGATTTTAAGTTGTTTGTTTTTTTTTTGATCCAAATTAAGAAAAATTAAGGGAAAAATTAAGGGGTAATAAATCAATTGTCGCAAGCAAATGTTTTAAGGGTCGGAGTTATTTTCGATTTTTCATGTCAAACGATCCGTTTTGATAACGTTTGTGAAATTTGTTCTAAGTGTAAAAAGAAATAAAAGATCTTAAGTAGATCAAAATTAGTAAAATTAGAGTGAAGTTGAAATATTGCTTAAAAAAAGGGAGATCTTAAATAGATCTAACTTAACAAGAATAATTTGAATTTTCGGAATTTTTTTTAAGTGTAAAAAGAAATAAAAGATCTTAAGTAGATCAAAATTAGTAAAATTAGAGTGAAGTTAAAATATTGCTTAAGTTTTGAAAAAAAGGAGATCTTAAATAAATCTAACTTAACAAGAATAATTTGAATTTTCGAAATTTGTTTTAAGTGTAAAAAGAAATAAAAGATCTTGAATAGATCAAAATATATAAAAAAATTTTAATTCAGTTTGATTTAAAAAAAAAAAGTTCTTTTAATTTGGAAATAAACGGTAAGCGTTTTCAATTTTACTTTTTATTAAAATTGCATCGTTTTGCCGGGAGTTCTGTCTTCCGAAAAACAAAATATTTCAAGAACGTGAAGTTGCCCTGAGTTGATCGACAAGGATCCTCCTTCGACCCTCCAACCTCCGGAAAGAAAAAAAAAACCATAATATAATAAAAGTTTCCCAGAGTCGTCCTAGAAAGGATCAGGTCGTCACCTTTGATACACAACAGGAGCTGGTTGGTGGATGTTAGGTGCATTTTGGAATTCAATGACGAAATTTTTATTACACAAACATCAACAAAAAGAGAACGAAACTCATTTAACATCGGTTTTTAGTCAGGAGCAGATTGAAGCATCGATGTCTGAACATTGCAATCACCAGAGGCCAGTGCCAAATCACTCAGACATAAATCTGAACAGGCTACGCAACAACGCAACTTTGAATCCTGATATGCACTCAATTAGTTAATCACTTTATTACATCCTTTTTATTTAATCCCCAAAACCCTTCCAAAAATCTTTAATACTAGGGGAGTCGGAGCGCCTTTCTAAATAACCATCGGATATTCTCTGCACGGAGGAAATGCCGGAGTGAGACCGATGTTATACCAACTGCAACATTTTTTTTGTCATTTCAGTTGAAATGTACTATTTGAAGGCGGCCAGAATGTTTAATCGAACATATTTAAAAACTTAAATTCAGCATATTTTTTTTTGGTAATTAATTTGCAAATGACTGAAAAATTTTATTAACAGATAAAATTGCTGATTTAAATTTTACAGGTGAACTTAGGTTCAACGTAATATTCAAGGTTTAGCTTGAATTTCCAAGCGCATCCGCAAAAAATTAACAAAAGGAAAAATGCTGAATTCACATTTTTTTTATTTTATAATAAGTAATATTTGTAAATTATTGTAAATTAAGTTTTAGTTTTTAGTAAGAACGTGAAATGGGCAGATCGCGAACTGTAACATAAATTAAAATAAATTTAAAATTTAAAGTTTAAATTTGTGTTTTCTTTTACATTTTTCTACGGGTCGAGTGCTTCTACCTAGAAAATTCACATTGGCTTTAATGATATTATCAATAAAAATGACATATATGTTGCTATTTCGAAGTTTTATTCCGCATTATTTGGGTATTTCGTTTTATCAGTACCATATTGTTCACAAAAAAATCTTACTTCATCTCCCCGTTGGTATGCCAATAAACTCAGAGGTTTGCGGAATCGGTGGAATAAAGCATGGCTGAAGTATCTGAATTCTATTAATGTTTCTGATCATAGCGAATATTTATCATTGCTGCAAGAATTCCAATCCTTACTGGAAATTGAGTATAACTCATATTTGTCTAATATGCCTGATAGTTTACTCGTAGATCCGAAACAATTGTGGAAATTTGTTAATTGCAAACGTAAAACAGATGAATATACTTCTACTATGAAGTTTTTGGATAGCCCGACAAATAATGCCGGAACTATTTTCAATCTCTTCGCCTTAAGGTAGACGGAGAGGGGTCAGGCAAATGACAACTCAAGCACACTTAAGCCAAGGTGGAAATGCATCGTGCCGAGGGCTGCATGGCATCTCAGTGTGTAAAACGGGAGATGTCGTTAACGATCTCTTGGGAGAACCAGCCGAAACTCCCTCGTAACCAGGCTACTGCACTTGCAGGGAGCGCCGCGTGCAGGGTCCTTACATCCCCCAGACTCGTGATAACAGAAATGGACCAACAAATTAAAATAACAACAGCAACAACAACAACGATGACACCGACACATTCAACACTGACAACAACCACTACGACGATCACGGACGCCCAGACGAAAGCAACAGTAGTCACGACCAGGACAACTGTTACTACTGTTGTGTTCTCACCGAGAACAACGTCAACAGTACACACCGGGGAATTGGTGTGCACTGGGAAATCTGGTAGTGGTTCCCCAAAATAAGGACCGCTCCGAAATGCCGAGAAGTTGGTGAATAAACTCACCAACCATCAGGTGCAATTGAAAACTCCCTACAGCGACGGCAAAAACCGCAGCGGAGCGAGTAGAAGGCGTCAAAGGAGAGCAAGAGACGCGGCATCGGCTAGTAAGCCTGCAAAAGGGGACCCGGCAGGATCCACAACTCTCCCCCTAAAATGCCAAACCCGGCAGGCAACGAGAGAATGGGCATCCCAAACATACGGAGCCCCTCCTGAAGCCTGCATAACTCCAATTGGCGCTGACTTCTGAACAGTTCAGTAGAACCGGTGGCAGGGACCAGTTCCGGGTCCGCTGGAGCGAAACCTCGCAAAAATAGGAAGAGGAAGGGAGCAGGAACAGACAGTGCCGCCGAAAAGACGCGCACTTCTGAGACTATCTCAGCCTCCTCCACTCCCGAAGCGAGTACCCCCCAGGCGAAGATGGTTAAACCTTCTAACCCGGGGCCTAAAGCCACCTCTCACCAAAATGGACAGAGAGCGACATTTGCGGAGATCCTTAAAACGGACCCAAAAATGAAAGTCTGCCTAAGGTGCGAGACCCCTGTGAAGAGAGACATCACTTAAATGGAGGCGGATCTCATAGAAGCTGCAATCATTGAAGGGTTTGGGAGACTTCCCAACGGTGAAGTCCCACCAATACGTGATTGTAGACTGACGCAAGGTTCTCTCATCCTTTTATGCGAGAACCAAGCTACTAAGGATTGGCTAGTTAAACTGGCTGAATCGAAATCCCTGGTAGGAAAAATAGACCTTTCGGCCCATGACTTCATTCTACCCAAGTTAAGGAGGGTGAGGATCTCGTTGCCGGGCCCCGAAAGGAGCGCGACCCAGATACTCACCACTATGAAATTCCTTAACTCAATGAGCACGGAGAACTGGAGGGTCTTCGAATACAAATATAGTGGGGCGCGGGAAGGTAACCAACTAATTGTAGGGGTGGACGCCCCAGGACTCAGAGATCTTGAGAAGGTTAATTTCCGCCCCCTCTCGGGAGTTCCCCTTGCTGCCTGCAGAGTTCTAGGCAAGCCAGAGAAAGGGGAGAAAGAGGAGTAAAACAGGACCGAACTACTGCCAAATTCGGGACTAAATTTTCTCCAAATAAATGCGCACCACTGCAAAGCGGCCACCGACATAATTGGTAGGTAGCTTGCTATCGGATGTGCCAACATATGCCTCGTGCAAGAACCTTGGGTTTACAAGGAAATCGTACGGGGCTACGATACCCGGTTGGGGTCTGTATTATACAGCACAACTGCGAACAGACCCAGGACATGCATCTACATCTCCAATGATATTGATCCCGTCCTTCTTAAATCCTTTTGTTCTGCAGACCTTACTGCAGTCAAAATAATTTACTCGACAGAATTGGGCGAAAAGGAAGTAGTAGTGTGCTCTTCATATCTGCCCTACGACGCAGTCACCCCTCCCCCTTCAGAGGAGCTGGTGAGACAAATAATCTACCTCAAACAAGGCTACAGCACCAACGTTCATCACGTCTACACGTGAAGAAGTGTTGGACATATTGCCGTGCTCACAGGGCATTGCTCAAGATATTCAAGGATAGAAAGTGTCCTCCGAACCTTCATTATCGGACCATAGGCACATTCTCTTCAGTCTGTTCTCAGAACCGTTGAAACCGGTCTCCTACAGGAATCCTAGATCCACTGACTGGTTCTCCTTTTACGAAGAGCTGTCAGTAAGAATCCGGGAAGTCCCAAAAACAACTCGGAATATTCCGGAACTAGAACAGACAGTCGCTCTAACATCGGAAGCCATTTGCTCCACCTATCAGAGTAATTGCGTCCTACGCACTAACAGGCTCCCCAAGAAAAACCCCGGGTGGGATATATCCTTGGAGATCCTGAGAAAAGAAACGAGAAAAAGTTTGAACAGAGCCAAAAAGCATAGTTTGAACAGTGAGTGGTAAGCCTGGAAAGCGGCCCAACGCAAGTACAAATCGGCTGTTCGGAGGAAAAAACGAGAATCTTTTAAGAGCTACTGCGGAAAATTGAGGAACTCCCTCAGGCTGGCAGCCTCCAAAAAGCCCTCTCCAAAGATCCGAGATCTAGATTAACGGTGCTGCGCCAGTGGGATGGGGAATTTACCTTAAGTAATGAGGACACCCTGAAGCTGCTGCTCCACACCCATTTTCCGGAATCTCGTGAATCACCGACCTGCTCGTCTCTACAAGCCGAAAGTTCTCGTCCCCAAAAAACCGACCGGAGAACGGCTTCAGAGATTGTAACATACGATAGAATTAACTGGGCAATCAAAACCTTTGCCCCGTACAAATCAGCAGGGCCTGATGGCATTTTCCCAGCACTTCTTCAGAAAGGAGCTGATTTGCTAATCAAACCACTCTGTCAAATCTACCGCACGAGCCTCGCCTATGGCTACATTCCTTCGCCATGGAGGAAGGCACGTGTGATTTTCATACCTAAGCCTGGTCGTACTGACTACACCGAGGCCAAGAGCTTCCGTCCCATCAGCCTCGCGTCATTCTTGCTTAAGACACTGGAGAGGCTGGTGGATAGATACCTGAGGGAGAGGATACCAAGTATCCTCCCTCTCCACCCAAACGAACACGCGTATCAAGAGGGCAAATCCACGGATTCTGCACTCCATCAACTAGTGTTCAGAATTGAAAAAACTCTAGACACTAAATCATACGCTCTTGGAGCTTTTCTTGACATAGCAGGGGCATTTGACAATGTAACTTTTGATGCCATGAGCGAGGCAGCCGATGTGCACGGCGGTGGTCTGACTGTCACTAGATGGATAAGAACCACGCTGTCCACTCGAACTGCAACGACCAGTCTGGGAAGAGATACAGAATCAATCTCAGTTAAGAGTGGATGCCCGCAGGGAGGTGCACTATCTCCACTGCTGTGGTGTCTGGTTGTAGATGACCTTCTCAGGATTTTAAACACCTCGGGCTACTATGCTTAAGCGTATGCGGATGACATACATTAGCTGAGTTGACTCATCAAGCTCTTATCAAGCTTCAAAAATGGGCCCTTTCCAAGGGACTCTCCGTCAATCCTGACAAAACTGAACTCGCTATGTTCACCAGGAATAGGAATCTCGAAGGTTTTGAGGCTCCTTGCCTAGGTGAAACGAAACTGCAACTCTCCGAGTCGGTGAAATATCTAGGATTATATCTAGATAAAAAGCTGACCTGGAAAAAGCACGTGGAGGTCGAAGAACAGAAATCGTCGGCGCTCCTATGGGCCTGTCGCAGAACCTTTGGACGCACCTGAGGAGTAAAACCTAAAATGTTGTACTGGTTGTGCAATGTGGTGGTTATACCTCTGCTGACCTACGCATCAATTGTATGGTGGCCTCGTACCCTAGTATCCAATGCTAGAGATATTTTAAACCGTATTCAAAGACTTGCTCTTTTAAGTATTACGGGTGCAATCAGAACCACGCCAAGGCCCTCTTGGGAACCCCACCGCTGCACTTGGTGGTTCAAAGTACAGCAATGGCAACGTCCTATAGACTGCGAAATACTGGACTCTGGATTGATCGATCAGATATCAAGGGCCATACCAGGATCCTAGCTAATC
The DNA here is from genome assembly GCA_963422695.1 of Xylophagus ater. NCBI lineage: Eukaryota > Metazoa > Arthropoda > Insecta > Diptera > Xylophagidae > Xylophagus > Xylophagus ater. The sequence continues at coordinate 204,988 of CAUJSI010000004.1, forward strand.
TGATCAAATCACGCCCCATACTCTCGATGCCATCGGACGTTATGTCCCCGGCATTTGTTTTCAAACGCAGATTCGAAACGGTCATGCTTCGCAGAGAATGCTGGATAGTGGACGGTGAGAGTCTCGCAAAACCACTCGGCCTAATTTGGTTCACGGATGGGTCTGAATCGGATGAAAGAACTGGGGCAGGTGTCATTAGTACGGTGCCCAAAAAGGCAATATCTACCGCCTTGGGCGAATCTTTAATCGATTACCTGAAGAAGACAGAACTGTTTCCAGAGTTGGGACAAGCTGCCACTCTGTAAACAGTATACAGGTAATTAGTCTTTTTTCCCATAGGTTTTCTTGGAAAACTTGTGCGATTCCAGGACATATGTCCAGATTCTTCCGAGGGTACAATGGGCCGCAAGGCCTAAGTAAGTAAATCTCTTCGCCACATTTTTTGGACAAGCTACTTCGGGCAGCAATTTTACAACAATTGATGACTAGTTTAGTTATTTATGTCATTACCCGTGCAGCAAAAAATGTGGCAAATAAAGTGGCTATAGTTGACGGGTCAATCGAAGACTGATCCTGATATTTTAGTAATGGTGGATAGCCATCCGATTTCCTTTCATTATTTACAAATTTGCAGAAGTGGTGCGGGTCCATAGAAAGATTAAATTTCATTTCATTAATATAGGAGCTATACACATTCGAAAACAAAACTTTAAATTCATTAAACAGTGCAGAATACTTCGAATGGTCATCATCACTCTGCGAAATCAAATACTTCCGACATGTCTTATTGCTTCTATCACGCAATGAACGTAATTCCTTGTTGAACCATGTAGGTGAAGTAGATGAATTTTTTATTCGGTAATAAGGAACCGATGACACGGAGGCCGTAAGAATAATTGTATAAAACTCAATGATGCTAACTTCACATTCTCATTGGCCAGAGCACTGTGAAAGTCTATCAGATTAAGTGGGTTTTTGAGAAATTCAAAGTTTGACTTACGCAAATTAAAACCGTAAGAGTCATCTATGTCTACATTCTGCCCTGCACCTTCCAGCGAGAATACCACCGGTAGGGGAGGATGGTATTTGTCAATACGAAGCATTTCAGAGCTGCGTTGAACAACACAATTAGTTGCGTCAGTAGTAAAAATCAAGTCAAGTTGTTTGTCAAGAGAATTAAGTACACCACTAATTTGTTGCAAGCCACAAGCTGTCAAATTGTCCATGAATATGGATTCAAGATCAGAACTAACATTGGTTGCAGTAAAAAATGCTTCGTCATCTAACTGTGACCAATGAAGATTAGGAAAATTGAAGTCCCAAAATAGCAACATATCATCTTCTGGCTCCAACATATCATATAAATGTCTACTTCCCTTAACTAGGAGCTGATATTCTGCAATCGAACAATTAGGCGGAATATAAGTGTTCGCTATAAAGATGTTCCCATGCTGAACGGAGACTTTGATGCAAACAATTTCCAAACAACTCAGGTCAGCAATATGAACCAACGAACATTTATAAACATTACGAACAGCTATCAAGACGCCCCCTACCATGGATCTCATGTCCGTCGAATGTCGATCCCTACGAAAAACTTCAAAGTCAGAAGAAAATTACTAGCTATTGAGAAAGCTGGAATTTAACCAAGTGTCCGTCAAAACAAAAACATCATGTGAAAACGAATAACTAGCGAGGATCAATTCGCGGGTTTTAGTGCGTAGTCCCCTTACATTTTGATAGTAAAGGGACAGTCATTTGAGTTTTTTAAACTAATACTTGGCATATCCACAGAGTTCTTAGCCGGAACAATTTTTTTTTCGGACGTTTACGTTCAAACTCTTTTACAAAGGCAGAAGGAGGCCAAAATTCATATGAAACAAAGTTTGAGAATTTCTGAAAGGGAACAGTTATCCTGAAGGATGAGATTGGACTAGATACCTTGCTGATTTTCTCACATCTTATGTTGGAAGTATCACTTTTTTTTGAGCCGATATAACGTAAAATATCTTCAGCAGTTGTCACCGGATCCAGTCTTGAATGCAAAATACTTTTTGGTGCAGGTACCGCTAAAAAGGAATAAAATAGAAAAAATAACCTTGAACTCAAGTGACCTTATGAAAAAAAAAAACAACTAAACAGTAAACAAACCGAACAAAAAAAACAATTACCGATTTAATGGCAATAAATAACGTGAAAATTGAAAATAAAGTAAAATTCAAAAGAAAAAAGAATAAAAAATTAACCAGGTCAGTTATTTCTAATACAATTAAAATTCAAATTGTAAAAATAATAAATAATTTTTGAACAACAAAACCGAAACACAATGGATCAGTTCAATAGTCTTTTTCTTAGTGACTACACCAAGAAGAAGGGCTATTTGGATATGAAAGGGCGCAAGCTAAAATCCCCTAAGGTAAAAACGAAGGTGGTTCATCGAAATCGGTAAGCGAAGAATCACGGGACGAGCCCAAAAGATTCTGTTCGGGACGAACAGATTTAAGGAGGGGGTAGTGCACTATATTTCACTTTCACAAAAGCACTAACGCGTAATTAATTGAAAATAATTAAAAGGAACAAATTAGAATGTTTGATGGCTCTCGAAAACCACCAAACATTCTAAGGAAAACAACAAATTTATTGACATTCTTTCTTCAGTTTGACATTTCTTGAATTTTAGTATGAGTATATAAGGAGAAACGTCGCTGAAACAAGAGCAGTTGAAGTCCAACTTCGTCAGAGATTGAATCATAAGTGATTTGACTCGTGATTATTTCTGGTTGGTTTACAAAGGGATTGTAAAAGTAATTTGATTAAAAAGTGATTAATAGTGTTTTCCATTGTGAATAAACTGTGGCAACTCTAAATCTACTTGGTTTAATAAAATTACTTTATAATTTTATATAAACTTAGTAATCTTTTTTAATGAAAATTACTTTATAATTTTATTCTTTTTTATATAAACTTAGTAATCTTTTCTCATGTAAAATTGTGTATAAATAGGGAAGGTTTAGATTAATTAAATTCACTTATAATTAGAAGCCTAAAGGCTTCACAGCTCAAATAAAAATATATTTGTTCAATAATATAGTCTTTTACCCGCTATATAATTGGTGACCTCGACATGATAGAAGCAGAGCCCAAAGCTAAGCCCCAGATCAAGCAGCAGCAAGTCGTTCGTCTGGCCCCCCACCAGTGTTAAGGCCCAAGCAGTAAGCCGCACAACTTTGTACAATATTTCAAGATGCCAAATGAAGGAGGAGCTGAAGTAAACCGTGTCCAGGTTAGAATTCCACCATTCTGGAAGGCCAATCTGGCACTTTGGTTTAAGCAGATTGAATCACAGTTTGTAAATGCTGGTATAACGGTTGACGAAACTAAATACCATGGTGTAGTTTGTGCAATCGAAAGCGATGTGCTTACCCACGTTGGCGATATCATCCTCCAGCCAAACGCAGCTAATATGTACGAAGAGCTAAAAAGACGTTTAGTAGAGCAGTTTGCGGACTCTGAAGAGAAGAAACTTAAGGAACTTTCGGGAGACTTATCAATTGATGACAGGAGGCCATCGGAATTATTACGAAGAATGCGAGAGTTATCATCCGGGAAATTGAGCGAAGATTTGTTGAAAACTCTCTGGTTGCAGCGATTACCATCGCAGGTACAAGCTATCCTATCAGCGAGCGAAGCCGATTTAACCAAACTGACAGTCATGTCTGATAGAATTGCAGAGGTGGTTTATGTTTCAAAAGTGCACAACATCAATCAGAACGAAAAAATTAAGGGAACGACTCTGAATGACAGACTTCCAAAAGCAGATTTCGGAACCAAAAAATAAATTGAAGCAACATTCTAGGTCGAGAGGTAGAAGTTTTTCAGGAAGACGAACACGATCAAGTGGCCAATCTGAAGATGATGGTCAATGTTGGTACCACAAAAGATTCGGGTCAGGATCTGCAAAGTGCAGGTCACCCTGCTCTTATTTCAAGGCGGAAAACTAAATGGCCAGTTAACTTCAGCGATTAAGGTAACTGGTTTAGAAATCAGTCGCTTGTATATTCATGACAAATTATCAGGACAGAAATATCTTGTGGATACCGGGGCTGACGTGTCAGTAATACCTCCTCTTCCGCAAAAACGATTTCAAAAGAAGTCTTTCTGCTTATACGCTGCGAATAAATCAAGAATTTATACCTACGGAAAAAGACTGATGTCATTAAATCACGGACTCAGGCGCTCCTTTCGTTGGCCTTTCCTAATTGCTTATGTAACTAAACCCACAATTGGTGCAGATTTCTTGAGAGAATTTGAATTATTGGAGGATTTAAAAAATGGATACCTCATCGATAATTTAACTTCACTCAAGAAGAATGGAACACTGGTCGTAAACAACATAACTAGCGTTAAAAAAATTTCTGGGCGCACAATATATCATGAGCTCGTAGCTAAGTTCAAAACAATAACCAATCCAGGAACGAACAAAACTGCCGTCAAAAACAAAGTAACTCATCACATTGAAACTCGAGGACCACCAGTGTTTGCAAAAGCAAGAAGGCTTCCACCCTATAAATTGAACATTGCGAAGAACGCATCTGAGTTTATGATGGAACAAAAGCAGTTGGGCAAGCCCTTTACACATGGTACCGAAGAACAATGCTGAATGGCGCCCATGTGGAGATTATCGTCGGCTGAATGCTGTAACCATACCTGAAAGATATCCGATACCACATATTCAAGACTTTGCGCATCAATTCGAAGGTTCCTCGGGTATTTAATTTCTGAGAAAGGTACCAAGCCATTGCCAGCAAAGGTTGCAGCAAAGAATTTAAGGAACCAGCAGCTGTACGAGATTTACGTCGTTTTTTAGGAATAATAAATTTGTATAGAAGATTTATTGCAAAAGAAGCCGATACATAAAGGATACTCCTAGAATGTCAACAAGGAAACAAGAAAAATGATGAGACCGCAATTAAGTGGAGAAAAAAAAGAAAGCAAGCATTCATCAAGTTCAAAGACGATTTAGCTAATGCAGCATTGTTAGCGCATCCATCACCTTCAGCTCCACTATCGCTTTTGACGGATGCATCAGATTATGCAATGGGTGCGGTTATTCAGCATTGGAGAAACAACAGTTGGCAGTATCTTGCTTTTTTTTCGAAGAAACTAAGTCAGGCGGAACAAAAGTATAGCGCATACGATAGAGAGTTGCTAGCTATATATTCATCCATAAAGCATTTTAGAAGCATGTTAGAAGGACGACTATTCACAGTGTTCACGGACCACAAACCACTAGTATTTGCATTTCAACAGAAAGCTGATAAAACATCGCTACGTCAACTAAGACATCTAGACTTTGTAGTACAATTTTCTACAGATATTCGGCATATTTAAGGTAAAGATAATATTGTAGCTGATACACTTTCCAGAATAAATACGATAAATATTGACGGACCAATTAACTATGAAGAGTTGGCTAAACATCAACAAAGTTGCGACGATCTTAAAACACTCCACCTTTGGAACCATTCATTAATCATTGAAAATTTTAAAATTCCAGATTCCAATGTGGAAATAAGATGTGATGTATCAACAGGAGTAGCCAGACCATAGGTTCCAATAGCATATCGTAAGGCTATTTTCATGAACTTACATAATATGACTCATCTAGCCATTAGAGCAACATTGAAACTTTTAAAGAAAAGGTTTGTCTGGCAATCAATGAACAAGGGCGGCGTTCACTCACCAACTAAATGTAATGCGTTCACTGGTCAACAGTTTTCGACTACGATGACGTCATGACACCGACACTCTGTCGTTCACTCATTAACACCGATGTAAAAAAAAGTAACTTTTTTCAACCAATGTCATGGACCGTAGTCGATTATTGACATTTCTATTTGCTCAGTTAGATTTTGAATTCAGAACAAATTTTTATGAATTCAGTATTTTTTTTTATTATATGGCAAATTTATAGAAAAATTATAGTTTTAGTAATAAGTTTATATTCAATTGGTTAGATTATATTCGAAAAAATTTCAAATGTTAAATTTATAAAAAAAAGTGAAACCATAAAACATGTTTTTTATATAAATACTAGCTGTATCCGGCCACGCTTTGCTGTGGCTCAGTCTGGTTAAATCGAAAAGAAAAGACAAAGCGCACGTTTCTCGTGTATTTAATTTCAAAATGCTTGTGGTTTTACAACATTTTTTGTTGCTCCATTTTCTGTGCAGATATAGAGATTTTCTGGTTTGCCGACTCTAGAACACGCAACATATAATTGTCTGTGTGAGAAGCAATCCGTGTCTAGATCTAAACCGCACAACTTTAAAGATTGGCTCTGAGCCTTGCTATTTAATTTTTTTACTGCAAGCCGCGTGCCGTTGCAAAGCTTTGGCTGGTTGATCTTTCGCAACATTATAATTGGCACACCGACTTTCAATTGCAGTCCGTGCGGTGGCATCCCTGGCAGATCGAGTGAATTCAAAAATTCTGTTGGATAATTAACCGCTTCATCTACTTCCACAACAGTGTCGACGGACTTGTATGTGACCACCTCGCTTTGAATGTTAGATTGAATAATATTGTTAAGTTCGTAGACGTCTTTGTTCTTGGCCGCAAGAATAGTTCGTTCACTTATCCAATCGTGATTCTTATAATCAGTTTGAATATTGGGAAATACTTTTCCAACCAATTCTTCTTTTGACGTCACTAAATTGCAGAAGTTATGAGGCAATAAAACTCATCCTGACGTCAGATCAACCGTCACCTTTCCGTTCCTAATTTCCAGCAATTGATGTGAGAATATCTCTGCTGACCGATCGTTTTGCAGCTGGACTCGCATATTTGTAGTTAATTTTAACGTCTTTACGCGTCGCCACAAAGTAGAGTATTTCACGCAGGCATTTATTTCGTTAGCTGGTGTCAATCGAGGAATTACAGGTAATGTTTGCCTGAAATCCCCTGCAAGCAATATTAATGCGTTCCCAAATGGTCTGATGTTTGCACGTAAGTTTTACAATGATCGGTCAAGGGCCTAGAGCGACTTTTTGTGCGCCATTGTGCATTCATCCCAAACAATAAGTTTGCATTTCTGCAATACTTTTCCCATGCCGGATGCTTTGGAAATGTTGCATGTGGGACTTTCAATGAATTGAATGTTTAATGGCAATTTTAAAGCGGAATGAGCCGTTCTTCCACCATTTTTGAATCCCCTCTTTTACCATTCCACTGAGTACATCCAGCAGCGCAGCGACCCAAACACTTCATGCTTTACCATGAATTCCATCAGCGTTTTCAGCTTCTGTTTGAAAACACGTGCTGTAATCTCCTGCCTATCCACCGGCGATTGGCCAGGAAGTAAGAGCTTTTGTATTGTAAAACATCCAAAGCATTTTCATTTTTAAATGCCTTTTTTGGTTTTAGGGTTTCCAAAAAATGAGACTCTACGTATTAAATGTCTTTCGGATTTGGGTTTTCAAAATGTTACGCCAATTTGTAGAGTAGATTACAATTTTAAAATTTAATTTTGTATGTTTAAACAAACTTGATTTTTGGCAAAAACCCTATTTTTACGATATCTTTTTTAGCTCGTATTATAATTTTCGAGAGGAAAAAATCCCCATGAAAACCTCCATAACTTTGCCGGACATCGTAATCGCGTGTGACCTCTAAATGCGAAGTTCCACAATTTTATTGACTCCAGCGCCAAAGTGGTGAGAGGTAGAACTATTTGCTCTTCGACAGATATAATCCCCATGAAAACCTCCACAACTTTGCTGAACATTGTTATTGCGTGTGACTTCTATATAAAAAGTTCGTAAATTTGTATTGCGTCCAGCGACAAAGCGGTGGGAAATTGAACTTTGCCGTGTACCTTAGAATGTCCGGCATAAAAATCTTAATAAGATTGCCTCAGGTCAGAATCATGTCCGATGTATATTTCAGATTATAAATCAGGTTTTCTGAAATAAACTTTCAAGCCCCCTTTGTAACCCCTCCGACCCCCAATCTCCCCGGAAACAAAATTTCTCCACGTTTGAAGTAATTCTCTACAACATATCAAAAAGAGTTTTTTTTTTTTGCTCAACGAATTTTCTTTCCGGACAATATAGGACAGACAGAAGGAAAGAAAGAAGGATTAGCCTTTTACATATATAATAATCAATCAAACAGAAATGATGTTAATTCATAATTTAGTAAAAAATTCGATTTTTTTAATCAAATTTGAATCCAAATCTAAAAACCCCTGGTTTTTTTTTTTAATTAAAACTACCAGTGACAGTAATTTTTTTTGAGAAATTGGGGGCAATTCTTAAAATTCGTCGAAGATTTTGAAAATTCAGCCTTGTCAATTATAAATACCTTTTTTTGGCTTTAAGCTCTCCAAAAAATGAGAAATGAAATGGCTTTCGGCTATGGGCTTACAAAATTTTACGCCATTTGGTAGAGACATAATTTGCTCGTTACATTTCAATAAACAGGATCTAATGCGAATAATTTAATTTTGTACGCTTAAGAGAAACTAGTTTTTTGGAATAAATAACGCAAACATTTTTCGCAATTCTGATGTTCCAGAATACATAAGCATTAAGCCTATTTTAAGTGTTGCCCCTCCGAATTAATATTTTTAACGCCGCCACTACGCCCATCTTTATTTTTATAAGTAAGAAAAATCACGTTTTCTCGTTGGAGAACAAACATTTTGAATATGCTTGTGGCTATGTGTTAGTGATTGGTTTTTTAAAATCAATTATTACCTTTCTCAGGTGCAACATAGGTAAATAAAAAGTATGTAAGAACCACCTCATATTCCTAAGGAACATCCTATAAAAATTTCAAGTCAATTGATCAAGAAGTTTCGGAGATTATCGATTTTGTACAAACGTGCAGATACGATTTTATTTATACAGATTTTTTACTAAATAAAATATTAAAAATGAATGGATTTCATGAAAGCAATTTTAATAATTACACTACATTAATTAACCTATAAATGCGCATTTTCTCCAATTGCCATTTCGAAATGACACTAATTGACTACGACTACGACTACGACCGTTCACTCGCAAACAACTTACATTTTTCGGAATGGCTTTTTTGACATTAACTTACACCGACTTTTTTTTACATCGGTGTGATCGTGTGAACGGAACCAAGGACTGCAACACGTGGGCAAGAAATTGCATCGAGTGTCAAAGATGTAAAGTCCAACGGCATGTGCATAGTCCTCTAATGAATTTTGCCATTCCAAGTGAACGTTTTCATCATGTAAACATTGATTTAGTTGGCCCATTACCGACATCTCAAGGATTCAAATATTGTCTAACATGCATCGATAGGTTCACCAGATGGTCTGAGGCTATTCCGTTAACAGATATCACTGCTGAAACGGTTGCAGGAGCATTTTTCGCTGGTTGGATTCCTCGATTTGGAGTTCCCGAGAAAATTACAACGGACCAAGGTAGGCAATTTGAATCATCTCTTTTCAAGGAACTTTCAAAATTATTAGGTGCTGCTTACTGTTGTGTATTTTTGTACAATACATGTCGTGTACACAACGGGATGTGTTGTATTGTGAATTAGTAAGAAATAAAATTATAATTTATTCGTTTTCTTTAAAATTCTTTATTTAATTTAGCTTTTAAAACGCAAAATCAATTACACTCAGTGAAGTACTTAAATGCACTCTATGAAGTTTTGATTATAACTCTCTGTATATATATCATACTTGTATATATAATTTATTAATACTTTTATTTTTTATTTATTCTTCCTTTGTACCTTACCTCGGGTGGGGGGCAAAAGTACTATTAACGGCGTAAAATTAACAACTGACTAATTTTCTGTCAACTCAGCCTTTTCATATAAAAATTCTAGCCTTTAAATGGCTAGGCTTGGGTAGGGATATGTATTTTCTTGTGAAGATGTAAGAAAAAAGCATCTTTTCCATATATGATTAAAAAGGATCGTTTAATATCGTCAGATATTAAACAGATTAAATTTCACATAATATACTTTAAAAGATTTGTTTATTTCTTTGTATTCGAGCGATAAGAACATGTGCATAATAGATATTTTTTACAATTTTGACCGTTATGGTAAAATAATGTTTCCTTGGAAAAAGGGATCTTTGCATCGTTATCCATAAATACCATTTTTATGACTTTAAATGCAATGGCGCAACATGATTTTGTGGACCCTTTTTTAACGATCCTTTTTATTGACATTTAGATGGCAAAGAGTTTTAAAAGATTTGTTTATTTCTTTGCATTCAAGCGATCAAAAGAACATGCGCCTTTTGTAAACATGATCTTTTGAAATTTTATTGTCGCGTTGTAAAAGAGTCTATTTCTAGGACATCATATTTGAAAATATATTTCGATGTCCTAGATGGTCGCTAGACAGTATCTTGGACTTGCACGTTTTCTTCAAACATAATATTTGCGTTTCTTAGAAAACGTGGTCCACTCAAATATTATGATCGCGTAGTGTGATCATTTTTTCCAAAACGATATTTTTATATCCTTTTGGACTTGGGATTTTGGATGCACGTGTTCTTTACAACATTCTAGTATTTTAGAAAATGTAGTCCACTCAAATTTTACGATCGTGTAATATGCCCTTTTTTAAAAAAACGATATTTTTATATCCTTTTGGACTTCGAATTTTGAGTGCACGTGTTTTCACAACATTACCATCCTCAGGCAAATGGGATGATCGAACGATGGCATAGAGTTTTAAAAACCGCTATCAAATGCTATCAAACTGATCGTTGGGCTGACGTGCTTCCAATGGTGCTATTGGGACTAAGATCTACTATTCAGGGGAATAATAACGTTTCCTCAGCAGAATTGGTATATGGAACACATTTACAACTTCCTAGTGATTTTTTTGATAATTCAATATGCAAACATATTAAGGATCAATCTTGCTTTGTTGAAAAATTGCGAGACACAATGAAAAAAATCGACCGACTACAGCATCTGCTCATACGAAGGGAAAATTTTTTGTGCATTAAGAACTTGAGAAATGTTCTCATGTATTTATTAGAAAAGAAGGTATCAAAACTTCATTTCAAGCACCGTACCATGGTCCATTTTTAGTCCTGGAACGGAGTAATAAATTTTTCAAAATTAAACTTCATGGTAAAGATAAGTACATATCTATCGATCGCCTGAAACCATCATTTCAAGTGGAAACTGGAGTTGCAAAAGGAAAAGAAGTCATTCACAAGCAAATAGCAAAAAAAGTAAAATTTAAACTTACAACAAAATAGAATGCATTCTCTGGAAGGAGAGTGTAACGGTAATTTTCGTCACTCAAAATTTTTTTCACTTTGACTTGCTGATGGCCACGCATTTCCGGGTTTCTCAGTTAAGTTATATTACAGGGTTCCCATCAGCGATCAAAATGCTTGTAAAGCGTGGAAAAAAAAAATAAAAAAAAAACTCAAAGAAAAGAGAGGACAACATTAAAACCGTTTCTGTGCTCCTAAACAACCGACGTAAACTTCAATAAATCATTCGCACCATCCACATGCCAGGCCTCAATCACCCCATTTAATTTTCCTAGCACTTCATTGTGTAAAAGAAAAATTTAGCCAAACACATCACAAAATGAACAAAAATAATAAAAAAAACTCAAATAAGGATATATTTAACAAATTCCTTTTCTTTATTTAATTCACTTTTTATTAAAATATATTTTTACTTTCAAAAAAAAAAAAACTCGACCTGGATCTTCGATCCCTATATAATAATTCAAATCATCGACCAGGATCTTTGATCCCTTTAAAATAATCAAACGTTTTACTATAAACTACCAAAAAAAAATAAAAAAAAAATGAATTAAATTCACCACACTAGCAACTGATGGTATTTGACGTTTCCAAATAACGTGCGCGAATTATTTAATTATTGTTTACCTTTTTTTTTCTTGTGTTTTTCTTTTTTTTTTATATAACAATTTTTCACTTGTGCGTTAAGTTTATTGCATAGATCCAACCGGGATCTTTAAGTGTAGTGTAGTGATATGAATTAAACGATGTGTTATAAGTTATAACACTTTTATAAAAAAAAATAAATGAACTAAAAATGTGAACTCAAAATAAACAAAACAAACGTCAAATTTATAAACGAATTCATTAATTTGTTTATTAGTACTTTGCTTTGATTTATTTTGAGTTATTCGTGAATTAAATTACCAAAAAAAAAAAATTTAAGAAAAAAAAAATCAAAAGCTAAAGAAAAATAATAAAAAAATTATGTTTGAGTGACTTAGCTGTGTGTCCGTTAAGCTAGTGTTGGTGCGACCTTGTGACCCATATAAATCTTCGGAAATTCCAAATTCGTTGACCCCGGTATGATAAACTTTTTTTCTTGAAGGTAAACCGTTGTTTTCCTTTTCCCGGTTTTCTTTTTTTTTTTTTCTTCTTTTCTTCTTTTATATGCTTCACAGCCCAAAATTCTTCAAAAGAATTTGAAAATATGACCAAACAAAAAAAAACTAATAAAAAAACTAAATTTTCACCACTTTTAAAAAAAAAAAGAATTAAAGTAGACAAATTTATAAAAAAAAACTAAAACCCAAAGAAAATTTTCGGTAGCGAAACGACCTCCACAAATTTCGAATAAGACCAACCCTTTTTCTTCGTCGTGACAGCCTTTTTATAGGCTTTCGGATAACTGGATTCGTGGTTAAAATAGGCATTAATTAGTTTTATAGATATTATGCTATTAATTATGATTTTTATTTAATTTTTGCATAATCTTTATTTAACAATGCAACTATTTACCTACTAGTGAATCCTATTTAATGATAATTTTGCCTATTTTTTAACAAATATGGAATTTTCTCTTTGTGAGGTCGCCGCGCTCGCAAAAAGGTTAAAATTTTGGGCTTCGTCCTTTAAATGCCGCCAAAATGATTTTCGAAAAAATATTTTTATATTTTTTTTAAAATTAATTATAAGTTCCGGGCTGTAATGATAGTTTATCAGTCTCTAATTCCATAAAAATTAGTGCTTACAGAAGTTTCTACTATTTCCAGTGTGAAAACCAAAAAAAAAGAAAGCAAGGTTAGTTTGACCCAATGATCATAAAAATTTTCTATTCTCTAATTATTTTATGTTAATTTTGTTTCAGGTCGCTTCCCTACATTATTGCGGTCATGGTGATATCACATATGTGGGGAAAAACATGAAGATCGCAGCAACACAGCTGTTTTCAACTTTGACACTCCAGAAGTCGATTTCAATCCGTCGCGCTTCTATAAACCAACGGTAAGGTTGCCACTGATCTAATGTGGTTTACAATATAAAAATAATTTTAATAATATCAACATTTTTCCACTAATTTCAATTTTAGGTGCTTTGTTTACTGCGTCCACTTTCTGCTCAGGAAGTGAATTCATCTGGAACAAAACCTGTGGACACGAAAAAAAATCTACTAGGTAATTCATTCGTTTGGGAACATACAATAGTATTGAGACAATACAGGACTTTCACACTTGGTACAGATAAGTATTTTGCATTGATTTTCCTACCTATAATTAATCATATGTTTTCAATTTTTCTTCCAGGGTTTCATCTACTAAAAGACGGTCGTTACAGGGCAGGTTTGTTGGACATTTCCACAAGTCCATACAAAGCTGAGGAGACAAACCTGTGGTTCGATTGGCCGGATTAAAAAAAAATATCATAAAAAAAATTTAAAAAAAAAAGGAATATTAGCCTAACAAAAAAATAAACAGGTAATTAGTTACGTATATCCTTTGCATGATAGATACCAATGATTTTACCTTCCTGGTTTGCTAACTCATAATTTACGTGACCTATTTTCCGAGTGACGGTCGCTTTATTAAATTTAGGTGCAAGTTTAGCCGAGAATTTCTTTGACGCATCGCTCTGAGCAAAGCTTCTTACAAAAACAGATTGTCCCGGTAGAAATGTAACTAGTCTCGATCTTAAATTATATTGTCGCTCGTTTCGACGATAGGCTTCGGTTATATGTTTCTGTACCTGTTTGTAAATTACTGGCATCATATAATCTCTTGGTAGTACTTCTATGTCGTTCTCGCTCACACAATCTAGATTTCTTAATGAATTATATCCATCACCGTGTAATAGCATATGTTGCCCAAACATTAAAAAATGAGGTGAATTCTGTGTAGTTTCGTGGAAAGAATTGCGCAACGAACAACCAACAGCAGATAGGTTTTCATCCCAACACCGATGATCTTTTTTCAGGTACGACCTTATTGCAGCCAGAATTGAACGATTCACGCGTTCTGACGCGTTGGATTGAGGGGAATATACAGCAGTATAAATACGTTTGATGCCATGAGTTGTCAACAATCCGTTGAACTCCTTCGAGATGAATTGTACACCATTGTCCGTATGTATAAATTCAGGCACCCCGTATACATAGAATACTTCGTTTAGTAGATATTGCGTGATTTTAATAGCGTCCGCCTTTGGTAAAGCCTTCAATAACACAAATTTCGTTAGTTTGTCTAGAATTACCAGGATTGTAGTATTACCTTTCTTGGAGCGAGGGTACGGACCTAATAAGTCTATATACAGCCGTTGCCAAGGACGTTCTGCAAAAGATTGTTGCCCCATTGGTGGTCTTAAAGTTTTATTTGGAGCTTTTGTTGTTTTACAAACCTCGCAATCTTGGACGTACTGATGTACGCGTTGACGCATTTTGGGCCAATAGTAGTAGCGTCGAAGGCGTTCCAACGTTTTGGTGATCCCTCCATGAGAAGCTGCCGGTACATCGTGTTCTTGACGTAGAAGCTCGCCTACTAGAGGTTCTGGTACCCATAGTTTCCACAGCGGGATATCTGATACCTTGTCTTTCTTTGACAGCTCAAGACGAATATAAATATGTTCGTCATGCACCTTCAAGTTAGTGTATAATTCTGGCTTCTTCATAATTGATTCCCTCAAATTAACGTACTCCGCATTTTGAAAATTAGCAGATTGTAGATCAATCGTCTCTATGTTGAACTTTTTCATGTCTTGCGCCAGTTCTTCAGGTGTTTCGGTATATATTCGGGATAGTGCATCTGGTACTACATTTTGACTACCCCTCTGATGTTCAATGTTGAAGTCAAACGGTTGTAACTTTAGGCTCCAACGCGCTAGACGACCACTCAATTCCTTCTGGTTCATCAACCATTTCAGACTGGCATGATCTGTAATTATCGTGAACGGAAAACCCTCGATGTATGCTCTAAATTTTTTTACACTTAGAACCACTGCCAAACACTCCAACTCTGTAACGCTGTAGTTCTTCTGTGCTGCGTTTAATTTTTGGGAAACGAACGCAATTGGCTGTTCATCTCCATCACAGGTTTTCTGAAACAGCACACCTCCTATTCCAGAAGTACTGGCATCACAGCGAATGAAAAAGTGCTTTGTGAAATCTGGATTTATTAAAACTGGTTTGGTGATTAGAGCGTTTTTTAATTTGTCGAATGCATCTTGTGCTTCAATCGTCCATGAAAACTTTATGCCTTTTCGCAACAAATCAGTTATGGGTGATGTGACTGCTGCATAGTTAGGAATGAAGCGTCTGTACCATCCAGTCATTCCTAGTAGTCGTCTAGTCTGCTTCACCGTTGTCGGAGCTGGAAAGCTGACTATCGCTTCCACTTTACCAGGATCTGGCCGCACACCATCTTCTCCCACTATGTGCCCTAAATAGCGAATTTCCCTCAGCACAAATTTGCTTTTCTCGATATTGATTGTTAAACCTGCTTGACTTAAAAAGGTCGCAACCTGTTTAAGCAGGGCGTTGTGTTCTTCAAAAGTCGCCGAAACTATCAACAAATCATCGAGATAAACAAATATGTAGTCGCGAAATTCGTGAGGAATCACTTTATCCATTAAGCGGCACATGCGTTGTGCTGCGTTACATAACCCGAAAGGCATTACTTTAAAATGGTATAGCGGCCTGCCTGGCACAGTGAACGCGGTCAGTTCCCTCGAAGAAGTCGCAAGAGGAATCTGCCAAAAAGCATCCTTCAGGTCCAAACTGGAAATAAATCTGGTGTCTTGTAGTCTACTCAGTAGACCCTCGATGTGTGGAAGAGGATACGCATCCTTTTTTGTGACTGCGTTGACTTTCCTGGAATCCAGGCACATTCGAACCTTTCCACCTGGTTTGTTTACTAACACCACCGGAGAACTCCAGGAACTTTGACTTACTTCTATTACGTCCATTTCCAACATTCGGTCTAGTTCTGCATAAAGGTGCTTTTGGACTGCCGGAGAGATCGGATAATGACGCTGTTTGATTGGGTTGGCATTACCTACTTCAATCTCGTGTTCTTCAAGCTGCGTCCGTCCAAGTCCTTTCTTGTTAAATAATGGAAACAGCGCAATCGTTTCGGCTAATTGTTGCTGTTGCTCTTCAGTAAGTCTATGTTGTGGAGTCTCTTCGATGTTATTTATTTCCAGTTCTTCCACTATCTTTGGCTCTATTCCAAATGCTTCCCAGAAGTCTACTCCCAAATACAACCTCTCCTGCAGGGTAGGCACTATATAATACCGGATGTTTTTGGTCTTTCCGCAATACTCCGTAGGTAAGTCCACATATCCCACAATCCTGTTAGCTCTTCCGTCTGCTGTTTTTACCGTGGCTTGCAATTTACGCTCATTTAAATCCGCTTCTTTCAGGAATGCTTGAGAGTTTGCACCCAGGATACTTACTGTGGCTCCACTATCTAGAAGTCCTGTAAGCTGCATGCCACCAAGTTTAACACTGATAAATGGACGACGATCTTTTGGGGTATAGATGGCGGATACGACAGCATTCTTAATTATTTTTCGTAACTGCCAATATTGTTGTGTACGTAGTTTGTTTTTTTCTGGAATTGGGAATTCAGTTTGAGTGCTAATGGTCTTTTGATTTCGTGAATTTGTTACCGGTGGGTTGATGGTTCCGTGTTCGTTGCTGCCTCTGTCGTATTGCTGGGCTTTCTCAGAATTTGATGCGAACGCGATGTCCCAACTCCTGTCGCATTCGGCCTCCGGTTTCCCTGGTGTTTCGCATTATAACAATAGGAACAATTCGGCTTAACTATACC
Organism: Xylophagus ater; assembly: GCA_963422695.1. Lineage (NCBI taxonomy): Eukaryota > Metazoa > Arthropoda > Insecta > Diptera > Xylophagidae > Xylophagus > Xylophagus ater. The sequence continues at coordinate 222,085 of CAUJSI010000004.1, forward strand.
TGTCCTGCCGCAACCATAGCAAAAGATATTTCTCACCGAACTCGTGCATTCTTGGTAAATGTGTCCAATATCCTTGCAGTTCCAGCAAATTCGCGTGTTTGACTCTGTTCCAAGTTCTTTCTCCTGGACATGCTTATAGTTGTTTGGTGTAGCATAACTTAGAGCATTTAGGTGATTGTTGCTTGAGTAATTCCTTTCGTGATTCTCTTGACTATCTCCATGTTCGTCTACACTGAAAGTCTGAAGTGCATGAACACCGTGTGAAAATCGTCTTGTTTGGGTATCACACAATTGTCGGGGATCATATCCAGACTTAGACCACAATCTTTCCAACCTGCTACATATGACTCTCAAGTCCTCAGTCTTGACAAAATATTGAGATATTGTTGCGCTTTGTAGCGCCGGATTCATATTCTCGCGAATTATCTCTAATAACTCGTCTTCGGAAAACGGGCGAAGCAGGCGACCATTCATTCCTTCGACATCGAGAAGAAAGTCGTTAAAATTTTCCTTGACTTTCTGCCTACGAGTCTCCACCATTCGTCTCGTTTCCCTGTCAGATTCATAACTGCAGAACCGACTTAAGAACGCTGTTCTCATTTGAGTCCAGGTTGCGTTGGGGAATTTCCTGGAAAAGACCCAGAACCAATCATTGGCTGTCCCCTTCAGGAAGTCAGAAACTACTGCCGTCAAATTTTCGGTTCTAATGCCGTCTCTCCTTGCTAAAGTTTCCAACCGGTACAAGAACTCATTCGCATCCAGACCATGGCTTCCACTGTCAAATGAAATATTCCACTTCGGTGGTCTTTGGTATTCTTGTTGTTGTACTGGTGACCTATGCAACTGCTGTTGAAAAGACTGGTTTATGGGGTAACGAAGGTGATTACTTGTGCTTGCTCCCGCACGATCATCTGTAGGCAAGGTTGAAGGCCAGATATTCGTAGGTGGCATTCCAAAAAATTCTACTTGGGCACCCTCTAGAAAACTTTCCCGAAGTTGACTTGGCCTTGTTGATGTGCTGTCGCGTTGAGGGCTTACAAATGTTTCATTTTGATCATTTGCTAATGATCCGTTACTCTCAGTCCTTTCGTTCCCGACACCGCCGTCCGCCTTTGTACACTTGGGACCTGGTAGTTCCTCTAGTCTTAAACGCATTGCTTGCAATTGTTGCGTGATTCTGTTGATTTGTACAACCATTGATGATTTGCCATCCGACCATACCAATGTTTAACTCTTGTTACCAGACCCCTTTTCTCATCAACCTCCAATTCCCCTCTCGATGCAAGCACATCTAGGGCTCGAATCGCTTGATTGCACGCTTCTAATTCACCGGTAGGATTTCTAAGATTGTGTGATTTAGTTGGTCGCAAAGAAGGATCATCCTGCTCTCTCTCAAGAAACTTTACCAGCTTTTGTTTGGAGTCCGACTCATTGACTGAGAGCTTCCGGAGCTGCAACTCGACATCTAGTTCATCGCTACTTAAATTGTCCACTTCACTAGGTATCAAAAACATCTTAACTTTGATTTAAACACCGAGCAAAAGAAACTAAAACTAATACTTCAAAAAAAATTAGAAAACTTTAAAACTAGTACGTTGGAATAGATAAATAAAAAAAAAGTAATTAGCAAAAAAAATATCTCAGAACTATAAAACGGATCCTTCGAGAATCCAGGAAGGAAAAACCCAAAAAGAAAAGCAGAAAAAAAAATATAGGAAGGAATTAAGAAAACCACAATGCAACCTATTTATTGATAAACACAATTTATTTAATTAACAAAAAAAAAAAAATTTTACTTTTCAGCTGATCATCAATTTAATTGACGACCCCAGGTATATATTATATATATTTTAAAAGAAACAAGGGGTGATTGCTGCCTTGACACATTAAGTAATGCAAACAGATAAGCTTTGTCGATCGCAAGAACACAGAAAAGTTTGAAGGATGGTCCCAATAATTAATCCTAATAATTATATTAATAATAAAAGAAGAAAAAGAAAAAAAACAAATTTGTATTTCTCGTATAATACCTAAATTGTTTGTATAAATGAATTAATAGTTAAGATCAAAAAAATGTATTAATGTATGTAACAAAAAAAAATATGATAATTAAAAGTTATTACTTCAAAGTTAAACTATAATGTAGACAATTTATTTATTTACTCATTTATTCCTTTTTTTCTTTAAAAGGGTTCAATCGTTGCGCACTTTTAGTTGTACCCCTTCGAATTATTGCCTCGCTTCGATGGGTAATTACTCAAAACTCTACACCGATCGATTTCATAACGATAGAGGATCTCTAATGCCGACAAGTAATCCCATAAAAAAACTACTTAATTAAGCTAACGCTGAATGGTATCTTCAAACAACCGTTCCCATGCGGATAAATAAAATTATTACCTTCGACGCATTTCTGGTTGCGTAGAATCACTCTCGCAAGAATTTAAGAACGAAAATCAAAATTTAAAGTAATCAAAAAAACTATAAAATCAAAAAAAACCATTAAATATCGTTTACTTATTTACTTTGCTTCATTATATTAAGTCCTCAAACAACTATGCCTTTCCAAGGATACGTAGAATCTCTATATTCAACAAGTAAGTACAGTTGCGAAGTATAACTAATAAACGTAAGAAAAATTTAAATTGAAAAAGAAGAAAAATAAAAAAATGAAAATGAAAAAATAAAAAATTTTTATTTTTTTTTTTTTGTGTTTATGACCTGTCATCTGTCAGGTCCCTGCTCGGGCGCCATCTTGTAACGGTAATTTTCCTCACTCAAAATTTTTTTCACTTTGACTTGCTGATGGCCACGCATTTCCGGGTTTCTCAGTTAAGTTATATTACAGGGTTCCCATCAGCGATCAAAATGCTTGTAAAGCGTGGAAAAAAAAAATAAAAAAAAAACTCAAAGAAAAGAGAGGACAACATTAAAACCGTTTCTGTGCTCCTAAACAACCGACGTAAACTTCAATAAATCATTCGCACCATCCACATGCCAGGCCTCAATCACCCCATTTAATTTTCCTAGCACTTCATTGTGTAAAAGAAAAATTTAGCCAAACACATCACAAAATGAACAAAAATAATAAAAAAAACTCAAATAAGGATATATTTAACAAATTCCTTTTCTTTATTTAATTCACTTTTTATTAAAATATATTTTTACTTTCAAAAAAAAAAAAACTCGACCTGGATCTTCGATCCCTATATAATAATTCAAATCATCGACCAGGATCTTTGATCCCTTTAAAATAATCAAACGTTTTACTATAAACTACCAAAAAAAAAAAAAAAAAAAATGAATTAAATTCACCACACTAGCAACTGATGGTATTTGACGTTTCCAAATAACGTGCGCGAATTATTTAATTATTGTTTACCTTTTTTTTTTCTTGTGTTTTTCTTTTTTTTTTATATAACAATTTTTCACTTGTGCGTTAAGTTTATTGCATAGATCCAACCGGGATCTTTAAGTGTAGTGTAGTGATATGAATTAAACGATGTGTTATAAGTTATAACACTTTTATAAAAAAAAATAAATGAACTAAAAATGTGAACTCAAAATAAACAAAACAAACGTCAAATTTATAAACGAATTCATTAATTTGTTTATTAGTACTTTGCTTTGATTTATTTTGAGTTATTCGTGAATTAAATTACCAAAAAAAAAAAATTTAAGAAAAAAAAAATCAAAAGCTAAAGAAAAATAATAAAAAAATTATGTTTGAGTGACTTAGCTGTGTGTCCGTTAAGCTAGTGTTGGTGCGACCTTGTGACCCATATAAATCTTCGGAAATTCCAAATTCGTTGACCCCGGTATGATAAACTTTTTTTCTTGAAGGTAAACCGTTGTTTTCCTTTTCCCGGTTTTCTTTTTTTTTTTTTCTTCTTTTCTTCTTTTATATGCTTCACAGCCCAAAATTCTTCAAAAGAATTTGAAAATATGACCAAACAAAAAAAAACTAATAAAAAAACTAAATTTTCACCACTTTTAAAAAAAAAAAGAATTAAAGTAGACAAATTTATAAAAAAAAACTAAAACCCAAAGAAAATTTTCGGTAGCGAAACGACCTCCACAAATTTCGAATAAGACCAACCCTTTTTCTTCGTCGTGACAGCCTTTTTATAGGCTTTCGGATAACTGGATTCGTGGTTAAAATAGGCATTAATTAGTTTTATAGATATTATGCTATTAAATATGATTTTTATTTAATTTTTGCATAATCTTTATTTAACAATGCAACTATTTACCTACTAGTGAATCCTATTTAATGATAATTTTGCCTATTTTTTAACAAATATGGAATTTTCTCTTTGTGAGGTCGCCGCGCTCGCAAAAAGGTTAAAATTTTGGGCTTCGTCCTTTAAATCCCGCCAAAATGATTTTCGAAAAAATATTTTTATATTTTTTTTAAAATTAATTATAAGTTCCGGGCTGTAATGATAGTTTATCAGTCTCTAATTCCATAAAAATTAGTGCTTACAGAAGTTTCTACTATTTCCAGTGTGAAAACCAAAAAAAAAGAAAGCAAGGTTAGTTTGACCCAATGATCATAAAAATTTTCTATTCTCTAATTATTTTATGTTAATTTTGTTTCAGGTCGCTTCCCTACATTATTGCGGTCATGGTGATATCACATATGTGGGGAAAAACATGAAGATCGCAGCAACACAGCTGTTTTCAACTTTGACACTCCAGAAGTCGATTTCAATCCGTCGCGCTTCTATAAACCAACGGTAAGGTTGCCACTGATCTAATGTGGTTTACAATATAAAAATAATTTTAATAATATCAACATTTTTCCACTAATTTCAATTTTAGGTGCTTTGTTTACTGCGTCCACTTTCTGCTCAGGAAGTGAATTCATCTGCAACAAAACCTGTGGACACGAAAAAAAATCTACTAGGTAATTCATTCGTTTGGGAACATACAATAGTATTGAGACAATACAGGACTTTCACACTTGGTAGAGATAAGTATTTTGCATTGATTTTCCTTCCTATAATTAATCATATGTTTTCAATTTTTCTTCCAGGGTTTCATCTACTAAAAGACGGTCGTTACAAGAGTACTGTGGCAACTCTAAATCTACTTGGTTTAATAAAATTACTTTATAATTTTATATAAACTTAATAATCTTTTTTAATGAAAATTACTTTATAATTTTATTCTTTTTTATATAAACTTAGTAATCTTTCCTCATGTAAAATTGTGTATAAATAGGGAAGATTTAGATTAATTAAATTCACTTAAAATTAGAAGCCTGAAGACTTCACAGCTCAAATAAAAATATATTTGTTCAATAATACAGTCTTTTACTCGCTATAAAACTGATAAATAATTTTGAATTGTAATAATTAATATTTTATAGACAAATATTTTTAAGACTAATTGTTAAAGCAGAAATAATTGTAAATAAAGTTTATACACTAAATTCACATAAATAAAAAGTGTTATCATTCCACAACATTCGAACCAAAGGGGTAGCAGGCAATAATATTTTATTGATTTTGAAGGACAATAACGAATAAACTTTATTATTTGTTTTAGAGAGAAGAAAAACAAAAAATATAATTTAACGGAACTAAAAGAAAGTTTCAAGTTACTTTTCAGAAACAGCGATCATTTTGTGACGAAAATTGGCTAAAAATGAACCAAGAAAAGGTAATGAAAATGACCGTCAAAGATTTAAAAAGGAATTGAAGAATCGTAGTTGTCTCTCTAGTGGTAAGAAACAGGAATTGCAACAATGATTTCTGCGAAACTTAAATGCTCGATCAGCAGAGCCAACAGTTTAAAGACAGGACGGTAGTACACCAATTTCACCAGCTACGTCAATAGTTGATATACCGAGTGTAAGTGACATATTAGAACAGCGTCAACTGACTCCAGAAAGAATATCCATGATTTTATTTCAAGATGTGCAAGATAGTTTGCAGTTATTTTCTGGAGATACAGTAATATCTGTTAGGCAATGGATACAGGAATTAGAAGATACAAGTTCTTTAGTTAATTGGCGTGATCTGCAAAAATTTATATATGGGAGAAGATTAATAAATGGTTTAACAAAACTGTTTGTAAATGGGGCAAGAAATATATAGAATTGGTCCACTTTTTAAAAAGAATTAATACGAGAATTTGCCGTTCAAGTTAGCAGTGCAGAAGTTCTTAAAATGTTACGCATTCGAAAAAAGCAATCAAGTGAAAGGACATCAACAAGTGCTTTAATTCATGATTAGGTTCCCAGATTTAGAAAATACAAAGATGGTGCGGAGCTTTTTAGTACTAACGTCCTACTTCAGTAGATTTATCCATAATTATGCCGTTATAGTAAAACCCTTAAGTGATTTGGTTAGGAAAAATGTAACTTTCATGATGTCAAGAGAACAGAAGGAAGCGTTTACCAAATTGCAAGAAATACTATCAAACAGTCCAGTCTTAAAGTTGTATAAGCACGATGCACATACCGAAATTCACACGGATACTAGCAAAATTGGAATAGGGGCAATACTGCCCCAAAGAGAAAATGACGATCAGCAACTGCATCCCGTGCAATATATGAATATGAGAAAGAGTCAGGCAGAAGAAAACTATTATTCATACGAGTTTTAGTAATTATTTGTGCTTTAAAGATAGATAAAAAAATTAAAAGAATAACTAATTGCAATGCATTTGCCAAAACTATTAATAAAAGGGATATTCCTTTAAGAGTTGCCAGATGGGCAAGGTATCTACAACATTTGAATGAAATAGAGCATCGTTCAGGCAGTAAAATACAGCATGTCGACGCACTAAGTCGACATATAATGATCATTCTGGACACCACCACATACAGCATAAAGAAAGAACAAGAAAAAGACGAGTTACTTAGCACAATAAAGACGATTTTAAAAGACAAGCCATACAAGGATTATTTTCTACAAAATGATTTGGTCTATAAGGCTCACGTGAAAGAATTGTTAGTGTTGCCGAACACCTTAGAATGTGAAATGATCGAAATTGCGCATGAACAAGGACATTTTTCGAATAATAAAACGCAAGAATTAATAAATAAAAAATATTTTATTACAGAGTTAGCCAAATAAAGTAACTAAAGTAGTCGGAAGGTGTATACCATGCATTCGGAACGTAAGTCGGGAAAGCCAGAGGGATTTTTGAATATCATCGATAAAGAAGACCGACCGCTACATACATTTCACATGTATCATTTAAAACTTTGCTTATATCCCTGCAGTCTTTACTGGTTATCTCAAAAGCCCCTTCTGTACCTCTGACACTGGATTTTCTTCTTTTCGAATTCTTTTCTCCTTTTGACAACTCCGTAACTCTTGTTGTCACCCCAATGTCGTTAGCCATTTTCACTTCCATAACAGCATTCCCATCTGACGTAACTTGTTGGTCTCGTAGATTTAATTTACTGACACTTGAACCTGCTTCCTCCAATGTTAACGGGAACTCAATATTTCCGCGTCGCAATAATCTATCTTCAATGTTTACGCTCCCTCCATTCTGCTTCATGAAGTCCAGGCCCATGATACAATCGTCCATTATACGTATGTCGAAACACGTACTCATCTAGCTCCAATGCTACAATCACTCCGCCCAGAATCGGAGATGATTCCCGTGTAATTGTCTGAAAAACACTATTACTGCTTCTACTCATGTGTTTTCTACTAATCAGCTTCCTATTTGCGATGGATCTTGCGCCAGTATCTACGATGATCCTGCATCTTTGACCAGCAATTACTCCTTGCGTTGTTAGTCTGTCATTAGACTGTTTTAAGAGAGAGACAGATACCATAATCGGTACTTGGGGCACTGCCGAGCTAAATCACCTTCCTTTCCGCAGCCCCAGCATTTCAGTCGTCTTCTAGTTGTTTCTGTTAATTGCAATTCCTGAATAGATTGTTGCACATCCGCCTTTATTATTTCTGTTAGTTGGCCTGTAGTTAATCCTAGTGAGTCTGCATCGACCTTAGTAGTTCGTGCCATCAGAGCTGCCCTTGTTAGTCCTTTTGCAGCTTTCATTGTCAATGCTACAGCCAACACATTTTTCAACGTCTGGTTTCCACTAATTCGGACTTTAAATTGAATGTCTGTGTCACGAATGGCATTAATAAATCTTTCTCCAGCTAATTCCTTCTGCAGCTCCAGGGTATAATCGGGGTATGACAAGTATACCAACCACTCAATATCTGCTGACAACTTATGAAGCGTTTCCCCAGATTCTTGCATTCTGTTGACGAGCTCCATTCGGTATACGTCCTTTATGTACTTATCTCCATATCGAATGTCCAACTGTGTCACAATGTAATTGTAATCTTTTTCATTCCCGGTCGAGATTGTCCGCAACGAATCCGTTGAATTCCCACGTAAAGCCGGAATTAATGCTGTAGCTTTTTTTTATTGGACCAGCTGTTCACACCAGCAGCAGCTTTAAACTGTCATTTGTACACTGGCCATGAAGTTTGGCCGTCAAATATTGGTGGCTTCATCTTTCTACCCAATAAGTCAGTGTTAGGTTTGTGTTCTCGGATTTCTACTATTTTTTCTTCCAGTTCTGCCACTTTTTGATCAAATTTTGTGTTCAACATTGCTGACTTCAGTCGTAATTATATTTTCTAAATCTGCAACATTGGTTTTTATTTTATCTTCCAGACTAGCAACACTGGATTCTACCTTCGTTTTTAACTCGTCCATACTACTTTCCATTTTGGTTCCTAATCCAGAAACGCTTGATTTATTTGGAAGTATGAATTAATATTGTGCGTTTTTTGTTCAAGAAAGACTGACAAATTGATTATTCGAAATATTGTCCATCGCTGGCCACTGCTTTTTGCCATCTTTCTGGCGATTTTCAGATACCAGCTCGGAAAAACGGCTCGTCTTTTGAGGCTATCCACGAATCGACCCATTTTTTGCATTGGTCATACGAAGTGAACTTCTGCAGGCCATGAGTCATGGATCGGAAGATATAGTAATCGGAAGGAGCGATGTCTGGAGAATACGGTGGGGGCAGTAGGACTTCCCATTTAAGCGTTTCCAAGTAGGTTTTGACCGGTTTTGCAACATGTGGACGAGCATTGTCGTGCTGCAATATCGCTTTGTCGTGTCTATCGTAGTATCGCGGCCCTTTTTCCCTCAATGCCCAGCTCAAACGCATCAATTGTAGTTGGTATCGATCACCAGTAATGGTTTCACCAGGATTTAGCAGCTCATAGTACACCACACCCAGCTGATCCCATATACAGAGCATGAGCTTTGATCCATGGATATTTGGCTTTGCCGTTGATGTTGAGGAATGTCCGGTGTAACCATATGATTTTTCACGTTTAGGGTTATCGTAGTGGATCCATTTTTCATCGCCAGTCACGATACGATGCAGAAAGCTCTTTCTTTTATGCCGTTGTTGCAGTTCCTCGCACGTGAAAAATCGTCTTTCCACATCTCTTGGCTTCAATTCGTATGGCACCCAATTTCCTTCCTTTTGAATCATTCCCATTGCCTTCAGACGCTTGGAAATAGTTGTTTGATCAACTTCCAAAGATTCGGGAGCAAGCTCTTTTGCGTTTGACATGGGTCTTCATCGAGTAATGCCTCCAATTCTTCATCTTCAAACTTTTTCGGCTGGCCAGGATGCTCTTTCTCTTCGATGTCAAAATCACCACTTTTAAACCTCGCAAACCACCACCGACACGTGTTTTCTGTTGGAAAATATTCAGGATAAGTTTCTTGCAGCAACGGGAAATTTTCTGCAGCACTTTCCTTTTGATTAAAGTATATACAAAAGCAATGCTTCCCGCAAATGTTGTTTTGTCGGAACGTATTTTGACATTTTTAATGCAATGAAAAACGTGTGTGTACAAACTTGTGCTCACTTTGACTGATGAAGTTTAATAGTTTTTTGACGCCCTTTAAGATAAAATAGCGGTCACTCTCAAAAAAATGGCGGGTTTGATAGATATCAAGTTAGTAAAAATTCGCATATTACTAATTCCTACGCCCATTACTTTCATTTTCTAGACTAGAAACCGTTGACTCCATTTTTTTCTGCATATCAGAAACGCATGCAATTTTACCTTCGAGACTAGAAGTATTTGATTTTATTCGGTTTTGCAAACTGGAAGTAGTCGATTTTATTTCGTTTTGTAAACTACTTTGAAGACTGGAATTATTTGAATCCATTTTATTTTGAAGACTGGAAGCATTTAAGTCCATTTTATCTTGAAGACTGGAAGTAGTTGATTTTATTCCACTATGCAGATTACTTTGAAGTTTCGTGATCATATCTATAAGCTTCTCGAACTTTACATTTTCCGCTGCTTTTGCACCGTTTTCGTTGTTCACTTCTTCTTGGTTTGTTGCCTTACTTAAAATCTCACTGAAATTGAATACGTTACTGTCTAGATCTTTCGCTGCACATTCGTCCATTAGTCTTTTCTTTTTATCAGCTTTATTTCCCGCGAAAGATAATTTCCGCACACGCAGAACTGTGTATTGTTCTGCTGAACCCAAACTGTCTAATAATCTGCTTTCCATAGTTCAAATATTTCTTAATTGTCTATTTCATCCGGAATTTTTTATACGCCACTGAAACTTTTCGCACAATATCGAATTTCTTACGCAATACAATGAATGTGCTTGTATACACTCAAATTTCCCGAAATTTCTCGTACAATCGAAATTTTTATACGACACAGCAAAGGGTAACCCAAAATTTCTTGTACACTACCGAAATTTCCCGTACCGTTGAAATTTTTATACACTCCCCGAAATTTTGTTATAAAACCACGAATTTCTTCGAAAATTTTCGCGCAGAAGTTTCTAGTCTAAATTCAAAATTTCTCGCAGAAATTTTTATACAATTGCCTTTTTCTCACTAATTCACAACAAATAATTTCACTTCTGACACCACTGTTGCGTGCTACTCCTCTAATTCGATGTTATAAAAATGATAACACTTTTCATTTATGTGAATTCTGTGTATAAACTTTATTTACAATTATTCTTAAAATATTCGTTTATCAATTATTATTAATTTATACAAAATTAGTTTATCCACAATTTATTTACAATGGAAAACACTATTAATTATTTCTTTCTTTATTAATTTATAAAATCACTTTAATATTTCACTGATGTAAAAACTTTCGCTGTTCGATTTGAACTCTCTCTCATTATCACTGACCAAATTCTGAAGTTGGACTAATATTTTTTAATTAATAATGTGTTTTCTAGTTTGTGTAGTGCGATATATAGTGCAGTATTTTGCTTATGTTAAATAAAAGCCTTTTTTGATTTATACCTTTGGTTTAACTCTTTTTTATTATACTAATATTCATTTTTCATTTAAAGATTATTACAACAAATTCTATCATCAGATCGAGAGGGATGCGTGAAATTCCGTGCGAAAAATGCAAATTCAATACAAAAGGTTTTACTGGATGCACTTCGTACAAGTTGTTCGTTTTGTCAAGTTGCACGTCTAAAGTAAGTTTATAATATATATTTAGAATTTCATTATTTAACAATATTTTTATTTATTGCTAGACAATTATGGTTTTACAAAATTAAACAATAATGACTTTACACACTAAAAAATTATTATGAAAAAATTCAGTACAAAATTACGAGAAAGAAAACGTCGAACTTAACACGACACCTACTTTAGCAAGAATGACTCGAAAATTGTCTCTTATACGTTTTGCTGTTTTTGGAAATTTTCTCTCTATTTCCTACACGGCCATCCTACAGCCCATCGGTCCCTGATGAGTAACTACTCAACTAACCATGGCTTCATGCAGTCGGCAGATGAATTATTTCGAATTGGACCCCCACCATCAAATGGTCCACATCTCAAAAATATAAAAATCTTTCTTGCGCTTTCTCCAATTAAACTCTCGTTCGTCTTTAAAAGTCTGCATCGCTTCTTCTTCCAGGACTCGTACTGGATCTTCAAAATCGCTTCCCTTTCTCATCGTAACTCCGAATAGTACTTAAATTTCTTCTCTGAAATGTAGAATTTAGACGAATTTGAACACTTCAGACATGCTTAATACAAGCATAGCAAGATATCACTCACAATCATATCGAATAAACGATAAAACGAATGTATATGCTATATCTCATCATTAGTGTCGGGAAGGGAGGAGGGGGAAGAGAAATGTTAGTGCGGCAGTGGTAAAATTAGTCGGAAGGAGAAAAAAAAATTCCATCACCTAAGCGCCACTTTCAAACTACCACCATCAATCCACCACCCATTCACCAACACAAAATAAGATAAATACAAAAATATCGTTTTACTATCTGTTAAAATTAAAAATAAAAAATACGTATGGTCAACAACCGGTAGAACATGGAAAATGTTGTCCACAAAGGTTACATGCGCGATGATACAGCTCTCTCAATGTGTACTTTATGATACGGCGACCATACTTGAGTAGCATATTCAAGTATCGGTCTAAGGCCTAAGTTATACGACGATCATTGTAATGAAGGAAATTGTGGAACCAGTGAAAACCGAACGTTTTTCTTTGATTTTCAATGAAAGGTGGATTTCGGTCAGATTTTCGTTCATAGCTATGTCGTGTAATGTTTTTGTTCATCGAATCCAATTTGATTATTTCTTCCCTTTTCTTTTTTTACCGATGAGTCACAAATTTTATCCATTTTTTTTATATATTATTATTTTCTTATTGGGACGCTGAAGTTTGAGGTTAGAATATCGACGAAAAATTCCTGATGAAGGAATCAACTTGGCAGTTCTCCACTGGAATGAAATGAAATTGAAACGCAGTCCACAAAACAGTTGATCGATTTAAAAATGTTTCGTCATTCAAATTATAAAAATAATTATAAAAAACCTACTACGTGATATACCTAAGATTTTTTATTTAAAATCTATTTACTAAACTATTTCCATGATTTGCATTATTTTTTTTTTAAGGAATAATCTTTGTAGTAGGTTAATTTTCTATTGTAAAATTATTTCCTTCATTACAATGATCGTCGTATAACTTAGGCCTAACAAAGGTAATGTAAAGGGATTTAGTAATATATGGGTCGGAGAACTCCTTAGACCATCGTTTTATGAACCCCAACATTGACGAAGCTTTGTTAACAATATTCTCAATATGACAACGAACATTGAGCTCGGCATCACAAACTACACCTAAGTATCTAATAAAATCAACTCTTGAAATAGAATTTCCTAGTAAAGTGTAGGTTACGTTTCCGCGTAAATGTTATTGTTTGACACTTACTAATATTAAGTGACAAGTCATTATTTGTACACCAAGAAGTAAATTTACCAAGATCAGCCTGAAGCAAATGACAGTCCTGCGAAGAAGAGATTACTTTGGAAATTTTCATATCGTCAGCGTAGATTGTAATCTCAGAGTTCTGAATAATGGACGTTACATCATTAATAGAGATGATGAATAAAATAGCTCCCAAATGACTACCTTGCGGAACTCCGGAATGGGCAATAAAAGGATCAGATTCAATAGCACCGAAGAGAACCCGATAACACCTACCAGAAAAATAGGAATAAATCCACTTTATAGAAAAGGGAGGGAAGCCAAGAAGTCGTAATTTTAGTAAAATAATACTGTGAGACAACTTGTCGAAAGCTTGACTGAAATCAGTAGCAATCACATCCATTTGTTTGCCCTGCTCCATTGTGTTGATGGCGGTAGAGACAAACTCGGTCAAATTAGTAATTGTTGACTTTGCTTTGAGAAGTCCATGTTGTTTTGCGGATATGAATAGTTTGCAGTGAAAGTAAAAAGAGTTGTAGACAATACTTTCAAAAAGCTTTAGTGTGCAAGATAACTTAGCTATGGCTCTATAATTGCTAATTACGGCCTTAGAACCTTTTTTATGAACCGGGATAATAAAAGAGTCTTTCCAAGCATTTGAAAAATACCCGAAGTCAATTATTTTTGGAAAAGGGTAGCTAGCGGTATCGATAAAATGCGGTAACACTTTTTTAAAACTATAGCAGGCAAACCATCAGGTCCCGAAGAGAAGTCATCCTTTAACAACTGAATCTGATTCATAACCGTCTCAACGTCTATGCTAATGGAGTCAGGAGTGGATTTTGGGTAATCGTTCAAGTATCTAAGGTAATCTTCGTCAGGTCTAAAATTACTGCCAGAGACCGCTTGTCCAAAAAACGAGGCAAAAAGATTGGTGATTATTCGGGTATTGTTTGAAGGGGTATCCAAATACTTCATAGTAGAAGGATATCCATCAGTTTTACGTTTACTATTGACAAATTTACAGAATTGTTTGGGATGTGTGAGAACAGAACTAACAAAACCATGCCAATTCGATGGAAATTTATCAACTGAATTCCTTCTTTGCAACAAACCTGTTCCAAAACCTTCTTTACTACCATCTGTATGTAATTCAGTTTATGTCATCTTCAGCTCGTTCCGAATTGTTTTAACCAAATCCTTTTGGTAATCTTGAAGTTTTGTATAACACGCGCCACATTCAATTATTACGTCACTTTCAATTGGAGTTTCTTCATTGTACTCAACAAATACTTCTTATTTTTCGAGACTATCATCATCTATATGATAGTCCTCTTTTGGAACTTCAATAACATCCTTTTCACAATCTTCTAATGAACGTGCTGTAACATGTGCCGTGCAATGATGTCTCCACTGTATTTTGATTTTTTTTGAATCATAAAAAAGCAGCTGGTGGCAGAAATTGCATTGTACATTTGCATTGATTTTTTTTTTACTCAATTTTAAATTAAAAACATAAAGTAATTTAAAATCGGCCTATTGCTGATTTTTTGATGCCCTATGGTAGAAATGGGAGAGAAAAATTGTGAAAACTAACAATATATCAAGGTTTTTCTTCATAACTTTGTTTGCCCTTGTCAACATTTTCTCTAATTTGTAAGTAACTCAGACCCTGGTAGCATAAGTCTAATTTGCAAATTTCATTCAAATCGGTGCATTAGTTCTGAAAATACATCAAAAAAACTTTCTGAACAGGGTTATTTCTTCCTACGACTACTTCTTTCTCCACTATCCTTAGACCGATATCACTGAAATTTTCAACGGTATCGTCTATTAATGTAGTCAACCAATATAATTAATTTAAACAAAATTGCTATACCAATTTTCCAATTAAACCCGAAAAACTATATAAAAAGAAACGACAAAACTTTATGGTCGCTCCTGTTTTTCCTTAATACCTTCGCTGCCCCTCAGTCGATTTTGCTGAAATGCAATACCAAAACCACTATAGCAATAACCAAGTAGCATTCTAAATTTCATCAAAATTGGATAACGCGTTTTTAAGTTATTTTGTCAACGGACGGACGGTAGTACCAAACATGGAGCATTAATATAGGGAATTTTTTTCAGAATTTTGGCTCATTTTCAAAACCCAATTACCCCAATTTGTTCTGCCAGAATTTCACAATTTTTTTTTTCTAAGTATTCTATAAGATGTCACCTTTTCAGTGCGCTATAATATAACTTGACAGGATTAGAACTACTAAAGTTATACGATTCTAAAGCCAACTATTGGAAAAAAAACGCCACGAACTTTCTGCTTAACTGAATATTTTAAGGTTTTTCTCTCCATAACTTCGTTTCTTCATTCTCAAATTGGCCCAACTTCACAGGTAGGCTGGAGTCGAATAGTATAAACACGTTTCGTAAATTTGATTCAAATCCGTACATAACTTTTTAAAATACATTGGAAAAACTTTATGAACAGGCTTATTTTAGGCTACAACTATTTCTTTCTCCACTATCCTTGGACCGATTTGACTGAAAATTAATTCGGTATCGTCTATTTATGCAGTTAACCTACATAATTAATTTGTACAAAATCGGGTCCCAAATTTTCCAATTACATCCGAAAAACCATAACCAAAAAAACGACAAAACTTTCTGGTCACCCTGGTTTTTCCTTTATAACTTTGCCCGCCGTGGATCGATTTGGCTCAAATGCAATACCAAACCAAGTTAAGGAATAAGCAACTCAAATTATAAATTTCATCAAAAGCGGATAACGCGTTTTTGAGTTATCTTGTCTACGGACGGACGGACGGACGGACGGACGGACGGACGGACGGACGGACGGACGGACGGACATGCATAAATCAATATAACTTTTGATTCCCTACACAACCATACCCTTGAAATTTTTCTCCGATTATTATTTCTATGTGTTACACACTTAGTGACAAAACTAATATACCCTCTGGTAGTACCTACCATAGGGCATAACTATATATATATATATAAAAAGTATATAATATTATATATTTTTTTTTTATTTAACAACTGGGAGAGGTCGGAAAGGAAAACGGGATTTGGAAAAATTCGGTTTTTTTTTGGTGTGGTTGAAAAAAAAACGGAAACCAGACTTGGGACAGAGTTTTAAAGTGAACGGACTAAAAATTTGATTTTGCTTTGGATATTTTTTTTTATTAGTGAGTTTTCTTGAGTTTTCCTTAGAGAGTTTTTTTTTTTGATTGTTAAAAAAAAAAGATAAGATTTTTGGTGATAAAAATTTTGTGAATCACAAGAGGTTTTTGGTTTTAAAACTTTTGAAAATTTTTCATTTAACAAGAAATTAGTGAAAGTACAAAAAAAATAATAATAATATTAATATGAATTAATTGAAAATCTGGTTATTAAAACCCAAGAAATTTATGGAAAAAAAAAATATAATATTGTGAAATATGTTCAAAAACTGTAATATCATAAAATAATATTAATAGTTAAAGTTTAAAAATAATTCATAATTTAACTATCAATAATCATATAAATAAGATGAAATGTCGAAATTATATATTATATTTCGATTATTCAAATAAATTAGAATATTAATAATAATAATAATACTAATAAAATATACATAAAATCCACCTCATACAACACTGAACATCATACATAAAGAAACCAACAGCAACAAGGCAACAAACCAACAAAATATATTGTATAGAGGAGCGTTTACCATACACGCAACATAAATTTAGTTTTTTTTTAATTTTCAATTTTTTTGGTTTTTTTGTTTGTTTTTAGTTTTTTTTTGTGTTTCAGGACAGGGTGTTTCATTAGGGCCTTGATGCAACAGCCGTAAGTTCCATTTTTATTAATTTTTAATTTGTTTTCATATTAATATTTCTTTCCATTATATTGGATTTATTTGATTTTGATTTTTTTTATTGCATAATATAGGCATATTAATTTTTGCTATTGCTTTTTTTTGGTTTTATAGAATTTTCTTTATTTGATTATAAGATACTAATTTATTTAATTTTATTTTTTTTATTCTTTCATTATTTTAAATATACTTTCCTTCTTTACTTGATATTTTCACACAGTTTTTTTTTCTCTCACAATCCTTTTTTTGCTACTTAAATGCGTATATAATTTTTCTCTTTGTTGATCATCTTATTTTTATGCAATACAAGAAATAATTACATAAATTTCATACAAGTTTAGTTTTCTTTTTTCAAGTGTAATAAAAGCAAGATGTCTTATGGCTGAAATTGTTATTGGCTTTTGTACATGTGTATATATTTGAGTTTGTTGGGTCTTACACCACTGAAATACGTTTTTTTCTTCTTTTAAAATGAAGTGCTGAGATTACATTGTGCGGGAGTAATGCGAGAGTAGAAAAATAGGGTGAATTCACCAAAGTGAGTCAAGGGACTATGTTATTTTTATGGGCAAAACATAGTCATGGGGAGTCCTGTTTTGTTGGACTCCATGGGTGGGATAAATTAGCCCAGGGGTGAACAATAACATCGGTTCACCCCCTCCGATGACAGCACCGGCGTCACGCGCAATTTTGACGCCATAAATCAGTCCGTCTTTTGACCGTTGAGGGTTTTATAATCATATGAATGATTGCCCTTTCTCTGGTAACCATTGCTTGAACTTATAGTTCACCTAATTCCACAAGTTTTTATAAAATCAGTTTTGTCTTTTTATTTTATATACCCGCTGATGACATGAAAAGGTGTGGACATAATAAATCCACTTCTCCATCCTTCTCGTCAGCCCAAATCATGGTACACATGAAACTTCGTGTAACACCGTGATTAGTGCTAGAACGTAAACGCCCACTTCCCTCCGGCGAGCTAGTTAGAGCAAAGAAGCTAGGTGTACCTTTTTTGGTTACTTTCAGCTCTAGTAGCACTACATATAACTGATACGAGTCAGTTATATGCCTTTTAGGAAAGGATCACAATGTTAGGACATTTGTTTGATGAAGCAAACAAATTCCTAACATACAACCAACACCGGTTGTTACATAAATGGCGCCCAACGATAAGGCTTTGCAGCTTTTCCGAGTATAGTTTTTTTTTCAGGTTGTGCGCGGTGCAACATAAAACTGCACGTTTTATGTTACACAAAAATGGCGTATATCCTTATTTTGTTTGAGTATTGGCAATTTTGATTGCCCATTACACTTCCTTTTATTTGAATTAAATGAATCTTTTCTGGTGTAGATAATTATCTGCACATTCGTCTGTCCAATTAATTACATTCCATTTTAACTGTAATTTTTTTTATTTTTGCTTATGCTTTGTGGCAGATAAATTGCGTGTGGTTGTCGTCTGGTTGGGACAAGTTTTGCATCTCACACTGTCGTGATATTTGGCATTTATTTCAATCGGATGATGATCAGCAAAGGTGTGATCGAACACTGGATGGACATAGCAAAATAATTATTTTAGGTAACATCACCTGAAATTTTGCCGTGTCTAGTTCGTCAGGAAGTAGGCCCGATTGATACCGTCGAGTATTATGGGACGCAATACTAAAGAGGTTGAACACCCGCGTAATACGCGACCTACTCGAATGGATCCATTGTGCCTACGGAAAACTTTTTTTTTGAAAGGTGGCTGTGTTTGAATTCTAGTATGGTACGCGGCGGTATATGGGTTCTTCACCCATAAATTAAAAATTATTTCAAATTTAAACACAATTTCAAATATTTTTTTTTGCGCTCTGCTTTATCAAACACAGTCAGCTTCCAACCTTTACCATCACCTGGTTAATTATTAAATTAACCCAAATGCTGCGCTGTGTTGTCATTGAATTTGGTGGATTTTTCCTGTTGCTGCTCTCACTACGCTCCCTCCCTGTACATTTCAATCACTTCATATCGAAAAGAAAGAATACAGTGACCAAACAGTATATAGTATATAGTTTTTAAAATTCTTTTTTTTTCATGCAAAATAAATACAAAATAAATAATAATAATTAATAATAATAAATAAAGATAAATTAAATAAATAGAATAAATTAAATTGAATAAATGAATTAAATTAAAATAAATTAATTGAATAAATTATATAACTTAAATAAATGAAGAATATTATATTGTATTTATCATCAATTTTTTTCTTCAAATTTTCTTTCTTAAATTTTTCGTTTCTTTAAAATATTATTTTAACAATTAATTAAAGCTGAAAAAAAATATTTTTTTTTGAAAAAAAAACACTAAAATTTTATCACCTGATTTGTCTTTTTTTTCTGCTATCGGAGTGTCGTGGGAAAATTTAATTTATTATATCTAGATTGTGATGCATAGGAAGGCAAGAACCGGTCACAAAATAAGCACGCCAAATATAATGGAGCATAACGATTATCCTTCACAGCAAACGAGTAATGTCCAACATTCTTCGGTTAGGGAATTGGCATCAACTAGCGACGTCGTCGGTGCACAATCATTGCTTGCACAAAATAATCTGAAGGTTTAATAATCTGGGGGTTTAAGTTTAGCGGGGATTCGCGTGGCATGACGGTGGATGATCTCGTGTTCCGTGTGGAGATCCTTCAGAGTAGAAGTGGAATTCCATGGGTATCAATATGCGGGAATTTCCATTTATTACTATCCGAAATGGCGGCGGGTTGGTACTGGAGATTTTTGCGGAGAAATAGATTTCCGAATTGGTCAACCCTTCGAGAAGCGCTTCTACGAGAATTCAGGGGTCTTGATACGGATCACGAAATCGTTCAACGGGTCCTACAAACAAAGCAAGGACCTCATGAAAGTTTTGATGCGTTTTATAATCGGATTTTAGCACTTTATTACCAGATGCAAGATCCATTACCAGAATATGAACTGGTTCAAATTATGAAAAATAATGTTCGGGAAAAAGTCTCAAACCTACTATTTGCAATGAATTTAATAACCCCTGAACAATTCCAAGATACGTGCAGGAAGGCAGAACGGCATTTAGCATCCAAAGAATCCGCTAGATGTTCATGGCAAACAGCCCCGCGACCCATTCATGAAATTGATTATCTTCCACCGGGTGAACAGAATTTATACCCTCATCAAGAACCGAACATTGAGTCCGTCCAACCACCGTTACGTGTGCTGCAAACAGTGGAGTCCGAAAGCAGACCGAGGCGGCTGTGTTGGAATTGTGGCCAAATGGGCCATGATTTTTATTTCTGCCCTTCCGACAGACGGAACCTCTTCTGTTATCGGTGTGGACGTAAAGATGTCGTCACTCCGCAGTGTCTCCGCTGTAATCCGGGAAACGCCCAAGGGCAACGAGTATTCCCCGGGACACCTCGGATGCCACCGATGCACCCGGACCAACCCCCGACTCACAAGTAGGCCCCCGCGACCTTCCGAATGGTCCGCACTCGGTATGACGCGTTACCATCTTGAAACGTGATCCCGATTGGAACGTGCCTATTACGAAAAACATGAGCCCGATAAAATCGCTTCATCAGGGACAGATGGAGTATGAGGATGCTCGGAAAAGAATTTTCGAGGTCCTTCCAAAAAGCGGTGTTTCAAAACACATTGAACGCTGTTGAGCGCGCGCGGGACGACGTAGACAGTTTAGACGAGACATAGAAGCATTGTCAAAGCTAAAGAAGGATGACATTCGACCCTAACCTCGGGTAGAAATTGCCGGTGAACCTCTGCTAGGTCTCCTATACAGCGGCGCTAGCATTTCATGCCTTGGTGCAGGGTCCGTTGAATTCCTTGAACGGAAGAACTTGCAGTTGTTAGGACGGAGTTCTGAAGTCAGGACAGCTTATGGTGCTTCTCAATCAGTTCTTGGGCATTTCTTGTTACAAATTACGCACAAAAGCTTAACAAGAGATGTTAAACTCTACGTTGTGCCCGGTCTAACGCAGGTACTGTACGTTGGCATCAATTTTTGGAAGGATTTTGATATAGCTCCACATCTGTTTGGATCTGTTGATGCGATTGATGACGACTCCGTTGAGGACCACAATATGCATGTCCTAAACGCGAATGAAAAGATGCACCTTGAAAATGCCAAATCGCGATTTCCTTCTTTCAACCACTTCGGGCTCGGTAAGACCAATCTCGAAGAACACGTGATTGATGTAGAGGGTGTAGAGCCAATTAAGCAACGGCACTACTCCGTTTCGCCAGCGATACAAAAATTAATGGATGCAGAGATAGACCGGATGTTGGGTATGGGAGTAATTGAGGTAAGCCACAGTCCCTGGAGTTCGCCTATAATCGTGGTTCGCAAGCCCGGAAAAGTACGCTTGTGCCTGGACTCAAGAAAGGTGAACCGGGTGACTAAAAAGGATGCTTACCCCTGCCCCACATTGAAGGTCTCCTCAGCCGTCTCGAAAATACGAAATACATTTCGAGCATTGATTTAAAGGATGCCTTTTGGCAAATACCACTGGAAAAACAGAGTAGAGAGAAAACGGCTTTTACTATTCCTGGCCGCCCTCTGTATCAATTCACAGTCCTTCGGTTTATGCAACGCTCCCCAGCGTGTGTGCAGACTGTTGGACAAAGTCATACCGACCCACTTGAAAGAACAAGTTTTCGTGTATTTGGACGACTTATTGGTAGTACCTAAAGATTTTGAGACGCATTTGAACCTGTTGAACATTGTCGCTCGTTGCCTTATGACAGCGGGACTAACAATCAACATGGAGAAAAGCAAATTCTGCTTTAAGGAGGTGCGTTATCTTGGGTACATTGCTGGGAACAGTTGTTTAAAAACTGATCCCGGCAAGGTATCTGCAATGGCGCAGATACCATCTTCTCCAAAACAGGTACGGCGGTTTTTGGGGATGACAGGCTGGTATCGAAGGTTCATAGCCAACTATTCTAGCCTTTCATCTCCAATAACCGATTGTCTCAAAAAGCGGGTCAAATTCACCTTTACCGATGGTGCACAAAAAGCTTTTGAGGTGCTGAAGGGATCTCTGATTTCTGCTCCAAGTTTGGCGAACGCTGAGTTCAGTAAACCTTTCATCATTCAATGTGATGCGTGTAAAACTGGAGTCGGCAGTGTGCTTTTGCAGCGTGATGATCAAGAGAACGAGAAACCAATCGCCTTGATGTCACAGAAACTAAACGCTGCACAGCAAAATTATAGCGTTACCGAACTTGAATGCTATGCTACCGTGCTAAGTGTAAAGAAGTTTCGGGCGTATGTGGAAGGACAACCCTTCAAAATTATCACCGATCATGCGAGTTTGAGGTGGCTCATGGATCAGAAGGACCTGAGCGGGCGTTTGGCGCGATGGAGTCTAAAGCTTCAGGCCTTTGACTTTGAAATAGAACACCGTAAGGGATCGGAAAATGTGGTTCCCGACGCTTTATCCAGAATTCTGGTGGAAGAAGTGACGGAACCTGTCCCTTGCGTTGATCTAGATTCGGAACACTTTAAGTCAGAGGAGTATCAAGCATTGATCGACACGGTTACGGAAAACAGACACAGGTTACCCGATATGCAAATATCGGATGGCTATGTGTACGTTAAAACCGAATTCACAAAGAATATCGATCGTGCTGATAGAACCTGGAGACTTTGGATTCCGGGGCAACTGACGTCCGAACTGGTCCGACTGGCAAATGATCCGCCTCAGTCTTCGCATGGTGGGATCGCGAAAACATTGTATCGATTACGGCAAAGGTACTTCTGGCCGAAAATGGCAGCGGAAGTCCGAAAATATATAGCTGATTGCGCAAGGTGTAAAAAGACGAAAGCTCTAATTGCATATTGCGGCCGCCAATGGGTAGTCTGGTAGAGGTCAATAGGCTGTTCCAACATTTATACATAGACTTGCTAGGTCCTTATCCACGATCTAAGCGAGGGAATACAACCCTCCTCATCATCTTGGATAAATTTTCGAAATTCGTTTTCCTGAAAGCGTTGCGTCGTGCGAGTGCGGCGAATATCGCCGATTTCATCGAGGAAAACGTGTTTCAATTGTTTGGTGTACCGGAAGAAATGGTTTCCGACAAGGGCCGCAGTTCCTCTCAAAGGAATTCGCTAAGTTGTTGTCAACTTATGGTGTCAAGCATACCCGTACCGCGGTATATTCTCCGCAGTCAAATGCTTCGGAATGCGTAAATCGGTCAATTTTGGCCGCAATAAGATCTTATGTGCGTGACGATCACCGGGAATGGGATTTGAACCTTGGAAGCATTGGCAGTGCCCTTAGGAGTACTGTCCATGCAGCGACTGGTTCGGATCCATATTAGCTGATGTTCGGTACGCACATGGTGACACACGCGAGCACGTATAAACTCCTCCGAAAACTTGACTGCGTTGCGGAACAAGATTTTGAGATATTACCGCCGAGTGATCACCGTAAGTTGGTACACGAGCGTGTCCTGAGGAACTTGGAGAAAGCACTTGAACGCCATCGAAACCAATATATCAAGCGGGTGAGGCACGTTACCTACGTGCCCGGTCAAGAGGTTTACCGAAGGAACTTCACACTTACCGATTTCTCGAAAAATATCAACGCTAAGCTAAATCGCAAGTTCCTAAAGTGCCGAATTGTCCGGGCCGTGGGTAATTCTATGTACGAGATCGAGGATCTTCACGGCACTCACACTGGCATGTAGCATGCAAAGGACCTAAAGCAATAGCCCGGCTAGCATGGTATAGCACGAGACTTCTCCAGAGTGTGGTCGAGTCCCACGTTGGGCTGGTTCAAGATTACACTGATCTCCAATTGCACCCACCAGCTTTTCAGCTTCTCAAGCACATTTCCTTGAGAATCTGTGTTGTAACATGTGCCGTGCAATGATGCCTCCACTGTATTTTGATTTTTTTTGAATCATAAAAAATCAGCTGGTGGCAGAAATTGCATTGATTTTTTTTACTCAATTTTAAATTAAAGCTATTGCTAAAAAAAGTATATAATATTATATATTTTTTTTTTATTTAACAACTAGGAGAGGTCAGAAAGGAAAACGGTATTTGGAAAAATTCGGTTTTTTTTTGGGTGTGGGTGAAAAAAAAAACGGAAACCAGACTTGGGACAGAGTTTTAAAGTGAACGGACCAAAAATTTGATTTTGCTTTGGATATTTTTTTTTATTAGTGAGTTTTCTTGAGTTTTCCTTAGAGTTTTTTTTTTTGATTGATAAAAAAAAAAAGATAAGATTTTTGGTGATAAAGATTTTGTGAATCACAAGAGGTTTTTGGTTTTAAAACTTTTGAAAATTTTTCAATTAACAAGAAATTAGTGAAAGTACAAAAAAATAATAATAATATTAATATGAATTAATTGAAAATCTGGTTATTAAAACCCAAGAAATTTATGGGAAAAAAAACATAATATTGCGAAATATGTTCAAAAACTGTAATATCATAAAATAATATTAATAGTTAAAGTTTAAAAATAATTCATAATTTAAATATCAATAATCATATAAATAAGATAAAATGTCGAAATTATATATTATATATCGATTATTCAAATAAATTAGAATATTAATAATAATAATAATACTAATAAAATATACATAAAATCCACCTCATACAACACTGAATATCATACATAAAGAAACCAACAGCAACAAGGCAACAAACCAACAAAATATATTGTATAGAGGAGCGTTTACCATACACGCAACATAAATTCAGTTTTTTTTTTTAATCTTCAATTATTTTGGTTGTTTTTTTTTGTTTTTTTGTTTGTTTTTAGTTTTTTTGTGTTTCAGGACAGGGTGTTTCATTAGGACCTTGATGCAACTGCCGAAAGTTCCTTTTTTATTAATTTTTAATTTGTTTTCATATTAATATTTCTTTCCATTATATTGGATTTATTTGATTTTGATTTTTTTATTGCATAATATAGGCATATTAATTTTTGCTA
Source organism: Xylophagus ater (assembly GCA_963422695.1). Classification (NCBI taxonomy): domain Eukaryota; kingdom Metazoa; phylum Arthropoda; class Insecta; order Diptera; family Xylophagidae; genus Xylophagus; species Xylophagus ater. The sequence continues at coordinate 247,220 of CAUJSI010000004.1, forward strand.
TTGCTTTTTTTGGTTTTATAGAATTTTATTTATTTGATTATAAGATACAAATTTATTTAATTTTATTTTTTATATTCTTTCATTATTTTAAATATACTTTCCGTCTTTACTTGATATTTTCACACAGTTTTTTTTTTCTCTCACAATCCTCTTTTTTCTACTTAGTTGCGTATATAATTTTTCTCTTTGTTGATCATCTTATTTTTATGCAATACAAGAAATAATTACATAAATTTCATACAAGTTTAGTTTTCTTTTTTCAAGTGTAATAAAAGCAAGATGTCTTATGGCTGAAATTGTTATTGGCTTTTGTACATGTGTATATATTTGAGTTTGTTGGGTTTTACACCACTGAAATACGTTTTTTTCTTCTTTTAAAATGAAGTGCTGAGATTGCATTGTGCGGGAGTAATGCGAGAGTAGAAACATAGGGTGAATTCACCAAAGTGAGTCAAGGGACTATGTTATTTTTATGGGCAAAACATAGTCATGGGGAGTCCTGTTTTGTTGGACTCCATGGGTGGGATAAATTAGCCCAGGGGTGAACAATAACATCGGTTCACCCCCTCCGATGACAGCACCGGCGTCACGCGCAATTTTGACGCCATAAATCAGTCCGTCTTTTGACCGTTGAGGGTTTTGTAATCATATAAATGATTGCCCTCTTTCCTGTCTCTGGTAACCATTGCTTGAACTTATAGTTCACCTAATTCCACAAGTTTTTATAAAATCAGTTTTGTCTTTTTATTTTATTTACCCGCTGATGACATGGAAAGGTGTGGACATAATAAATCCACTTCTCCAGCCTTTTCGTCAGCCCAAATCATGGTACACATGAAACTTTGTGTAACACCGTGATTAGTGGTAGAACGTAAACGTACACTTCCCTCCGGCGAGCTAGTTAGAGCAAAGAAGCTAGGTGTACCCTTTTTTGGTTACTTTCGGCTCTAGTGCCACTAGATATAACTGATACCAGTCAGTTATATGCCTTTTAGCAAAGGATCACAATGTTAGGACATTTGTTTGATGAAACAAACAAATTCCTAACATACAACCAACACCGGTTGTTACAGTGCATACTTTACTTCAATGATGCCATCTCCGATGAATTCGTCGCCATCATCGTCATCATTATTATCGTCAGCTTCCTGGCCTTCGAAACTTCTATCGACTTCATCAACATCTAATGCACCTTTAATTCCGTCATAATGAATATCTAATGCACCCTTAATTTCGTCATAATCAAAATCTAATGCACCTTTGATTGCGTCGTGATCAACATCTAATGTATCTTTGATTCTGCTAATTCTAATACGTCTTTTGCTGCGCCTATTATAAGCTTTTTTTCTTTCTCATTATCTATTAATTTTTCTTCTTTTATATTCATATCGCTTTTGAGAAATTTCTGCATTTCAATTTGTATCCCATTCTCTTCTTGTCTTCTCAAAAAGACACTCTAAATATTTCAAGGTCGTCAATTTCGTCAGGTAAAAAAACCAAAATAAAAACACCGTCAGCGTTCTTCTTTTTTTTGTATTATTACGCAATTTTTGCCGCCATTGTGAAATTAATTATTTATAATCATTGGTTGAGAAAAAAGAACACACTCAGCGTTACTTTTCTTTCACTCTTTTGCAATTCTTGCCGTCGTTGTGAAATTCAAAAATGTTTCCCTTTCTATTGCTCAATTCCTGCTGTCATTGTAAAATTCGATTTCCACGAAAAATTTACTTTTTATAATCGTTTTGTGGAGCTCCAAAATTGTAGGAATACATTATTTTTTCACTCTTCACAATTCTTGCTGTCTGCCGTCGTTATGAAATTCATAAATATTCGCGTTTTTTTTATCATTGATTGAGAAAAAAAAACACTCAGCGTTACTTTTTCTTCACTCTTCACAATTCTTACCATTGTTGTGAAATGCACCATCTATGGTACAATCATTGGGCGCATCCAGCAGTTCTAAGCGCTTAAAGCGCTTTACAGCGCTTAAATCTAGCAATAGGACTGGATGCTATTCTAACTTTAAACACTTAGTAAAATTCCAGCATACAAATTTTTTTCTAACCCAAACAGCGTACTTAAGGTTGTTGTTCACGTTAAGAAATAATATGTGAAAAGGATAAATTAAGAGGAATTTTTGAAAATCGTTTCTGGATTATTCAATTTTAATGTGAATTTTTAAAAAATGCGATTGATAAAACTTTTCCAATTTGCTATAAAATTTTTATTTCACTTTATTTTCAATTTTTATTTACTTTCGACACTTATTTCGTTTTAAAAAAAATATATTTTTAAAATTTATTCAAATAAAACTAATTTGGCGTTTAGCACAGACAATCACCACTACAATTATTTTTCGCTTAATTCAAGAAAAAAAAAATGCATCCAGCAGTTCAAAATATTCTAACTGATTAGATCAGTGTTTCCCAACGTGGGGCCCACGCTCCACAGGGGGGCAATTTGTTTGTTCGAAAATGGACGTGACACGAGTTTAACCCTTTCGCTCCGGGCCATTTAAATGCAATGCGGTGCCAAATTTAGTTTCTTAAGTGAACAATTCAATTTTTTAATATTAAAACTTATGTATGTTACGTATGGGGGAAGCATAAGAATTTTAGAAAGGCTAGGGTGGGGCATGGCACAAAAAACGTGGCTAAGGTGGAGCATGCCACAAAAAGGTTGGGAAACACTGGATTAGATTAAGAATTTTGACTAAGCGCTTAGTAGTGCTGGATGCATCCATTGGTTGAGCCCCAAAAATTGTAGGATTTTATTAGTTAACAATATTTTTATTTATTGCTAGGCAATTATGGTTTTACAAAATTAAACAATTTTGGAATTTGGTGGATTAACAAAATAAAAGTGAATTTGGATTTATAATAATAGTTTATTTGAACACGTAAGAAAATGACACGTCTTATTGAGTGAAGCTCATACAATACAATAATAAGTAAACTTAACCTATGGTATAAACACAATGAGTTCGAGAATCGAAAATAAAGGTGCAAGCACAAATCGAAACAATGCTGCTTTTCAATTTTTAACACTCCCACTCATTGTTTTGATTCCAACATTCCTAGTAATAATAGGTTACTTTCAAAAGACTGATTGCTTATCGGCTTCGTTAATATATCAGCTCTTTTCTGCTTTGTATTGCGATATTTTATCGATATTACTCCGCTTTCATTCAGCTCTCGGATGAAACTTAATTTTATGTAGACATGCTTTGTCCTGTGATGCAATTCTGGATTTGCTATAAGTCTAATTGCACCTTGGTGATCTATATTTAGAATCGTTGCCTGCTTCTGTTCGTAACCAACATCATTTAATAATTGTCTCAGCCAAATAGCCTCTTTAGCTCCTTTCGTCGCAGCCATGCACTCAGCTTCCGTGGTTGATAAAGCTACAGTTTTATTTTATTAGATAATGCATTATATCTTATACACAGATTAGTTGTTTTCTTCAAATATCTCAATATACGTTTGAGTGCTGAGACATGATTATTTTTTGGATTTTCTAAATATTTGCTTATTTTTTCCACTGCATATGAAATGTCTGGTCTCGAAACTGTTGCGGCAAACATTAGAGACCCAACGGCTTCTCTATATGGAAAAATCGCATTTTCTTCCTTAGATGATTTTGATAGAACTACGTTTATATCTGCTGGATTTGATATGGTTTTTGCATCAACCATATTAAATTTTTCTATTATCTTATGAATATATGATTCTTGACAGATTTCAATTATCTTGTTTATTCTATAACGTTTGATTTCAATCCCAACATAATAATTTGCTTCATCATATTTTATTTCAAAATGTTCGCTTAGTTTTTGAATGATTGAATCTATTCCTTTTTTGCTTGATGACAAAATTAAGCCGTCATTTGCATATAACAGGAGAATAACTTTACTATCTTCCATATGACCAGAGAATACACAATGGTCTGCTTTAGATTGTTTCAAATTATAATCCTTCAAAAAATTAGTGAATTTTGAGTTCCAAACTCTTGAAGATTGTTTTAATCCATACAAACTTCTTTTCAACAAACAAACTAGTTTCTCATTGTTTGTTGCATAACCTTTTGGTATTTCCATAAATACTTCCTCATGTAATCTACCATCAAAAGAAGCTGTTTTTATGTCAAATTGAACCATTTCGTAGTCTTCGATTACTGCTATTGCTATCATTGTTCGTATAGAATCATATCGTACTACGGTGGAGAGAGTTTCGCTAAAATCAATTCCCAATTGTTGTGTGTAACCCTTAGCTACTAGTCGAGCTTTTAATTTTGGTTTATTACTATTGGGTTTAGATTTTATCTTAAAAACGCACTTGGAACCAACTATATTTTTACCTTCTGGTTTTTTAACTAATATCCAAGTTTCGTTATCTCTTAACGACCTCAATTCTTCATTCATGGCATGTTTCCATTTTTCTGCATGTTCAGAATTTATAGCTTCTTCGTAATCATTTGGATCTACAATAGATGCCGAACATCCCATTTCATCCCTATATTTATTAGGTTTAATTATGGTTGGTCTTAAGTTATAATTCTTGGTATCTCTTACTAATTGATTTGACATATTTGGTGAATTTGTTTCTGTTAAATCCCGAAAGGATTTAATGAAAAAAACACAAAAAAATAAACACACAACGGAAAAAAACACAAAATGTTTTATAAAATTAATTATCACAACTTTTATTTAAAATTATTACAAAATTGGGTTTTTTATGCAAAAATGTAACGCGACATTTAATAACGGTTGCACGGTTATCGGGAGAAAAAAACTAACTAACAAAACATTTTACAAAATTAATAATTATAATTATTCCGATTTGCAAACTGTACAAAAATTGAAAACTTGACTTTTTTTTTTTTTTTATATTTCCCGGATGGGAAATATCATATTGAAATTATTAAAATTAAATTTGTTAATTAATCAAAATTAATTGAAAAATTCATTCACCGGATGCAAATATTTTATTTCAATTTATGATCAGGTGAATGAATTTTTCAATTTTACAAATGTTACTTTTTTTTAAAGAATATAAAAAAAAACATATTTCAACAAAAAATATTTTTGTTGAATTCCAACATTCTCCCGGCCAGTGAAACGTTGTGGTTTCAACGCTAAAATCCATTTATGGTTGTGAAGTAGTACCTGAAAAAAAATCATTAGTTACCCGAATCAAACGGCATTTCCTCCATGTTTGACATCGTGATAACTCTGGAACAAGAGGTTTTTGTTTTAAAAACAAATAGGCGCCTCAACTCGCCTAATAGATGCTGCGTGAAGTATATAAATAGGTACAAATTATTGACTTACTTTGGGATAAGGAGGATAAATAGGAATTTATATTCTTGGATAAACGAACGGTGTTTGTGGTTCTGTTGATACCATTGATTGTACTTGATTATCTTCGTTCACTTTAATGCTTGGCAATTCAATCTGTGGTCTTTGATCATGATTTGTCACAACTGTCAATTCAACGTTGGACTCTTCATTTCTAGCATAATGGTATTGATGTAAAAGACAATTAGTTACCGAATTCCAAAAAGCTGCACAAATTCTCCAACTCCATCCAAAAGTCCCTTGAATTATTTTTATATTAATGATAGTGTCGATTAAAAATTTTATTATTCGGATACACATGAATATTCCTACAAAGCCTGAACAAATATTTCCAAGCCAACTGAATGCTCCCCAAACACGTTCTCCAATTGAATTGACTAACACGTTCATAGATTCTGGAGTTAAAAGATGCAAAATATTCACGTTTTGGTTGTCGACATTTGCTCCTAGCACTCTTTGTGTTAAAATATTACTAATTGCCTGACGTTCCGAGGGATACATAATTTGTCTCCGCAATTCTTCAATGGACTCCATGGTGTAAATACCTGCTTTTATGAGAGCTCCAGGATCCTCATACACCCAGTCAGACACACTTGATGGCTTTAGTACATTTGGCGTTTTCAGGCGGTGTATATACGGATTGAAACCGTACCATTCTCCATTTATAAAATATCCTGGACTCATCATTGTTGAACAGGGTATTTCGGTTCCGTGTTGTTGAATTAGATGTGTGGTTGGTGACATAAAAAAATTCCGTTCATCATATGTAATTGGTAGTTCCATAAAGCATCGATCTGACTTTCGAATCATAACTTCTACCGGTTGACATTTGACCAAATATACTAGTTCTCCCCGAGGTAAGGCAGTATAACCGAACTCTTTCATGCTCATTAGAGCAAATTCTGCTGGATGATGAGGTGCCATGCTGATTTGTGTGCGTAGCATATCTCTTTCTAATTCGCACTTTTTTTTCAAGATATTTGTATACAATCGTTCCACTTGAAGTCTGATATGGCGCTCGGTGTACACAAATTTAGAATTTTTGTATGTAAACAAATCTAAATTTTTAGTATTTACAGTTCTCTTCGAAAACCAATAATTTTCCGAAGCCTTTGGTACAATTACCAAACGAGGGTGTTCAGTTTGAAATCCATTAAAACGGCATACTGACACAGGTTTCTTAATTTCTAATGCGAAGACGGTGTCACCAGAATTGACAGTGTAAACAAGATTTCCGATTGGTGCACTGTAGTTATTAAAGTTTCTAATCTTCATTGCACTTCCTTGCCACAAAACATCATATTGTAATGCTTCGCAAGAGGCATCAGCAATCATGTTCCAAAAGCTCATCCCATTTTCAGGATCGGTACATTTTCCTTTTAAATATGGGCAGGTAATATCCTTTCTTAGTATGACTTGGTTGTCCTCTAATCGAACAGTACTCATATAATCGATTATGGTGATTTCCATTACATGAGTGACTACAACACTATCCCAAGATATTGCCCCAGAAGTATAAGGGGCTCCGTTGCAGTTGCCATCAATATCAATGGTTCCAGAGACTGTTTCTGTATAGGATGACGATGAGTTAGCTTTAATATCAGCAATTACTCGGCTACTTTGTAATTTATACATTCCAAGTTCATGTACATTCATGCATTCTTCTCTGGATATATCTACTATATATGTGCTTAGACCGCCACGAACCAGACTAAGGTGACTAAACATTCCACATTTAAAGACAGATTGAATAATATTGACCTTGCACTGGTACACATGTACGCTGGCCACTTCGCTGACTTGAAGAAGTTGAATATCTTCCTTTTCATGAGTTACATTTGTGTCTTCGAATAGACACTTCCCAACGTCTAGTAATGAAATAGCACTAAAATTTACTCTCTCATGGCCGCAATCGTATGAAATTAAAGTTGTTACTACTGTTGTTTTGTACATTAATATTATTAATACAAAAATTGAAACCGTAAGTAACCGTAACCGTAAGTCCATGATTATGATATGACGTTGTACTGTAGGATTTTAAAATTTTTATAAATACATTAACTAGTTATTAACTTATATTAAAATGTTGTCTATCAATTTTAAATTAATTGGTTAATATTCTTAGACAGTCTCTATTTTATTAACTTCATTATCTTGTATAGGAAGCATACAAATTTTGGTGATAGGGCGTTTGAAAATGCTATTTTCACATTGAACTGTGACAACTCTCACTAATGAATCCGCACCTTGTTGTAATTCAATGACACGACCTAATAACCATTTACATGGAGGTAATCTTTCATCTTTAACTAACACCAAATTTCCCTTTTGTACATTTGGTTGCTTTAAGATCCATTTTGGGCGCTGTTGCAATCTCGATAGGTACTCTGAAGACCATCTTTTCCAAAATTCTTGTTGCATTCTTTTGATGATTAACCAGCGTTTAGTCAATGGTACATTTTTATCAATTAAATTCGGATGTGGTGAAGAAAGCAACATGTCACCAATTAAGAAATGACCAGGAGTTAATGCTGTGCAGTCCTCTGGATCTGCTGTCATTGGACATAACCGACGAGAATTTAAGCACGCTTCAATTTGTGCCAATGCTGTAGAAATTTCTTCGAACGTAAGTAATGCATTGCCCAATACGCGTTTTAAATGGTATTTCATGGATTTAACTCCAGCTTCCCACAACCCACCAAAATGTGGAGATGCGGGCGGAATAAAATGCCACTCTGTTCCTTTTGAACTTAAAATATTTCTCACTTCTTCTGCAATCTCTTTTTGGTACTTCAATTTGTCTCGAATCAGTTGAGCATTTGCTCCAACGAAATTTGTACCACAATCACTGTACAAATCTGTACACAGACCTCTTCGAGACGTAAACCGACTGAATGCTGCCAAGAAAGCATCAGTTGTCATGTCACTGACTGCTTCTAAATGAACTGCCTTTGTGGTTAGGCAAATAAAGACCGCAATGTAACCCTTCGAAGTCTTTACTCTACCTCGACATTTTGATTCTTTTATAGTAACAGGACCACTGTAATCAATTCCCGTGTGGCAAAATGGTCTAGTTACTTTAACTCTTGGTTCGGGAAGCTCTCCCATTAATTGATTTTTTGGGATGGCTGCATGTCTATAACATTTCACACATTTATGGATTTGGAGCTTTACTATCATTCGAGCACGTAATATCCAATACTTTTTCCTAATAACATTTAACATTAATTGCGTTCCTCCATGAACAGTATTGCGATGGGTATCATCAATTATTAATTTAGTCAATTGGCCTTTATCTGATAGAATTATTGGGTGCTTTTCATCGTAAGATAAATATGCATTGTTAAGACGACCCCCCACTCGCAAGATCGTCTCCTGGTCCAAAAATGGGTTTAGATTCTGTATCCTGCTCCTTTCAGGTAAATTTTCGTTGTTTTTTAAACAAGTGATTTCGGAATGAAAGTCAATATGTTGAGCAATTTTGATAATAGTTTTAGTGGCGTTTGTTAGTTCACTTACGTGCAAATGCAGGTATCTTCTCTCACTCTCACAAACCCGCAGATTATGACAAAACCGAAAGCAATAGGCGACTACTCTTATACATCGTCTAAGACTAGAATATCTTCCTAAAATATCAACATCTATTGCTGCCAAATTTGACGATATTCGTGGTCCCTTTTCTTCTAATTGCGTTTCTCCGATGTCTAATAACCCGGTGGGCCACATTTCTGAAGACGATTTTAGCCACTCAGGACCAGACCACCATAATGTATGTTGTTTTAAAATAGATGGTGTTAAGCCTCTTGAAGCACAATCGGCTGGGTTGTCACTTGAAATAACATGTCTCCATTGACTAATATTTGAATTTTGTTGAACCTCGCTTACCCGATTGGCGACAAAGGTTTTCCATTTATTTGGTAAAGCACGCAACCACGCCAGTACGATAGTAGAATCTGTCCATGCATGTATTGTCATTGACTCTATTTGCATGGAGTCTTTGACTTTCTTTAATAATTTACTGAGCAAAACCGCACCACATAATTCCAAACGAGGTAGACTTGTCTGTTTAATTGGAGCAACTCTAGTTTTTGATAGCAGTAATGACACGTGAACAGTTCCTTCTTTATCTACACAACGAAAATAAACTACAGCAGCGTATGCATGTATGGAAGCATCGCAAAACCCATGTAATTCGAATTCACTTATTTCTTTCTTGTAATTAATCCACCGTGGTATTTTAATGTTTTGTATATCATGAAGCTCTTTACGAAACTTTTCCCATTGTAATGCTAATAGATCAGGAAGTACATCATCCCAACCTATTCCACTTAACCAGAGTTGTTGGAACAAAAATAAATAAAAATAAAAAAAAATAAAAATAATCGAGAAACTTCTGCTAAGAACAAACGCTTTGTAACTGGTTTATTCGCAGATTGCAATTTTATACAAAAACCAAATTCATCATTCACAGGATTCCAGTGGACTCCAAGGGTTTTTACGGTTTCATTGAATTCAATATCAAATGGCTCCTTCAATTCTCGATCTTCATTTGGTACATATTTTACAATTTGTTCATAATTGCTAGTCCATTTTCGTAAATAGAACCCTCCTCGACAAAGCATACCGCGTAATTGGTTTTGGATCTCCAAAGCCTCTTCTACACTATTGGCTCCTGACATAACATCATCAACGTAAAATTCTTTTAAAGTGATTTTTGATGCCACGGGGAAATCGTCTTTTTCATCAATCGCCAATTGTCTTAGTGTACGAATAGCCAAATAAGGAGCACATGACATTCCATATGTTACTGTTTTCAATCTAAATTCTTGTATAGGTTGAGCAGTACTATTTCGCCATAATATTCTTTGGTAATCTTGATGATCTTTTGCCACTAGTATTTGACGGTACATTTTCTCAATGTCAGCTGTAAATACTACTTGGTGTTTTCGCCACCTAAGTAGAATTACACTGAGTTCATCTTGTAAGGTAGGTCCAATATGAACATTGTCATTCAAAGATTGTTGCCCTTTATTTTTACTTGAAGCATCAAAAACTACTCGTAGCTTTGTAGTTGTGCTGTCTTCTTTAAGTACAGCATGGTGTGGCAAAAAATATGGTGTGCTTGTGGTATTTTTGGATTTAATGTAAGACTCGCTAACTTCTTCCATGTGGTCAAGGTTCAGGTATTCTTCCATAAACTTCACGTATTTGATAAGTAGGTCTGAGCTTTGTCGAAATCTTTTTTCCATTTGTAACAAACGAATGAAAGCATTTGTTTTAGAGTTCAGAATTCTTGGTGAACCTTCCCCTTTGAAAGGCAATCTAACGATGTATCGGCCATCATCATCTCTTCTATGAGTTGTTGCATATTGTTTCTCACAATCTTCTTCATCAGGACTAAGCTTGCGCTCTGATGAGATGTTTTCAAGCTCCCAGAACTGTCGTAACAGAAATTCCAAATTGTCATCAGTTACAGAAGAAATCTTGACGTGAAACGAAGATTGATGTCGTCTTGTGGTGAAGAGTTGGCCTGATAAGATCCACCCTAATGATGTTTCTTGTGCTAAGGGTGTACCAGTAGGTCCCTTAATAACACCTTCCTTTATAATATCAGCATAAATATCTGAACCCAATAAAATATCGACCTTTTGTGCAACATAATAATTTGGGTCAGCTAACTCTAATCTCTCGATATGAGGCCATGGTTGTCTCGTTACATTTTGTGCTGGCAATAAACCTGTCAACCTTTTAAGTACAAAGGCATCTAATTGACCTTCATAAGAAGAACGAAAATGGGATGTTATTTTGCATGAAATCGAACTGTGAATAACATCAGCTTGTTTTGTTCCAAGTCCACTTACTACTGCATGCGTGGGTTTTCTAAATAATTGCAGACGTTGAACTGCGTCTTCTGTAATAAACGAGGCTTGAGACCCTTGATCTATTAGAGCTCGTAAAACTGCTATCTGGCCCCTTGGTGTATAAATGTGGATCAAAGCTGTAGCCAATAATACAGTTTTAGAACACATATCCTTGGTAAAATGGGAAGCAAAATGATTCGTATCACGAAATACATCATTGTGAGTTGAGTTTACATTTGATGGCTGAGAATTTTGACTCGGTGTGACATTTAAAAAATTCACCAAATTCGAATTGTCTTGAATACCTCGTGGACCTGCTTGACCTTGAGGTGATTTATTTTTGTTTAATTCACGATCAAAATGCAAAAGCGTGTTATGTCGTTTATTGCATTTCTGACAATTCATCCGGTTTTTACAATCTTGTGAAGAGTGAGACAGTGCCAAACAATTGAAACATCGTTGATGTTTTTTTATAAAATCATGTCGATCCTTTATCGACATATTAAGAAATTTTGTACAATTTCGTAATCGGTGATCATCTGAACAGATCGGGCACTTGGTTGTGGTCACGGCCACATGAGAACGTTTTACAAGTGGCTTCTTATTTCCACGCAGATTTTTATCAATTTGAGAATTTGTTGTATTTGAAGCTGAAGTTGCTTCTAACGTACGAAATCTGCTTTCTAAAAACACTTTAAACTCTTCTATTGTAGGTATAGCGCAAGCATCAACTCTCGCGCTCAATAAAAGTTCCCAATGAGAAATAGTTTCTCTGCTTAATTTCTGCGACAAAATAAAAATCAAAAGTGGATCCCAATTATCAATGTTTATTCTCAAGCCTTTAAGTGCTTCCAGAACTTCGTTGGTCACATCCAACATTGTCTTTAAACCACTTGTGGATTCACCTGATTGAATTTGCAAAGTCATAAGAATGTTTAATTGAGCATTAACTAGTACTCGATTATTTTGGTATCTTTTCACTAAAATTTCCCACGCTGATAAATAGTTCACATCTGTTATTTGCACATGCCGAATTAATTGTTCAGCTTCACCAGATAAGCTAGTCTTGAGATAGTGTAGTTTTTGCACATTTGAAATTTGTTTGTTGCTATGAACGATTGCAACAAATAAATCGTGGAACGATGTCCATGTTTGGTAATTTCCCGAAAACCGAGGAATTGCAATTCGTGGTAACTTTAATTCAGAACTTTCACAATCACTTTTTTTATTGTCTGAATTATGACTTCCAGAGGGTACTTTAAATAGTTTTAAGTGGTCAAAAATGAAACTAGAAGCCGTACAATAGTTTTCTTCGAGATCAGAAAATGTATCTAGTTTAAAATAAGGCAATGTTTCATCTGATTTGGAAAAAATCTCAAGCATTTTTCTGTTTGTTTCTTTTATAGTAGTCCACAGCTCATCTAAGCATTCTTGTTTTTTCGTCAAAAATCCTTCAGATCTTTTATCTTTGGATGTTTTCTTTAGGTTGATTATGAATTTGTCAAATTCATGTTTGTTGATGAGTTGTGCATTGACTAAATCCTCCATTTGCTTAATAATAGAACACGGAAACACAAAAATTGGTTACAAAACGCACAGAAAAAGGGAAACTGAATACTCTGACAATATGGGAAAATAGTCAATAAATTTACAATAATAATATATACTTCACTTACCGCTTTGATGTTCTTGTAGCACTTGATTTAATTTAATAATAAAACTCACAAAACACTTTAAATCTTATTATTTTATTTGCAAGTACAAATGTGGTTGATAATAAAAAATAATATCCTATAATATCCGGCACGAAGGACCAATGTTAAATCCCGAAAGGATTTAATGAAAAAAACACAAAAAAATAAACACACAACGGAAAAAAACACAAAATGTTTTATAAAATTAATTATCACAACTTTTATTTAAAATTATTACAAAATTGGGTTTTTTATGCAAAAATGTAACGCGACATTTAATAACGGTTGCACGGTTATCGGGAGAAAAAAACTAACTAACAAAACATTTTACAAAATTAATAATTATAATTATTCCGATTTGCAAACTGTACAAAAATTGAAAACTTGACTTTTTTTTTTTTTATATTTCCCGGATGGGAAATATCATATTGAAATTATTAAAATTAAATTTGTTAATTAATCAAAATTAATTGAAAAATTCATTCACCGGATGCAAATATTTTATTTCAATTTATGATCAGGTGAATGAATTTTTCAATTTTACAAATGTTACTTTTTTTTAAAGAATATAAAAAAAAACATATTTCAACAAAAAATATTTTTGTTGAATTCCAACAGTTTCACTATTCTCTTGAGTTATTTAATTTTCTTCGTCATCATCATTATCATCATCATATGTTGATGTAATTCGAATAATTTCGTTGAAAACAACATCGCAACTTACAATAATTTTCTTTGCTTCTGGATCATACAAACGAACATTTTTAGATGTCGGTTCAAACCCAGTTAAAAACACTTTTTTAGCCTTTGAATCCCACTTCTTTCTGTTTAGTTGTTTTGGAATGTGAACCATACATTCCGTTCCAAAAACTTTGATGTGGCTTAAATCAGGTTTTTCTCCAAACCAACTTTCATATGGTGTTGTTGACGAATTATTTCTGGACGAAGATCTATTTAGCATATAGATCGCTGTTCTAACTGCTTCAGGTCATAATGATTTATCATTGTTTTTGCAGACTTCTGTACGGTTCTATTATCGCGTTCAATAAAACCATTTTGTTCTGGAGTATATGGTGATATTTTCTCAATTACAATTCCATTATTTGAAAGTAAATTCATGACATCTTTGTTTATAAATTCAGTTCCATTATCGCATCGAATTTATTACACTCGTTCGACAATTATGTTGCGTACCATTAAAAGAAAAGATTTCAATTTTTCATAAACTTCAGATTTATTCGTAAGAAAATATACATACCTGAAGTTTGTGCTTTCATCTTTAAGCAACATAAAGTATCGAGCACCATTAATTCCAGTTTCATTCATTGGACTACATAAATCCACATGTACACATTGACATTTTTGAACTTTGCGCTCAATTGTCAGTTTATGTGATGATCGATGCATTTACCACATTTGCATTCTTTACAGTAGAAATTTTTACTGTCTGATAATAACAATCCATTAGCCAATCCTTTATTGACCATATTTTTAATTGTAGTCGTGTTGATGTGTCCCAATCTATAATGCCATTGCTGTAACGACACCATTTTTGCTGCGCTTGCATGTTCAATCTGCCTTATGTTGAATAACATTCGATATTGTTTCTTTGAATCTCATAAGTACGGTCCAAACGCTCAGTCTTTTTGCACAGTCGTAGTTTGCGCAGTTTTTCTGTGGGAAAGCCTGCGCAAATTTTATGCCCACACGATACCGTCTTTTCCATATTTTTACACAGTTTTCTTTGGAACTTCTTAATGTCAAGATATTGTGCTTAGAACTTTTAATAATGAATAGTTTAAGCTTAACTCCTCTAAAAAGCCTCTTGAAGACATTTTCGTGCCTTTCGCCTTTCGCAATTGCATGAAAACTGTGTAAAATAATGAGTTTTCGTCCACACGCTACGATTTGCATGCATGTACCACAGTTATTTTTCAGACACGATCTGAAATCGCACAAGCCGCACTTTTGCCTGCGCAAACGAACAGTGACTTGTCCAGACGCTCAGGTTTGCATGCGCAAACCTGATTTGCGCAGGCGAAACTGAGTAAAAAACTGTGCGTTTGGACGCCTCTTTACACCAATTGCAACAATTTTATTATCACTCTTAAGCTCGCATATATTGTTTTGTAATAACATATTAAAGCCTTTTGAAGTTGTTGATCCAGTCGAAAATAAATTTTGTTTCAGTTCTGGTACATATTGAACATTTGTTAAAACGCGAGGTTGCCATTTACCATCTACTAACGCATTGATGTAAATTGTACCACATCCAGCGATTAACAATTTTTCATTATTTGCAATTTGCACAAAACGATTATCATTTAATAAATTGAATTCATTAAGCCATTCTTTTCGTGACGTCATTTGCTCTGTCGCACATGCATCTGCAATCCAGCCATTCTCATATGATTCTAGATTGATATCATTAATGCTATAAAAGCTAACTCGTTATATTTATACCCTATGGTAGGTACTACCAGAGGGTATATTAGTTTTGTCACTAAGTGTGTAACACATAGAAATAATAATCGGAGAAAAATTTCAAGGGTATGGTTGTGTAGGGAATCAAAAGTTATATTGATTTATGCATTTCCGTCCGTCCGTCCGTCCGTCCGTCCGTAGACAAGATAACTCAAAAACGCGTTATCCGATTTTGATGAAATTTATACTTTGAGTTGCTTATTCCTTAGCTTGGTTTGGTATTGCATTTGAGCCAAATCGATCCACGGGGGTCAAAGTTATAAAGGAAAAACCAGGGTGACCAGAAAGTTTTGTCGTTTTTTTGGTTATGGTTTTTCAGATGTAATTGGAAAATTTGTGACCCGATTTTGTTCAAATTAATTATATAGGTTAACTGCATAAATAGACGATACCGAATTAATTTTCAGTCAAATCGGTCCAAGGATAGTGGAGAAAGAAATAGTTGTAGCCTAAAATAAGCCTGTTCATAAAGTTTTTCCAATGTATTTTAAAAAGTTATATACGGATTTGAATCAAATTTACGAAACGTGTTTATACTATTAGACGCCAGCCTACCTGTGAATTTGGGCCAATTTGAGAATGAACAAACGAAGTTATGGGGAGAAAAACCTTAAAATATTCAGTTAAGCAGAAAGTTCGTGGCGTTTTTTTTCCAATAGTTGGCTTTAGAATCGTATAACTTTAGTAGTTCTAATCCTATCAAGTTATATTATAGCGTGCTGAAAAGGTGACATCTTATAGAATACTTAGAAAAAAAAATTGTGAAATTCTGGCAGAACAAATTTGGGTAATTGGGTTTTGAAAATGAGCCAAAATTCTGAAAAAAATTCCCTATATTAATGCTCCATGTTTGGTACTACCGTCCGTCCGTTGACAAAATAACTTAAAAACGCGTTATCCAATTTTGATAAAATTTAGAATGCTACTTGGTTATTGCTATAGTGGTTTTGGTATTGCGTTTCAGCAAAATCGACTGAGGGGCAGCGAAGTTATTAAGGAAAAACAGGGGCGACCATAAAGTTTTGTCGTTTCTTTTTATATAGTTTTTCGGATTTAATTGGAAAATTGGTACAGCAATTTTGTTTAAATTAATCATATTGGTTGACTACATTAATAGACGATACCATTGTAAATTTCAGTGATATCGGTCCAAGGATAGTGGAGAAAGGATTAGTCGTAGGAAGAACTAACCCTGTTCAGAAAGTTTTTTTTGATGTATTTTCAGAACTAATGCACCGATTTGAATGAAATTTGCAAATTAGACTTATGCTACCAGGGTCTGAGTTACTTACAAATTAGAGAAAATTTTCACAAGGGCAAACAAAGTTATAAAGAAAAACCTTGATATATTGTTAGTTTTCATAATTTTTCTCTCACATTTCTACCATAGGGCATCAAAAATCGGCTATAGGCCGATTTTAAATTACTTTATGTTTTTCTTTTGGCATTGAACATTTATTGAAACTAGAATTTTCATTTTTATCATTGCTTTTTTTATTTTTAGTCTGCATTCTCTTTCCCAATGTCCAATTTTGTGGCAAAAATTGCATTTGGTTTTCCTTTTTCTTTCAGCAATTGATAGTGTATTATTATCTTTTTTATTTTTACCGATTTTAGAATTAAAAGCGGCTTGTGTAATTTCTTCTTGATCAGTTTTCTTGGATTGATCTTCTTCAAGTTGCAATCTGGCTAACAAATTATCTAATGTGCGTCCTTCTTTAATATTATACCATACTGTTTTGAAATTCTTGTATTTTGACGTGAGACTGCTTATAATTCGCACCATTTTAATATTTTCAGATAATTTTTCACCCTGACTCTCAATTTCAGTTGCTAGCGATGTAACTTTTCAAACGTATGCGGCAACACGTTCATTTTCCTGCATTTTTAGTGAAAAATATTCTTCATATAAGCTCATAATTCTAACCTCACTTTTCTTCTCATGGATACTTTCTAATTTTGTTAGAACTTCATACGCATTTTTACAAGTCAAAATATGATTTGCTTGGTCTTTTTCAATTGATGATATTAAGATCGACATTGCCTTGCCATCTTGTTTATTCCATATTTGTTGTACTGCTGCTGTAGCGGTTTTATCAAACGTGCTTTTTCCGGTTGCTATGTCTAGCAAACCTTGACCCTTCAACATTGAAAGTGTAACAAAGGGTTTACATATTTTGGGGTATTATTGAAGAAGCAAATCCCCAGATGACCTTTTCAGCATATCTTCTTCCTTGCGAGGAGAAGATATGAGATGGTGCAGCAAATGTGAGCAACTGAAAGGCTGCACGCCTTGCTGAGTTGCACAGACTAACTCGCCGGAGGGGTGGGTCGCTGCTCACCACCATCTGTCATCGCGTTACACATAGTTATTTATGCGTGCATGATAAATTTAAACGTCCTTCAGACTTTAGAGTGATAGCGCGAGCTATCAAGCAAGGAAATTCGGTTTTTGCGAGAAAAAAACGGAATAAAGGGGGTGTTTGTTAATTAGGCGGTCACCGGAACTTGACCAGCCGTCCGCGAAAGCCTTGCGAGGCATGTCGGGGCCGATTGGCAAAGGTGTTAATGCCAACCGGACTTTGGGGCACTTCCCTCCCACATGGAACGACAGCAGAATGCCGATCCCCGTATGTCCAATGCTCGCCCCTACAAATGAGCATGGACCCTTGCAATTTTATGCCTTCTTCAGCCATCCCCCCATTACATCTCTCTCTCTCTCATCCTACAAGCTTAGTTAATTTCCATCATTGTCCCTAGGTTGTATTCATTCAAATTTTGAGTCCATAACCGTTAATGGAATCTGATAAACCAAAGGATATAAAAACGTTCTATTCTTTCTATACTTAAATAACAAATTTATTCACGAAAAAAAAAAATCATTTTTTTTTTGTAAAGTACAATTCTTATGTCATAAACTGTTGAACTCCCTGATCTGACTAATAGTACCATGTTAAATTTGATAATTATAATTAATTTTACTGATATTGATACGAAACTCAAAAGACAACGAGAGGGAGAAAAAAAACAAACCCAAATTTTCTATAAGATGAACCTCCGGTATTTCACTTATGTTTGTAGTATGCAAATGATAGCGGTTTTCACTTTTTTTTTCTTTTCTTTGGTTGTTTTCTTTTCTTTTTCTGTTCCTTTGTTTTTCGTAACCTCTTTAATAAAATTTTATACTTATTCTATAATTTAAAGTTTATAATAATAATATATTTAATATATTTTGAAAAAAAGAGAAAAAAAATTTTACTGCCTGATTTTTATTTATTGATGGTTTTATGGTGTTTTAAGTTTTGTTGTATATATGATGATAGCTAGCTGCATATCCCAAAGATATAAGTTGATAGCTGATTTAAATTTGAAAGAAATCAGGACTGCTGGACGTCTAATTATTATTAATTGACATGATTTTTCCCATTATTCCCCTTTTCAAGTTTTGGAGTTAAAATTGAATAAAGAAGACTCGTGCCCACTGATGGTGTGCTCCTGTATTAACATTTCTAGCAAACAAAAAAAAACGGTCTTTTTTTCTTTAATTTAATTACCTTGCTGATGAGACATTTGTTTTGCCATTTTTTTAATTTGATATATATTATTTTTTTTTTTGTTAAAATTTAAAAAAAAAGGAAAAAAAAACACTATTATTTAGTTTTGCTTTGTTTCTTAAACAACATTTTACGTAATTACGATTATTGAAGAAATTATAATAGAATAATAACAGTCTTTACAAACATTATTTATATCTTTTCTTATATTATTGTTCATGATTGGAACACAAAAAAAAAATGTTTCTAGATCTTCCTTTTCTTTGGTTATATTCCACTTTTCTTTCCGTTTTACTAATTACTTAACTTGAATACTGTAACCTTTTTAGATTTTCCCTTCGCTTTATCCCCTTTTGCCAAATTTTTAATTTTTTCCTCCCCCTTTTTCTTTTTTTTAAAGTTTCCGCCTATTATTTATTAATCTTTTTTTTCTTATTTCACTTTAAAAAACATGTATCAAATTTAATTTCCTTTTCGCGTTTTCTTTTTTTTTTTTTTTTAATTCACTTTTTTCTATTTTTCTTCAAAAAAAAACTGCGAGCAAACCTAACCCATGACTCACTGCCTGTAGCTTCCAATCCAGACTTTTCGAAATCTCAAACCAGACTGTCTTCTTCAACCCAAAAAAAAAACTTTCATCTCCAAGCAGCATATCACAAAAATTGCATATGTATCCGTCTCATTCTTCCTACTTGTTTCAGAAAATCAGACCATATTCTCTAACGGATTCGAAGAATTTTTCATACAAAATCCTACCTCGTGCTTTGATAACCGGTTTATTTTTCTCTTTTTGTCTCTTTTTGAATTTTTCTCATTTATAACCCAGCGGAAATAGATGGCTCTAACTATCACTAAGATCACTTGAAATGGTTTTTTAAAATTTGATTGTGATAGATGGCCATCCTGTCGGGGAGAAGAAAAGCTTATGAAATTTTTAAATTTCGCCGTGCAGGCTGCGAAAAGGTTTCACGTAGAAACTCCAAACTGTTGATTGCCAAAAAAAAAATCTAATCCATCAACAGTTTTTTGTTCCCACGCGTTACAAAAGCACATTTAATTTCCATAGCTTGTAATTTCCTTCATTCAATCGATGTAGGAAAAAATTTCCTTCTTCACTACTCATTTTTTTTAATTTTATTACGAATACGGCCATTCGGCTTTTTTGTAAAAAGGAAAATGTAGCGTGGTTTTCGTAAACACGTGTTTTTCTTCACCTCTTATTTTCTATTATTACTCGTCAGCAAAAATATATTTTAATCACAAATATATTTAGTATCATCAAACCGTTACTCTCATTCCTGCGCACACTGGGCCCACTGGGACCTTTTGGAATTTGGTGGATTAACAAAATAAAAGTGGATTTGGATTTATAATAATAGTAATATTTGAACACGTAAGAAAATGACACGTCTTATTGAGTGAAGCTCATACAGTACAATAATAAGTAAACATCGAAAATAAAGGTGCAAGCACAAATCGAAACAATGCTGCTTTTCTCTTTTTAACAAACAACAATGACTTTACAAAAATTCACACTTTTTTACTTTCCCGATAAACGAATGTAGACGAAAGTACTATAATCGTGGGAAAACCTAACCTTTGTTCTAAAATGGCTAGAAAACTGAAAATAAATGCAAAATCCGTTTCATTAAAGCTAATTAGCCCCATGTCCATCCGTCCGTCCGCTTCTTTAAAGCGTTAATAAAATCTAAATGGAGAGTTCGATTTCCATGAAACTTTCACCATTTTGATGTTGCGTCAAATGACGGTGTTAGATTCTGGGCAAAATTAACATACGGCAACACTATTTGGCAACGCTGTTTTTGTCTAAAGACGACAATATTTTGTGTCGACGGTGCAGACTAAACTAAGTCCGATTTCGACAAAATTTATGCAGTTCATGTACTGATCCCTAACTTAGAGCTGATTAGTTTTTGGCGCATATGCGACTATGGCGACACTGTCTGAAAATACGTTTTGTCCAAACATAGTATATTTTTGCACTAGTTGTAAAACCGAAACTGTATGTCCAATTTTGATGAGATTTGTACATATTAACATTTCAACGGAATTCACTTCTGGCAACACTAATGCGCAAAATTTTGTGTAAATATAGAAACTTCCCTAATTCGGCCAATAATAGTCGGATTTTCTTAAAACTAAGTGTGTGTATTCTGGATGGGCCAATTGAAAAGATAAAATATATCTCTCCTCGGTGGGGGTTGTGGGGAGCTAAAATAGAAAAACTTCAATAATTTACTCAATAATGGGCGGATTTTCTTAAAGCTTGGTGTCTACATTCTGGATAGGCCAACTGAAAAGATAGAATGCGTCTCCCCTCGGTGGGGGATTGTGGGGCCTAAAGTAGAAAAACTTCAATGATTCACTCATTAATGGGCGGATTTCCTTGATGTGTACATCCTGGATAGGCCAACTGAAAGGTAGAATGCGTCTCCACTTGGTGGGGTTGAGGGAGCCAAAGTAGAAAAACGTTAATAATTCGGTCAATAGTAGTCGCATAGTAGTCGAATAGGCGAACTGAAATGAATATTTTATGACATTAGGGGGAAAGTTTCATAGTTGTCCGGCCGATATAGAAAAAATGTAAATTCACTGCTATGGCTTTTTTTTTATAAATACTTGATGCTAGGGCCCTTGGTTACTCTAGTGCCAATTTGCGTTTATGCAGGCAAGTTCGAAAAAGGTCTAGAGAATTTCATTGGTCAACATCTTTGTGTTGCTTTCAAAAATTTTTAATTTTTTCCTCTTTATAGATCTACTTTACTTTATTTTATAACGAGTGTCCTAAACTACACGCTTACTTGTATGTTCAAACCTACACGGTAACATGATTGAAATCATCTGCGTGGTCAACTTTTTGCGAAAACCGCATGGTTTTATTAAATTCATTCCAGAAAATTCGATTCACCACATATCCGTGGTGAAAATAAGTTGAAAAGAGAGCCTTGAGGGAAACAGAATGAAAGGGGCAAAGAGGAATAAACAGAATTATACGTGTTATATTCTGATTGGCGGGATAAATGATAGGAAAAGAAATACCGGTTTCAGAATGACTGAATTTTTTTTAAAAAAAAGGGGAGATAAGAGAGAACGAAACATTTTTTAAAGAGTCTGGTTTGAACGATGAAAGAAAAAGGTCGATTTTTTTGGGACGTGAAAAAAAAATTAGTTTTTGGAAATGGAGGAATCTGAAAAAAAAGAGTAAAAGAACAATTTAATTATTACGGGCTTGGTTTTAAAATTCAAAAAAAGAAAATCGAAATTTGTTAGTCACAATAAAAATAAAAAAAAAGGATTGTAAAAAATAATATAGTTTGGTTAGTTTTCTTTTTTTTTAAAGGAAAAATTTTGAAAAAAAAAATGTCGAAAAGAAATTAATTTGGCTTCGTGCCTTGTTTTTTTATTGGTTACGAAAACTTAAAAGTAATACAAATTGTGATAATTCTAAAAAAAGAAAAAAAAATATATATGAAAGAATTTCGCTAAAATTCAAAATGTTGTCATCCATGTGATCAAAAGCATATATTTTCATCTTGTTAAAAGTTATCTGCGATCTTTGGGAATTGCTGACTGAAGAACCGACTATCGCATGTACGCTACGCCCTGTCCTGTTTCGAAATTTTGAACCGGGGGTAACAGCATTTGATGAATTTGAAGGTTTGGATAGTATTTTTTTTTTAGGTTATCTACAAAGTCCACTGGAAAAAAGAAAATATCTTCATCGAAAGTAACATTCCTCAAAAACCATTTTTTTGGGATTCTCGTCGATAAATGATGGAATAAGGGATTTGGGAGCTACTGAAAAACGAAGCGAACTTGTTAAAACAGCTGATGAATATAATAACAAATTAGAGACGCCAATTGGATTTTTCTTTTATACTGCTATACATTAATATTTGTTAAGCATCTTTTTTTTATTTAAAGTAGAAACAAATAGAAAAAAATAAAAAAATGAAAAATTTCATTAATAATTAATAAAATTTTGATTGAAATAACATAATAATTGCCGAAAATTGTCCATAAGTGATGGAAGCATGATTTAATTCTCATATATATAAATTTTTTTTTAAATCTTTAATTATTTCTTCCTTTTTTAAGAATAGACTGAACTTCATTAAAAATATATATATATATCGTTAATGCGGTTCGACTCCAAGAAACCAGAAAGTATAGCAAGGTAACCGAATTATATTTTGTTTTTTTATGAATAAACGGGAATTGGAAAGGTAACGGTATTTACGCAAATGGGAGTTAAATCTTTTCTTTCTTATATTCTAATTGAAACAAAAATTTATATATATATATATATTAGTATTAACATTTCGTTGTTTTATTGAAAGAAGAAAAAAAAAATAGGAAAACAAATATATTTTTTTTATTAATTTTCAAAATTTTAATTTCACATTTAAAAAAGAAAAGAAAAGAAATCAATTCTAAAGAATGAATAAATTCAGTAATTTTATAATTTACTTAAATAACTTACTAGATATTTACATATATAAGTATTGTAACAAAATTTCGGCCGACGAAATAACATTTATTGCACAAAATGCATGAATAAAAGAAAAATTAAAATTCAAAACAGATAATCTTTTGTGTTAATTTTCTTTTTGCGCGAGAAATAAGTTTTGATTTCATATGAAAGAATGGGCGATGTAGAATAATAACATTCGTGAAGGGGCGAGAGATGAGTTAGGTGAAACGATGCGAAGAGCATGAACACAGAAAGGGACGATAACCAATTTCGAAGGGGCGGTTATTCGTCAGCGGGGACCAGCATTCTGCTGTTGGTCCATGCGGGTGGGAAGTGCCCCAAATAAGTCCGGTTGGCAATTCCATCTTTAGCCAATCGGCCCCGACATGCCTCGCAAGGGTTTCGCGAAAGTTCGGTCAATTTCGGTGACCAGGAACTAACGAACACTCCATTTATTCGGTTTTCTTTTCTCGCGAAACCGAATTTCCTTGCCTGATAGCCTTGCTATCACCATAAGTTCTAAACGACATTAATATTCTCATGCACGCATAAAAATTTATGTGCAACGCGATGATAGATGGTGCTGAGCAGCGACTCACCCCACCGGCGAGCTAGTTTGCGCGACTCAGCAAGGCATGCAGCCTTTCAGTTGCTCACATTTGCTGCACCATCTCATATCTTCTCCTCGCAAGGAAGAAGATATGCTGAAAAGATCATCTGGGGATTTGCTTTCTTCGTTAAAAAACCCCATATGTAAACCCCATGTTACACTTTTATGAATTTGATTATTTAGTTGAAATTTTCATGCGTATTATTCTTGAAGAAATGACTTATATTTTTATATTCACACAATTCTTTACATTTTTCTCTAATGTCTAATGTATTTGTTGCAATCAAAGTGATTCTAGGCTGATTCCACTCAGACAATTCCACTCGGGCGCAATTCCACTTGGCACAATTCTACTCGGAGCAATTCAACAATTCAATTCGTGCACGAGTTAAATACATTGAATTAAATTGCTCTCAATAACACAATGCCACAAGCATATGGAAATTCATGGATTTCCATCGACAATATCCATGTATACACTATAGTATATAGTGATTACTCTTACTCACGCGCGCATTCATCAATAAAGTATAATACAGAATAATAAGCTTAGATTATAGAAAATACAGATGGGCCCTTGCAGGGGAAATTGAAGCTATTTTGAAATTAACTTACATTTGGATTGCTTAAGGCCAATCTCCACACAGCCGACATCCTATTCTGACGAAAAATATCAGAAAAGTAGAAAGAGATGGACTTTTGCAATTCACATCATCATTTCATACGTAGTACCTCATTTTCTGGAAACCCTAAAACAAAAAAACAAAATTTGAAACTGAAATGCTGAATTTTCGAAAACATCGACGAATTTTAAGAATTTTCCCCGTTTTGAGGAAAAAAATGACTGTCACTGGTAGTTTTCGTTTTAATTTAAATAAAAAGAAAGTGGGATTTCGAGCTAGGCTTCATGATTCAAACTTGATTCAAAAAACCAATTTTTTTACTAAATTATGAATAATTAGAATTAAATAAAGCCTATAAAAACTTTTTTTTGTACAGCAATAATGAAAATTATTATTAAATACAATAAATCAAACTTACGTGTTCCACAAATTTTTTTCCCCTACGAAATTTTTAATACGAGCTAAAAGAGATATCGTAAAAAAGGGTTTATGCCTCCGCTTGCTTTCATTTCTATTGCTCATTTGTTCTGAAGTAGTGGCGGCATGGAAAATATGAATTCGGCGGTGCAATACTCTAAATGGGCTCTATGCTCATGTATTGTGTAACATTCGAATAGAAAAAATGTTTGCGTTATTTATTTCAAAAATCAAGTTTGTTTAAAACATACAAAATTAAATTATAAAATTATAATCTATTCTCTACTAATTGCCGTAATATTTTGAAAACCCAAAACCGAAAGACACTTAATACGTAGAGTCTCATTTTTGGGAAACCCTAAAACCAAAAAAGGCATTTAAATGAAAATGCTATATTTTAACAAAACCTTAAGTTACGGTTTCGCTGGAAGCTGTTGACGGCGGCTGTCGACAGCCGCTGTCGAAAGCGGTTGAAAAGCCCCGTTAACTATTTTGGTTGCAGCCGTTTAACCCTTGTGTTCACGAAGAATTTTTCACCCTTAACTTCACGACAAGGTACCCGGGTACCTTCATATATTTTGTATGAAAATTGAACAAGTTTTATGGTAAATTCTTCGAATTATGATCAATTTGTATTTATATTGTTTATTATAGTTGTAAATAAGGTTTCTTAAAACTTCTAAATAAATTTGCGGGCACATGCGGGGGTGTATATATCATAAAAGTTTATTACAATTCTAATTTAAAAATTCCGGTTAAAGTAAAAGGATATAATTTTTCGAAATGGTTACAAATAATGCCGGAAATTTTTTTGTTTATATTGGACAAGTAAAGCAAGAAATAAAATTAAGATCGTATACAGAAATGTGATATTTTGCGTCAGAAGTCAGGACCTGCAAAATCAACCATGACCCTCTCTATGCGTGATACATTGAAGACAATCTTCACAGAATCTATACATCATCCGTGAAACAAACAGGAAGGCTAATTGTATTTAAATCAAATGGAATGAGAGCAACAGTGAAAAAAAAAGGTGGCGTGAATTAAATTCTGAAGAATTTAATGGCTTTCTAGGAATTTTGTTAACAGCCAGCGTTCGTCATTCGAGTTCGGAATATATCAGAGAACTATGGAAACCTGACAAAGAAATACGCCCTAAATACCACACCCTGTTACATGTTTCGACAGCCAAGTTTAAAAACAATTGGTCGACAGCCATGTTTAAAGACCCGACAGCCCATTTTTGGGGGTATGGCCATTTTTCCCCCCACCAACCAACCGCTGGGGCAATAATAAATCACGGTGTCACCAGAGAGAAAGAGACAAATGCCGCATTTTCGCCTTTAATGATTGCAACTGATCCAAATGTTTTTTCCGAAACATTAATTTTAACTACTTGTAGATGTATTCAGGTTAAAATTTTGTAATCTGGACCCTGAAAAATATCGATAAACATTTTCCCACCCGCACGCGACCTACCACATGTGTAATGTTTAAAGCATATAAAACTGGTTTTTTAAAACATCCGTTTCGACTCACATTTCAATCCTTTCACGACGATTTTTTTCCCACTCAGGACGACGACCATAAATTTAAAATTAATTGTTAACAGCTGGTTAAATTTGGTAAGCCTGTCACAAAAGAATAGTCCTAAATACCACGCCCGGACGATGTACATGTGTCGACAGCCATGTTTAAAAATAATTGGTCGACAGCCACGCTCCTCTACCGCACAACGTGCTCCACCATGCCTTTCCAACTCCCACTCCGTCATACTGTCTTCCGTCTCCGTATTTACCACGCCCCTCTCCCACAAAACGTGCCCCCACTACGCCTTTCTATCTCCCACTCCCTCATAATGTCTTCCCCTTGGTCCGCCACGCCCCTCAAACCCACGACAATTCATCCCAAGAACGCACCCCATACAAATCATATGGAAATCAGTCCCGGAACTTTATTGGCCACGCCCACGGCTCAAGTGCCCGAATACCTACTGATGGTATATCCTCGGTGATTCATATTGAAATTTTGTATTAGTGGAAAGGGGACATCTGTCCGGAATTGTAATCGCGTTCAATTGTCGGTAGTCGCCACATGGTCTCCAATCATTGGAAATTTTTTGGGTACCATGTGTAGCGGACAAGAAGCAGGGGATGAAGAATGGCGACAGATACCAAGTTTGACCATTTGTTCGAATTCTGATTTGGCTATCTTAAATTTTGTATTATCGAGCTTACGTGGTCGCGAGAAAGGAAAACAACCTTCTGTAATAATGTGATGTACAACGTTATGCTTAAGTTGAGCGGAATGATTTGGTTCTGTTCTAAGTGCAGGAAAATTTACTAAGATATTAGAATATGCTTTCGAGATTTAAAATACCTTAGGGGATGTCGTATTAGTTTTACCTGAACACGCATTTATGGAAAAGGATGTAATAGGATCAAATATTTGTTTGTTTTTAAGATCAACAGTTAAGCCGAATTTCGTTAAAAAATCAGCTCCTAGAATCGGTTTGTCCAAATCTGGAATTGTAAATATGACAGGGAATTCACGACGTAAACCAAATTAATACATACGAATTTTTTGCCATAGGTGTTGATATTTGAGCCATTTACTGCAGAAAGAAGGGCGTGACTATCTTTTTTATTAGTTGGGAAAAAACGTTGTGGTAGAATGGAAATATCGGCGCCCGTGTCTATTAAAAAACATAATTTGGAGATCACGTCTTGAATGAAAAGGCGACGAGCCAAAAACAAATCATCGTTAGTCGCATTCACGATGATTTTTGGGTGTTTTCCTGGTTTCGCTGAAATTTATTATCATCCCAGAAGGAAAACCATGGGCCCACACATGTACGGGCGTTATTACCGAATCTGAGATGATCAAAGCAAATCGGCTTGTCTGAATAAATTTGTTGTCTAGCTGGTGATTTGCTTCTATATCTGGTAGGCCTGGAACTGTTGTGCATTGTGTTAATTTGCTGTTGTACATTGTAAAATCTACTATTTTGCAGAATTTGAGACTCAGCAATCGTTTAAGTAAGTTTGGTTATAGCTGTTAGTATATTGTCCTATTTATTGTCTGGAGTGGGAGCGAATTCGTTTCGAAAGGTATTTCTGAATTATACTTCATGGAAAGTTGAGACTTCCCACACTTTATCCGCAATTTTGGCAAGTTCGGAGGAATCATTGTCTAAATGGGAAGACAGGGCCACTGTAACTATCTTTGGAAGACGACGCTTTTAAAGGGAAATGATTAACTCTTGACTGACTGAATTTCCTGTTTTTAGAGTCATTTCTCTCAAGAGATCGGATGGTTTTCGGTCACCTAATTTGACCCGTAAGCAATTCCTCTAATTTTTGTTACTGTGTTACGCTAGGCTTTAATATTTGAAACGCACAATTTGACTTTTCGATTTGAACTGACTCAATACTCGATTCTCGCCTGGTATTTATACCCATTGAGAGTGTTTCGAGAATCGACAAGAAATATGTTCTATTGTTTTGACAGAATCATTTCCAATTCGTGGAAATATCGAAATGGTTGTGCGATCGTGTTAAATGAAATAAGTGTAGTGTTTTCTGGAAACATTCTAATTCCTTTTCCTTTAATTAAAGAAATAGAATATTTAGAGAAATTTATACTGCAATATTTGCTGTATTTTATTGGGAATTCTATCGACGCTTAACATATATTTTATAGGTTCTTATTTAGCGACGTATTATATTGGTCGCTAAATTAGCGATCGATAGAAAACATGTACTAAGCCACATCTGCCAGATGGTAGATAGCGCAAATCAAAGGTTTTTTTTCATTGGAATATTTAAAAATAACAGAAAATTGGTTTGAATCTTGAATCATGCCTGCTTTTCGTCAATTTTTTTTCATTATTTTTATTCCTTTTTGTTTTATTAAGTTAAAACAAAACTGAAATTGGGCATCTCGTGAAATATTATTTGTTTTAATTTCATTATTTGTCTAAAAAAAGAATATTTAATTTTTTTAACCTCAAAAAATACCTCTAGTTGGGTACGCAACCAAATAATTCCTTTAAATAATTTCAGCGGTTCGAATACTCGAAATTAAAAATTTATATAAGAGAAATCATTTTTGAGGAAGTAAATTAGCGCCTGATAGAATTCCTAATAAAATACAGCAATTATATTCATAATTATATATATAAAAGGCTAGTCCTTCTTTCTTTCTTTCTTTCTTTCTTTCTTTCTTTCTTTCTTTCTTTCTTTCTTTCTTTCTTTCTTTCTTTCTTTCTTTCTTTCTTTCTGTCCGTCCTATATTGTCCGGAAACAAAATTCGTTGAGCAAAAAAAAAAAAAAACGCTTTTTGATATGTTGTAGAGAATTACTTGAAACGTGGAGAAATTTTGTTTCCGGGGAGGTTGGGGGTCGGAGGAGTTACAAAGGGGGGCTTGAAAGCTTATTTCAGCAAACCGCATTTATAATCTGAAATATACATCGGACATAATTCTGACCTGAGGCAATCTTATTAAGATTTTTATGCCGGACATTCTGACGTACCCGGCAAAGTTCCATTCCCCACCGCTTTGGCGCTGGAGGCAATACAAATTTACGAACTTTTTATATATAGGTCACACGCAATTACAATGTTCAGCAAAGTTGTGGAGCATTTCATGGCGACTATTTCTTTCGAAGACCATATAGTTCTATCTCTCACCGCTTTGGCGCTGCAGTCAATAGAATTTTGGAACTTCGTATTTAGAGGTCACAAGCGATTACGATGTTCAGCAAAGTTATGCAGGTTTTCATGGGGATTATTTCTGTCGCAGACCATATAGTTCCAGCTCTCACCGCTTTGGCACTGGAGTCAATTAAATTTTCGAACTTCGTATTTAGAGGTCACACGCGATTACGATGTTCGGCAAAGTTGTGGAAGTTTTCATGGGGACTATTTCTGTTACAGACCATATAGTTCCAGCCCTCACCGCTTTGGCGCTGAAGTCAATACAAATTTTTGAAGTTCGTGTTTAGAGGTCACAAGCGAATTCGGTTTTCGGCAAAATTATGGAGGTTTTCATGGGGATTATTTCTGTTGTAGACTCTATAGTTCTATCTCTCACCGCTTTGGCGCTGGAGTCAATAAAATCTTTGGATGGGTTTATATGGGGGTAACCGCGATTACAATGCTCAGCAAAATTGTAGAAGTTTTCCTTTGCCACTATTTCTGCCGAAGACCATGTAGCTCTATCTCTTACCATATTGGCGCTGGAATTAATACAAATTTTGTAACTTCGTATATAGACGTCACACACGATTACAATGTTCGGCAAAGTTGTGCAGGTTTTCATGGGGATTATTTCCGCCGAAGACCAAACAGTTTTATCTCTCTCCGCTTTGGCGCTAGAGTCAATACAATTTCGGAACTTGGTATATAGATGTCACACGCGATTACAATGTGCAGCAAAATTTCGGAGGTTTTCACGGGGATTTTTTCTGTCGAAGATAAAATATTTCTATCTTTCTACACTTTGGCGCTGCGTTTGTTTAGGCCACTACTGTATAGAGGTTTTTGCTTTAGTAATATATGTTTGACGGGAGCTATTTTACCAACCGGGGAAATGGAATCAATTTAATGTCTTCGTTCGGGGTGTTACGGGTAAATACTGTACATTCTTAATAGGTCGACTTAAGACATGAAATATATCGCCAGAGGTGCTATGAGAACGGGGTAAAAGATCCATTATGTTGCGAATTAATACGCTTCGCTTGAATATATTTTGTTAATTTACGGTGATTTGTAAACTGAAGTTTTTAGGAGGCCGTCTTAGGACGGGTTACCACCTAGTTATATATATAAAAGGCTAGTCCTTCTTTCTTTCTTTCTTTCTTTCTTTCTTTCTGTCCGTCCTATATTGTCCGGAAAGGAAATTCGTTGAGCAAAAAAAAAAGAAAACACTTTTTGATATGTTGTAGAGAATTACTTGAAACGTGGAGAAATTTTGTTTCCGGGGAGGTTGGGGGTCGGAGGAGTTACAAAGGGGGGCTTGAAAGCTTATTTCGGAAAACCTCATTTATAATCTGAAATATACATCGGACATGATTCTGACCTGAGGCAATCTTATTAAGATTCTTATGCCGGATATTCTGACGTACACGGCAAAGTTCTATTTCCCACCGCTTTGGCGCTGGAGGCTATAAAAATTTACGAACTTTTTATATAGAGCTCACAAGCAATTATAATGTTCAGCAAACTTGTGAAGCATTTCACGCCAACGATTTCTTTAGAAGACCATATAGTTCTATCTCTCACCGCTTTGGCGCTGGAGTCAATAAAATTTTGGAACTTCGTATTTAGAGGTCACACGCGATTACGATGTTCAGTAAAGTTATGCAGGTTTTCATGGGGACTATTTCTGTCGCAGACCATATAGTTCCAGCCCTCACCGCTTTGGCGCTGGAGTCAAGAAAATTTTGGAACTTCATATTTAGAGGTCACACGCGATTACGATGTTCGGCAAAGTTATGGTGGTTTTCATGGGGATTATTTCTGTCACAGACCATATAGTTCCAGCTCTCACCGCTTTGGCGCTGGAGTCAAGAAAATTTTGGAACTTCATATTTAGAGGCCACACACGATTGCAATGTTCAGCAAAGTTGTGGAGGTTTTTATGGGGACTATTTATTTTGAAGACCATATAGTTCTATCTCTCACCCCTTTGGCGCTAGAGTCAATAGAAACTTTTGAACTTTTTATATACAGGTCACAATCACAAGCGATTACAATGTTCAGCAAAGTTTCGGAGGTTTTCATGGGTATTTTTTCTGTCGAAGGTAAAATAGTTCTATCTCTCACCACTTTGGCGCTGCGGTTGTTTAGGCCCCTACTCTATAGAGGTTTTTGCTTTAGTAATATGTGTTTGACGGGAGCTATTTTACCAACCGGGAAATGGGATCAATTTAATGTCTTCGCTCGGGGTGCTGCGTGGTAAATTTCCACTTGACACATGAAATATTTCGCCAGAGGTTCTAAGAGAACGGGGTAAAAGATCCATTATGTTGCGAATTAATACGCTTCGGTTGAGTATATTTTGTTCATTTACGGTGGTTTGTAAACTGAAGTTTGTAGGAGGCCGTCTTAGGACGGGTTACCACCTAGTAGGCAAATAATATGTATTTATATGACATAAAATATATATGTGTCAGAAACAGCCTCTACTTTCAAGAGATACATAATTTTTGTAAACAATCTCTAGCTGAAATTGCTTCTATTTGTAACGGATATATAACTATATTTTAGTCTAGGTATATTATATATTTGTTACAAGTATAAAGGTATTTGAAGTTACAGATGCAATATGACAGTCATACATACAATATGTTCTTTAAATAAATAGGAAAACATAATATAGTTGTGTCATTTTATATCTTCAGGCTCGTAAAATCATGATTCCTTCGAAAACGATCCTTGCACCGTTACCCATAAATAATAATTTTATGGCTTTTAGATGCAATTTCGTCACGATTTTGTAGATAAATTTTGAACGATCTTTTTGATGGACATTTAGATCGGAAGGAGTTTAAAAGATTTTTTATTTCTTTGTACTCCAACGATCATAAAGAGCACGTGCATTTTAGAAACATGATCTTTAGAAATTTTATTGTGTTAAAAAGAATATCTATTTCTAGCACACCATATTTCAAAATATTCTTCGATGTCATAGATCGTCGTTAAAAAATGTATTGGACATGCACGTTTTCTTCAAATAAAACATGTAAATTTTTTGTTAGTATGTCTTCTGCTACTTATTTCGATTTGGGTTTAAAAGTTGGCGAGGAAGTGTGCTCTAGTCAAAGTTTTTTCAAATCATTCATATAAATTCAAATCCATTCATTTTATCTGTAACAACCTAATAAAATTCTTATATTATTAAATTTAAATTTTATCTTACATATGTTTGAAATTCTTAATTGAGAGGGAAAAAAGTATTACATCAAAAGATAAATTAATAACGAAATCAATTCCTGAAGTAATTATTACGTTTAAAGAATATTCAACAACGAAAGAAAGTGTTGCACAAGATTTATTAACATTAATTGGTGGAATTTATCAAGTAAATTTTTTTTTTCTTGATTAAACTGAAATTAATATGAATTAAATATTTTATATTAATTTTTTTACAATTGTGATCAACTTAATGATTTCATTGATTTCATTATAACTAGTTTTGGTGGTGATGAAATTCTTATAACAAATACAATTTTAGCATTACGTTCAATTATACAAAGTTTTACTGGAAATTTAACTATTAATACATTAGAATTTATATTGAAACAAGGTGTTGTATATTTACCCTCTTATTCTGAACGCAGTCATAACAAGTTCTGACTGGCATAAAATGACGTCATTGTCATAACTTTTTTTTTAATACTATTTGGTATTCTGGCGTGCTCATAACTAACAACTGTCATAAAAAAATATCATAAGTTCTGACCGACAATATTTTAGATCACAACGGAATTTTATATGGGTTCTCTGAGTGATTCAATTGGTAAATATGGAATAATTTCCACCATTCTTTTCAACACACAAATAATTTTACACCGATAGAAAAATTTCAAACCCATACAAACATTTTCGAGACTATTTCTCAAATAACCACGAAAGCTCGCTCAAATTATACCAGTTTGAAAGTGTTATAAATTCATATTTTGGACATATTATGACCCGTTCGCCAGAATACGAATTTTCGTACCAGTCATAATTTCAGTCAGAACATTATTGTCATAAATATTTCTTACCGCAAAACTGTCACAATGCCAGAATAAGCATGTTAGTACAAAAAAATCGTGCTGAAGTAACAGCTTCAATAGCATTTCTAAT
The DNA here is from genome assembly GCA_963422695.1 of Xylophagus ater. Classification (NCBI taxonomy): domain Eukaryota; kingdom Metazoa; phylum Arthropoda; class Insecta; order Diptera; family Xylophagidae; genus Xylophagus; species Xylophagus ater. The sequence goes on from CAUJSI010000004.1 coordinate 281,173, forward strand.
AACATTTACGAAAGTCTTACCGTCACCATTTATTGCTAATCACTTGGAATTAATTGTGAGTAAAATGTATGAATTATATTTGTTTTATTGTATTGCACTGTATTACCACGTAGGTCTTAATGGCCCATTTTACCTTTTCCTAAAAATTGAGAGGCTAGATCACTTCCCCGAACCAGTTAGTTCTGCAAATGAAGGTCAGCACCGTAGTTAAGTCCAAATTAGCTAATACCGTAGACATACTACACTCTTTATTCGAGTCGATTATTATACCCTATGGTAGGTAGGAGGGTATATTAGTTTTGTCATTAAGTGTGTAACGCATAGAAATAATCATCGTAGAAAAATTTCAAGGGTATGGTTGTCTAGGGAATCAAAAGTTATGTCGATTTAAGCATGACCGTCCGTCCGTAGACAAGATAACTCAAAAACGCGTTATCCGATTTTGATGCAATTTCGAATATACTTACTTACTTATTCCTTAACTGGATTTCGTATTGCATTTCAGCAAAATTGACCGAGGGGGTGGGAAGTTATTAAGCAAAAACCAGGGTGACTAGAAAGTTTTCTCGTTTTTTTTATGTGGTTTTTCGGATTTAATTCGCAAATTTGTCAATACATTTTGTTTAAATTAATTATGTTGGTTAAATACGTACATAGACGATACCATGTTAAATTTGAGCAAAATCGGTCAAAGGATAGTTAAGAGAGAAATAATCCTAAGAGAAAAGAAGTCTATCCATAAAGTTTTTTGATTGTACTTTAAAAACTAATTTACCAATTTGGATAAAATTTGCAGATTAGATTTACGCGAGTAGGGTCTCAGTTACCTGCAAATTAGAGGAAATTCTAAGAAGAAGAAATAAAGTTATGAAGAAAAAACCTTTAAATATTGTTAGTTTTGACTGGTTTTCTTTTCCATTTCTACCATAGGGCATCAAAAAATCGGCTATGGGCCAATTTTAAGTTACTATATGTTTTTTAATCTAGATCATGCGACACATTGCTTTTCTGGATTAAAAATCATTCTCAATTATTTTTTGACAGTTTTCAAAACTTTCTATACATTTTTTTTGGTTAGAAAATTTTGGAAGTAAAAAAAAAATTATGAATATACAAACATCTAAAATCTAAAAGAAAAAATTTAAAAATATTATCATTTCAATCATTTCCTTCACAAAACCCAAAAAATTTGGAACCGCCAAATTCAAATCTGTTATTTTGTTCTAGTGCTTCATCTTACTTTTCTTTTGTAAAGGTTTAAAAAGCTAAATTTCACAATCAGAGGGCGAAAAGTTCTCAATTATTCAATAATTGAGCTGAAAATACTCGGTTAACTATGCTCAATAATTGAGAAAAACTGGTCCATTATCGAATTTTAATCGAGAATCGTGAGATAATCTAGCTTATCGCTACTAATATGTATGCCTTTAGTATAACCCTTATGCCGTGCACCAATAAAAGTTTATACTGCCCTTTATAAATCTCTTCATCTTTTTCGGCCCTTTTCTTGGTATTGCATTTATAACATATTATTGCTATATCTCCAACAAAAAAAAGGTGTGAGCGACGCTGCTCTCACGGTAGTTGATGTGTAAACATGTAGGATCGTTAGAGTTGCATGTGGGAATATCGCAGAGGTTGTGGTTTTAATAAGCTAGAGATTTGGGTCTTTTATTGAAATAAAGCCATTATATATATTTAATGCAAAAGACAAAATTTATTTTTAATGCTTAAGTGAACAAATAATTGGTTTGTGGTAACAGAAATAGGAGACGTATACCGTCGTCTCAAGTGTATCGTTGTACCGTGAAAATATCGCATCGATTGTCGTTTTTGTGTTCGTCGTTGGAATGTGTCTGTTCGAATTCATTTCCAAGTTTAATTTTTCCCGGAAGAATGTAATAAGCGGCTCTGCCTCATCTAAGACGAAGTTAATGTTGAAGTCGCCTCCCAATATCATGGGTAATTTGTCGAGGTCTGCCCCAAGCTCAGCGCATCCGACCGGAGTGTATGGTAAAAGAACAAAATGAATGAATTTTATAATTGCGTTGACGGGTTGATTTGGCGAGATGGACACGACTACTGAAAGTATCTTCTGTCCGTTTTGCATTACAAATTCAGCTGCACAAACGTCTCCGATTGCTCTTGACGTCATTGTGGCACTCGAAATTTGGCGATCTGTAATAGTCACATTTGGTATATTTATACGTGCTGTATCACGCTTCTGATATATCGCTACACCACCAGCTCGTTGTCCTTCTCTTTTAAACTGCACGCAACAATCAAAGTTTGGAACGGAAATATGCTCATCGTAACGTAGCCAAGTTTCGCTGAGCATCAAGAAAGTACACTGTTGAGTAACCGCATCTGTGAGGTCGTTGTTGTGTGCCCTAAGACTTTGACAATTAAACACAAAGAACGATGTACATAGATTGTGATCCAAAATTTCTAAAATCGAGTCCTGATAGGTGTGTAACGAATTATTTGCAAGTCTAGCAAATTCATTTTGGACTGGAATCAAGGTGCGTGCAATTCTCCGCCCATGATGAAATTGTCGATTGTTGTTTGGTGCAATAATGAAAAGTCCACCAAGATTAGTTACTCTCGAGAGAGCCACGTAGACGAGCTGTTGGTCATGCGACTTGTTGTAAGCGTAGACAACTTGGTCGAAAGTTCCACCTTGTGATTTGTGAATCGTCATACCACAGGCAGGAATGAGAGGAAAATGATTTCGCTTGGCAGTTATTGTTCGATTCGTGTTTAAGTAAGTAGTAGAATTTCTGCGTGCGATGGGAACCAAGTTTTTTGCTATATCACTTCGTAGTACGTATCTTGTCGCAAATCTCATCACTTTTCGACCAATTTTGCAATTTTCAGGAAATCGTAACCACACGCGCTTCATCGTGCCGTTGTCTTGCCGAATGCTATTGTTTTCAAAGTTCTCTTCGTCGATATTATTGTCATCAGCTTGGGTCTCGTTCTCATATTCAATGAGTTCCAAAAACCCTACGGCTCCGTTTGCTAAACCATCCGACACGTCAATATTCGTCGAAATCATGTAAGGCCGCCCTTTAACGAGCGTAAGTTCATATGGCAATCCTCCAGTATCCAAAACGGCCTTTTTGTGTAGCTGTTGTCGAACGTGTGCTAGTTGTTCAGCGCTATTGTAGCCGGCGAAAATGTCTTTCGCTACAGATAACACTTTCTCTGAGGCAGTGTTAAGAATCTCTCTGTTGTAATTATCGACGTCGTGATTTTTGAAGAACAACCGTACTCCGTTGGGACATTGTTCGTCAGCTTCGTCTTTAGTGAAGAAGCGAGACTCAATCAAATTCTGCTCGCGCTCGTCCAATATTTGGCCGTTTCCGACTTTTGTAAGCAAACGCGAGAAGCTGACGTTGGCTTGACGCATGACTTCGTTGAGTTCGTAGAATCTCAGGCTCCGCCACAATGTGGGACCTACCACGGTATTTTTCGATTGTTTATAAATAGCAGTTGCGCGAACTGCCGGTAATTGTCGTAGATCCCCGATAAGAAAAATGTCTTCTCCACCGTAAACAGAATCAACAGCTGTGATCTGTTTCAATCGCGAGTCCATTTTTTCGTTCAATTCCGCTGATATCATGCTGATTTCGTCAATTAAAATGCATTGGATGTACTTGAAGAGACTGCGATATTGTTGGGCTATTTCAAATGATTGAGGCAGCGTCCGCCCTATAGAGATTTTGAAAGCGGTATGAACGGTTGTTTCATCAATAGCAACGGCTGCTTTCCCTGTCGACGCGCAGGTGAGATATGCATTGCAATACCCATCGGTATGGCCGAAGCGATTGTAAATTTCTCGGAGCAAGTTGATGACGAATGTTTTTCCGCAGGCAGCAGGGCCAGTGAAGAAAATTTGCAATTTTTCCTGAGTCTCGTTGTTTAAGAGATGTGAGATGGCATGCAGTAAGAGACCTATCTGGCGGTGATTCGCTGAATGCATCAGACGATTAAAGTCCGACTTGTCCATGACGTTGTCACGTTTTTTAACTATAGAGCCAAGACGATTTAGAGTAGCCAGTCTCAAGTCCGCGTTGGCATCCGTATTAGCGTTTGCAAGGAAGTCAGCATAAGGGTCTGTATCTCGTACGTGTGCTGCCAGTATATTAATATCGCTCGAAAGTTCTTCGTCCTCGTTGGCTTCATCAATGCACAATTCTCGACAGATTTCGGTGGTTTTAGCGATATCGATAGTCGCCTCGAATTCTCGCCTTCGCTCCATTATGAGCACATCGATGTCGTCATAAAGTTGAACGTATTTCTTCTCAGCGAGAATTTCATTTTCCTCGTCACGGAAAGGCAAATACAAGGTGACCATTTCACGTTTGTATTCATGTGGATCAGCCGTCATGTCATAGTTCCGATAACTAATGACTCGCTGAACCTTACGTCGTCTCCACTCATTGGTTTTCGATACTGTATAATATGCAACAGCCTGAGCCAAAGTAATATCATTTAAATCTTGAGGCCTGCTTTGATATTTATCAAAACAGTTTTCTAGCCAAACGTCACATGAGTCCTGATCAACATTTTCTTCTTCCAATAACTTGTTTGATTTTCGAACGCGATCACGCTCCACTGGCCATGAAGTTGGAATATAAACCACCTTGACAGAGCTCCTTGACATGTCTTGTCGAAGAAGATACCAAGCAGCTTCTTGGCTGGTGAATTCTACAGAGTTTAACATATCGACACTGAGTTTTCTCGCTATCTCTACTATATCGAATTCAGGGTGCTCGTCCATGGTTTCAATAATTTTCCGCTGAAGGTTGCTGATGCCCCTATTCGTTTTGTTCACATATTCGACCACATATGCGGCGCAAGAGTATTCCTCAATGATGAACTGCAAGTCTATATTTGAACCTAGCACACTGAGTATAAAGGGATTAAATGGGTTCATCCACTTGTCGGTAGGTTGACGTTTGAGAAATACTCGTGGCCTGGTTAGGCCGGCTCTCAAGATATCCAAGTACGTATTGCACGACTTGATGTTGTTTACTCTTAAGAACTCGTCCAAATCGGGATAATCATTATCTTCGAATGCTTTCCAGATACGGTTATAAATCGTTGAATACGGCATGCGACGTGGATCTGTTTTTGCCATAGGTTGAAGTATAATTGTCGAGCGACTTGGCATGAGCGGCGCCTCAAAACGACAAGCGGTGGAATTTCTTTTCTTGTAACACGTGAACGTATGTTTATGTCGCTGAAACTTTTGATGACCAGAAGCATCAGCTGGCGATACAGAGATAAGTCTGTCAATTAGACTCTCAGCTGCAGCCTTACCTTCTCCTATGGCATCGATTGGAGGTTCATTCAACCAAAGCAGTATATGCGCGTGTGGACTACCGGGGTGCTGGAATTCGATCCGTTTGAAGTATTGCTGGACGTAGTGATTTCCAAAGGGGCTGAAGCGCTTCGATTGTAGAAAACCCATAATGACTTGCACGAGTTTATTTAAATGGATAGCACAAGTGACGGGATCCTCGTTGATGAGAGTAGCTGTCGAATTGTAGTGCATATTCGCGAGATCGTCTGAGTCGATGTCCGCTCCCTTATTTCGGAGTTTATACAGGAGTCTCATTAATTTTGGCCAACCAATTTCATTCGCGTTCATCGTTAAGAAAAATGTAGGTCTTCCTAACTGGCGAATCATTGCAAAAAGGTCTCTCTTTCTTTGCGACCAGTAGTAGACGGAATTAGGAATCGACCGCAAGAACGCCAAATTTTTTTCGAGACATCCATCGATGAAATCAGTTGATTCTATTTGTTCTCTGGTGAGTTTCGTATCCTTCCCAACGAACTTGAAAGCAACTGTCAATGCATCTCGCGTACGTATTCGTAAGATTTTCATTGCCATGTACAGCAAGTGCTGTGGAGTAACTCCACTTCTATCTGCTCTTCGCAATTCACTGGTCGCTATCATGTACGGTGTTACAACGAGTCCTTTCTTGAAAGTACGAAATTGTCCGAGGTAAATAGAGGGAAATGACAACTCCTCGCAATGTTCGTCGAACAGTACACTCCGCGGAACCTCATTTTTGTACATTTATATCAGCACATTCTGCTGAGAAAAGAGTTGTGGAATCAGACGGAACTGGCTTTAAATCGTTCTTATACCATAATATGTCGCATATGGCACATGCTAATCCAAAATTATTCTCTAAAAACTTCTCTCTGAACTGAGCATGAGCTTTATCGTATGTAAAGAAAGCTGCATAAGTGGTGGTTGGCACAGACGGCGTCAATTGTTCTTCGATCCCCTCGTTTGGCTGTACTTGAATTGTTGCAGTCGAAGCGGAATCCACTGGCATCGGTGTGGGCTCATTGGAGGCCAACGGCATTGTTCTCGTCTCATTCGTTGCCAGTTGAACTGTTGGATTTATAGTTATTGCAGTCCTTTGTCGGAGCCGATAAGCCCTCGTGTTTTCAGCAATTTTGGCTCTTCGATGTTGAATACTTTCAAGTGACTTCGTAGATGCCGTTTTATTTGTCTCCTCAGCCTTTTTTCGAGCTCGATAAGCATGGGAATATGTAGCTGCTTTTGCTTTATTCGCAGTTGGTTCATCTTGATCAGACGTTTGTTGAGTGGAATTTTCTCTCGGTGGATCCGACATTTTACTAGCAGACCAAAGGCAGCTGAATCCTGAAATTGATATAAATATATTAAAATATCAACTTTCCGAGGCAAAAGGACAAGAAATTATATTTATAGATCGATCCGCTGTATGAATTGACTTCGTTGAGTCCTGATTCTCTTCGTGGGGAAGTTTTAATAGGTAAATGTGGCAGAAGTTGATATAAATCAAAATCATAAAAGAGTTAACATTGTAATGATAACATAAAATTAAAATTTTTGAAAATCTGGCGACAATTGTAATGCGCAGAGACAAAAATGTAAAAAGGAGACATTTCTCTATTAAAACGTGTCCCCTCGAAGTAAATAGAACCTCCGCTACGTCAATTCACACAGCCGTTGGCAGTTATCTCTTAAATTATGTCCCCTTGAAGTAAATGAGACCTCCGCTAAGTCAATTGACACAGCTGTTTTTCTATTAAAACGTGTGCCCTTGAAGTAAATGAGACCTCTGCTAAGTTAGTTCACACAGCGTTTGTTATGAATTATGTGCAGACTGTTAAAATTGAATTCACAATTACATAGAAAACAGAGGTCCCCATGAAAACCTCCACAACTTTGCTGAACATTGTAATCGGGTTTGACTTCTATAGAAAAAGTTCAAAAGTTTATATTGACTACAGCGCCAAAGTGGTGAGAGATAGAACTATATGGTCTTCGACAGAAATAATCCCCATGAAAACCTACACAACTTTGCTGTACATTGTAATCGCGTGTGACTTCTATATATGAAGTTCAAAAGTTTATATTGACTACAGCGCCAAAGTGGTGAGAGATAGAACTATATAGTGTTCGACAGAAATAGTCCCCATGAAAACCTCCACAACTTTGCTGAACATTGTAATCGGGTTTGACTTCTATAGAAAAAGTTCAAAAGTTTATATTGACTACAGCGCCAAAGTGGTGAGAGATAGAACTATATGGTCTTCGACAGAAATAGTCCCCATGAAAACCTCCACAACTTTGCTGAACATTGTATTCGGGTGTGACTTCTATATAAAAAGTTCTTAAATTTGTATTGCCTCCACCGCCACAGCGGTGGCTAATTGAACTTTGTCGTGGATGTCAGAATGTGCGCCATAAAAATCTCAATAACATTGTCTCAGGTCAGAATCGTGTCCGATGTATATTTCAGATTATAAATGAGGTTTTCCAAAATGAGCTGTCAAACCCCCCTTTTGTAACCACCCGACCCCCAATCTCCCCGGGAACAAAATTTCTCCACGTTTCAACTAATTCTCTACGACATATCAAAAATCGTTTTTTTTTTTTTTTTGCTCAACGATATATTTATTTCCAAGTTTAATTATTGATAGCTCCGCCCATCTGATGATCACGGTCGATTTTCAACTAGCCCCTACCGAGAGCAAAGATGTTTACACATCAAAACTCAGTCTTTAAAACCAAATGATTACTTCAAAAGAGAATTTCTTGTTGTATATTGAGAATGAAAGATCGTAGCCGGATTTTCATATAAAATCTGTCGCCGCAGCTATAGCTCTGAAATTTTTGTGTAAGTAATGAACAAAATCGTATCATTTCATACAAAAAATCTGAATTTTGTTCGGCAGCTACCCGAAGTTGTAACCGGATTCAATTGATTTTTGGACACAATTGTTCTTTCCTTTCATTGAAAAGGTGTCTCATACCTAATTTTATTGAAATCGGTCCATAAATAACGTTACAATAGCATGTAAAAATACAAAAAACCGAACTTTTGTTCGGCGGCTACGCGAAGTTTTAGTCCGATCAAACCCAACTTCTGATAGAATTGTTCTCATGAGGAAAAAACCGCTCTTACCAATTTTCATGGAAATTGCTTCAAAAACACGGCCGCAATCTTGTACACAACAGACGGACGGACAGACAGACGACAGACAGACATTCGATACAAATGATTGCAAACGATTTAGAATCTTATAAAACGTGAAGATTTGCAAAAAAGAAAAAATTTTTTTTTTTCGATCCTGATTCCAGTAACTTATATTCTTTGTATAGAAGGTAAAAATGTTTAACAATTCTTTCAATTCAATTTTTTTCTATAATAGTGCCTATTCCAAACTACGTCGGAATAGGAATTTTCCTACGCAATTAAAATTTCTATTCTAGACTCCTACGGAATTTCGAAATTTCGAAAAATCTAAACCATAACCAAAAAGAAAATGTAGCAACAGGTGCTGGGACGAATAAAAATGCAGTTTTGCAGATTTGGAAGAAACTGGAATACGTTTAACGGCCATGAAATAATACATTTTTGATTTCAGTAATCTTGAAATTAATGAACCTCAACCTGGAACTAGCAATCATTACGTAGAAATATCAGATATACTTCAATGTTATCAATTGATGGTGCATCAAAAACAGAACCCACTCCAACGTAGTCTATTCCTTCCAAAACAAAAAAGGATAAAGTTGCTGACCATGCAAACAAATAATTTATTCAAAATAAAAATAATATTAAAAACATAAAGTAATTTAAAATCGGCCTATAGCCGATTTTTTAATGCCCTATGGTAGAAATGGGAGAGAAAAATTGTGAAAACTAACAATATATCAAGGTTCTTCTTCATAACTTTGTTTGCCCTTGTCAAAATTTTCTCTAATTTGTAAGTAACTCAGACCCTGGTAGCATAAGTCCAATTTGCAAATTTCATTCAAATCGGTGCATTAGTTCTGAAAATACATCAAAAAAACTTTCTGAACAGGGTTATTTCTTCCTACGACTACTTCTTTCTCCACTATCCTTAGACCGATATCACTGAAATTTACAATGGCATGGTCTATTAATGTAGTCAACCAATATAATTAATTTAAACAAAATTGCTTTACCAATTTTCCAATTAAACCCGAAAAACTATGTAAAAAAAAAACGACAAAACTTTATGGTCGCCCGTGTTTTTCCTTAATAACTTCGCTGCCCCTCAGTCGATTTTGCGGAAATGCAATACCAAAACCACTATAGCAATAACCAAGTAGCATTCTAAATTTCATCAAAATTGGATAACGCGTTTTTGAGTTATCTTGTTCACGGACGGACGGTAGTACCAAACATGGAGCATTAATATAGGGAATTTTTTTCAGAATTTTGGCTCATTTTCAAAACCCAATTACCCCAATTTGTTCTGCCAGAATTTCACAATTTTCTAAGTATTCTATAGAATGTTACCTTTTCAGCACGCTATAATATAACTTGATAGGATTAGAACTACTAAAGTTATACGATTCTAAAGCCAACTATTGGAAAAAAAACGCCACGAACTTTCTGCTTAACTGAATATTTTAAGGTTTTTCTCTCCATAACTTTGTTTCTTAATTCTCAAATTGGCCCAAATTCACAGGTAGGGTGGCGTCTAATAGTATAAACACGTTTCGTAAATTTGATTCAAATCCGTATATAACTTTTTAAAATACATTGGAAAAACTTTATGAACAGGCTTATTTTAAGCTACAACTATTTCTTTCTCCACTATCCTTAAACCGATTTGACTGAAAATTAATTCGGTATCGTCTATTTATGCAGTTAACTTACATAATTAATTTGTACAAAATCGGGTCACAAATTTTCCAATTACATCCGAAAAACCATAACCAAAAAAACGACAAAACTTTCTGGTCACCCTGGTTTTTCCTTTATAACTTTGCCCCCCGTGGATCGATTTGGCTCAAATGCAATACCAAACCAAGTTAAGGAATAAGCAACTCAAATTATAAATTTCATCAAAATCGGATAACGCGTTTTTGAGTTATCTTGTCTACGGACGGACGGACGGAAGGACGGACGGACGGACATGCATAAATCGATATAACTTTTGATTCCCTACACAACCATACCCTTGAAATTTTTCTCCGATCATTATTTCTATGTGTTACACACTTAGTGACAAAACTAATATACCCTCTGGTAGTACCTACCATAGGGCATAAAAACAGCAGAAACTATTTAAAATCGCCTACTTTTGCCAGTTCGAAATTCGTTTCGAAATTTTTGTTCGCATGGCAACGTTTGTACATATTCCGTCGTAGTTTGGAATAGCTACCAAAATTCTGTCGGAATGATTTTGTCCGACGAAATATAATTCCATCGGAGTTTGGAATAGCCCAGAATATCTTTAAGTAGTAATCTGAAAAATATATCTTTTTCAAATCGATCACGATGGTTAAAAAAAACTAACATAATTGATTCTATGTGCGTGTGTATATACGCACATTCAGTCACCCATTCATCACTATGTTTGCTGTATGTATGAAAGAATCGAAAATAAGGCATATGCATTTCAGTGGTCTCAATAGTTATTGAGTAATTATAACAAGTTTATGTCAATTCTGTAAATTGCCGAGTACGGCTTTTCTGTATTATTTTGAAAATTGAATTTCTTGTTTCATTCTCAATCTGTTCATAATTTCTAATTTTTAGGAACAGAGTGAATAAATAAAATTGAATTTTAATTTCTCCACGAAAGCATTCACTCCCTGCCGTGTACATAGATAGGGCACTGGAATAAGAAAGATTTTATTAAAAAAAAAAACAATTACTCATAATTTTTCCAATCGATTTGATATCAGCTAAATCGACAATATCTTCTGGAGATTCCTGTATAAAAGTTTCTTTTATTTTTTCTTTCCAGCTTTGTTATATTTCCCTATTTCATTATCATTTGCATCCAAATCTGACAAATCAGAATCTGAATCTGCTAAAATTTCATCGATACTAGAAGATAAAAAATTATTTAAAAAAAAATTTCGAATAAAATTTGAATTTGAATTTATATGTTATGCTTCGTATTTTTAATCCTGAAATAAATTCATCTTCAGAGTTGTCATCTTCATTTTTTTTATTTTTTTCATCCAATTTTTGTCTAGCTTCTCGTCCCAATTGATTTCGAATCTTTTTCAATCTTCGATGTGTGATTTCATCATTACCAGGAACTAATTTGATCAGTTCTTCAGCTGTAAAGCGTTTACAAACTTTTTTTTAATAAGTAACCAATTTGTATACGCCAATATCTTTTCGTATCTGGCATCATGGCGGATAAAGACTTCATCTGTGTAAAAGGAAAAGAAAAAAGAGAATTAATTTATAATATAAGTGTTATAAGGGATTATAATTTTAAAAATCTATTCATCATCATGTTTTTTCGTATTCACGTGTCGACCATGAACGATATGGCATTTTCTTTTGTTGCAAGCATAACAAAAAGCCATATTTAATATCAGCACACCGCTTGTCGAGCTCTGATATACGATAGATAGATATTTTAAGCGAAAATATACACAGATCAGCATAAGTATTTTGACACTTGAAATTTTTTATAAAGCGGTTCTTTGTATACCGACTTTATTGGGTTGTAATTAGAATTTACAAAATTTTTGATGTGTAAACATCTTTGTTCTCGGTAGGGGCTAGTTGAAAAATCGACTGTGATCATCAGATGGGCGGAGCCATCAAAAATTAAACTTGGAAATAAATATATCGTTGAGCAAAAAAAAAAACGATTTTTGATATGTTGTAGAGAATTAGTTGAAACGTGGAGAAATTTCGTTCCCGGGGAGATTGGGGGTCGGGTGGTTACAAAAGGGGGGTTTGACAGCTCATTTTGGAAAACCTTATTTATAATCTGAAATATACATCGGACACAATTCTGACCTGAGACAATGTTATTGAGATTTTTATGGCGCACATTCTGACACCAACGACAAAGTCCAATTAGCCACCGCTGTGGTGCTGGAGGCAATACAAATTTAAGAACTTTTTATATAGAAGTCACACCCGAATAAAATGTTCAGCAAAGTTGTGGAGGTTTTCATGGGGACTATTTCTGTCGAACGCCATATAGTTCTATCTCTCACCACTTTGGCGCTGTAGTCAATATAAACTTTTGAACTTTTTATATAGAAGTCACACGCGATTACACTGTTCAGTAAAGTTATGTAGGTTTTCATGGGGATTATTTCTGTCGAACACCATATAGTTCTATCTCTCACCACTTTGGCGCTGGAGTCAATAAAAGCTTTTGAACCTCATATATAGAAGTCACACGCGATTACAATGTACATCAAAGTTGTGTAGGTTTTCATGGGGATTATTTCTGTCGTGAAATGGTCACCTTGTATTTGCCTTTCCGTGACGAGGAAAATGAAATTCTCGCTGAGAAGAAATACGTTCAACTTTATGACGACATCGATGTGCTCATAATGGAGCGAAGGCGAGAATTCGAGGCGACTATCGATATCGCTAAAACCACCGAAATCTGTCGAGAATTGTGCATTGATGAAGCCAACGAGGACGAAGAACTTTCGAGCGATATTAATATACTGGCAGCACACGTACGAGATACAGACCCTTATGCTGACTTCCTTGCAAACGCTAATACGGATGCCAACGCGGACTTGAGACTGGCTACTCTAAATCGTCTTGGCTCTATAGTTAAAAAACGTGACAACGTCATGGACAAGTCGGACTTTAATCGTCTGATGCATTCAGCGAATCACCGCCAGATAGGTCTCTTACTGCATGCCATCTCACATCTCTTAAACAACGAGACTCAGGAAAAATTGCAAATTTTCTTCACTGGCCCTGCTGCCTGCGGAAAAACATTCGTCATCAACTTGCTCCGAGAAATTTACAATCGCTTCGGCCATACCGATGGGTATTGCAATGCATATCTCACCTGCGCGTCGACAGGGAAAGCAGCCGTTGCTATTGATGAAACAACCGTTCATACCGCTTTCAAAATCTCTATAGGGCGGACGCTGCCTCAATCATTTGAAATAGCCCAACAATATCGCAGTCTCTTCAAGTACATCCAATGCATTTTAATTGACGAAATCAGCATGATATCAGCGGAATTGAACGAAAAAATGGACTCGCGATTGAAACAGATCACAGCTGTTGATTCTGTTTACGGTGGAGAAGACATTTTTCTTATCGGGGATCTACGACAATTACCGGCAGTTCGCGCAACTGCTATTTATAAACAATCGAAAAATACCGTGGTAGGTCCCACATTGTGGCGGAGCCTGAGATTCTACGAACTCAACGAAGTCATGCGTCAAGCCAACGTCAGCTTCTCGCGTTTGCTTACAAAAGTCGGAAACGGCCAAATATTGGACGAGCGCGAGCAGAATTTGATTGAGTCTCGCTTCTTCACTAAAGACGAAGCTGACGAACAATGTCCCAACGGAGTACGGTTGTTCTTCAAAAATCACGACGTCGATAATTACAACAGAGAGATTCTTAACACTGCCTCAGAGAAAGTGTTATCTGTAGCGAAAGACATTTTCGCCGGCTACAATAGCGCTGAACAACTAGCACACGTTCGACAACAGCTACACAAAAAGGCCGTTTTGGATACTGGAGGATTGCCATATGAACTTACGCTCGTTAAAGGGCGGCCTTACATGATTTCGACGAATATTGACGTGTCGGATGGTTTAGCAAACGGAGCCGTAGGGTTTTTGGAACTCATTGAATATGAGAACGAGACCCAAGCTGATGACAATAATATCGACGAAGAGAACTTTGAAAACAATAGCATTCGGCAAGACAACGGCACGATGAAGCGCGTGTGGTTACGATTTCCTGAAAATTGCACAATTGGTCGAAAAGTGATGAGATTTGCGACAAGATACGTACTACGAAATGATATAGCAAAAAACTTGGTTCCCATCGCACGCAGAAATTCTACTACTTACTTAAACACGAATCGAACAATAACTGCCAAGCGAAATCATTTTCCTCTCATTCCTGCCTGTGGTATGACGATTCACAAATCACAAGGTGGAACTTTCGACCAAGTTGTCTACGCTTACGACAAGTCGCATGACCAACAGCTCGTCTACGTGGCTCTCTCGAGAGTAACTAATCTTGGTGGACTTTTCATTATTGCACCAAACAACAATCGACAATTTCATCATGGGCGGAGAATTGCACGCACCTTGATTCCAGTCCAAAATGAATTTGCTAGACTTGCAAATAATTCGTTACACACCTATCAGGACTCGATTTTAGAAATTTTGGATCACAATCTATGTACATCGTTCTTTGTGTTTAATTGTCAAAGTCTTAGGGCACACAACAACGACCTCACAGATGCGGTTACTCAACAGTGTACTTTCTTGATGCTCAGCGAAACTTGGCTACGTTACGATGAGCATATTTCCGTTCCAAACTTTGATTGTTGCGTGCAGTTTAAAAGAGAAGGACAACGAGCTGGTGGTGTAGCGATATATCAGAAGCGTGATACAGCACGTATAAATATACCAAATGTGACTATTACAGATCGCCAAATTTCGAGTGCCAAAATGACGTCAAGAGCAATCGGAGATGTTTGTGCAGCTGAATTTGTAATGCAAAACGGACAGAAGATACTTTCAGTAGTCGTGTGCATCTCGCCAAATCAACCCGTCGACGCAATTATAAAATTCATTCATTTTGTTCTTTTACCATACACTCCGGTCGGATCCGCTGAGCTTGGGGCAGACCTTGACAAATTACCCATGATATTGGGAGGCGACTTCAACATCAACTTCGCCTTAGATGAGGCAGAGCCGCTCATTACATTCTTCCGGGAAAATTTAAACTTGGAAAAGAATTCGAACAGACACATTCCAACGACGAACACAAAAACGACAATCGATGCGATATTTTCACGGTACATCGATACACTTGAGACGGTATACGTCTCCTATTTCAGTTACCACAAACCAATTATTTGTTCACTTAAACATTAAAAATAAATTTTGTCTTTTGCATTAAATATATATAATGGCTTTATTTCAATAAAAGACCCAAATCTCTAGCTTATTAAAACCACAACCTCTGCGATATTCTGTTGTGTAATGTAGCCCTTGAGACGACTCTCGTGGCTCTCTCCGGGAGATTTCTTTGAAGCTTCTTTGTAACTCGCGTTGAGGCGTCTCAAAGGCTATATTACATAACAATTCCCACATGTAACGCTAACGAGCCTACATATTCACACAACTACTGTGAGAGCAACGTCGCTCACAACTTTTTTTTTCTCTGCATTAAGCTAAGATCACATACTGTAACTTTTGTTACAATGCAGGATAAAAAGATGCGAAACTAGAGTGCTGCATAGTGTGGACAGCATTGCAACACAAAAAGTTGCGATTCTTTTTTGCTGCATGACTAGATTTTTATATTGCGCGCAACCTGATAAGTTTCAACGTGTGAATAGCAAGAAACAAAGATGCATAGTCAACAAACAATATTAAAATGGTTGAAACTTTTGCTGCATGCTGCATGCAAGTTTTTTGACAGTTCAGTGTTATTGCTTCTGATAAGTTTTTAAAATGTAATGAAATTCACATGTAAATATCTTTTTTTTTCATTATGGGTCACAGTTTTTCCAAAAGATAATCAAAATTAGATGCTGATAATTACAAAAAATGTTGCAACAAAAGTTGCTGTGTGTGATCTTAGCTTAAAGGGGAATTTTTATTTTATGATGGCATTTGATTTTTTCGTAAATGTGCTAGAAGCAATCGTAGGCATTAACTCGTTTTTACGATATCTGTGTCTGAAGCATTTATTATCACGCCGAACTGTCAAATTTGGAGGGGAAAAAAATTGCGTTTTTTTAATTTATAATTTTTAGTGCGTTTCGGATTCCAAACCAAATTCTTTTGAATTAAATAATCAAAGTTAATAAATTTGCAATATGAAGTGTTTAATTTCTGGGTGTAATAACAAACAACATCGAAAAATTCTTGGAATTTTCTTTCACAACTAAGTTTGACTTATTTTTTATTATAATGGGCTAATGTTCATTATTGCCGTATAAAAAAAAGTTTTTATGGTGTTTATTTACTTTTTGGTAATCAAATAGAAATTATGTTAATTCATAAATTAATAAAAAATTGGTTTTTTTTGAATCCACGCCGAAATGTCAAATCCCACTTTTTTTTTATTTCGATTTTAACGAAATCTACCAGTGACAGTCATTTTTGGTTAAAATGGGGGCAATTCTTAAAATTCGTCGAAATTTTTGAAAATTCAGCATTTTCAGTTTTAAATGCTTTTTTTTGGTTTTAAAGTTTCCAAAAAATGAGGCTCTACGTATGAAATGGCTTTCGGCTATTGTTTTACGCAGGAAAGGAAATATATAGGCGCATACATGTTTATAATTATTATTTAATAATTTAATTTTGTATGTTTAAGAAAACTTGATTTTTTTAGCAATCACACGCAACAATTTTTTTGCAATTCGGATGTTACAGAATGCATGAGCATTTAGCCCATTTGCAATGTCAAAAATTTCGACGAATTTTAAGAATTGCCCCCATTTTAACCAAAAATGACTATCACTGGTAGATTTCGTTAAAATCGAAATAAAAAAAAAGTGGGATTTGACATTTCGGCGTGGATTCAAAAAAAAACAATTTTTTATTAATTTATGAATTAACATAATTTCTATTTGATTACCAAAAAGTAAATAAACACCATAAAAACTTTTTTTTAAACGGCAATAATGAACATTAGCACATTATAATAAAAAATAAGTCAAACTTAGTTGTGAAAGAAAATTCCAAGAATTTTTGATGTTGTTTGTTATTACACCCAGAAATTAAACACTTCATATTGCAAATTTATTAACTTTGATTATTTAATTCAAAAGAATTTGGTTTGGAATCCGAAACGCACTAAAAATTATAAATTAAAAAAACGCAATTTTTTTCCCCTCCAAATTTGACAGTTCGGCGTGATAATAAATGCTTCAGACACAGATATCGTAAAAACGAGTTAAAGCCTACGCTTGGCTAGAAGGAATTGAGCTAAAAAATCAAAGAGCATCAATAGCCCAGTCTATGGGTACTTTTACCTTGCAAAAGTATAGAAAATTTATATTTGGTACAATTGTTCAATTAGGTAAATTATTGAAAATTCCAAGTTTTCGACTTGGGGTTTAAAGGGGTGGCTTTTTTGCTATTATCTCGTTACCTGCTTCAAAACAATAATTCACTGAATGAATTAATACAAGTATTCAAAGATGAGAGTGCTTACAGTGAAGATATTATTTGTCCTGGGGAAATATTTTTGGTTGTGCTTTACCAATGCCATTTTCATTTCATCAGGCCAAGTGCTAGGCGTTATTTTTTGCAATGACGTCATTGATTGAAGACAACATTATTCTATCAGTATTTTGTTCGACAAATCGCGGTTAACTTGTAAGTGAAGTTTTGCGCGGTTAATCTGCTTTTAATTAATTTAATTTATGTTAAAAGAGAGCAGGTAAGTAATTTATGTGTAAAGTAGTGTTGAAAGTTTTAAAATAAAGAAAAAAAAATGATAAATAAATTTATAAAAAAAGTACACATTTCTTGAAATTCGACGTTCATGAATTTTTGGCGGTTAATTTTTCTCTCGTCCTTCTTTTCAAAAGTTTTATCAATAATTTTAATTTATATTAAAACAAAAAAACGAATAATTTGCAAAAAATTAGTACTAAAACTATTAAAATAAAGTGAAATTAAAAAAATTAAAAATACACATGTCTTGAAATTTGACGTTCTTGAATTTTTGGCGGTTAATTTTTCTCGTGTTTTTTTTTTTTTTCAAACAATAATAATAATTATAATTTATATTAAAACAAAAAAACAAACAATTTGTAAAAAATTAGTACTAAAAATATTAAAATAAAGTGAATTTAAGAAAGTTAAAAATACACATTGAAAATTGACGTTCGTGAATTTTTGGCGGTTAATTTTTCTGTTTTCTTTTTTTTTCTAAATTTTAATAATAATTTGAATTTATATTAAAAAGAGAAAAGTATTATTAAAATTATGTTGTGTTTTATTTTAAAAAATAGGAAAGTTGAGCTGTTAATTTCATAAAGCTTGTTGAAAATTAGAAGGAAAAAATCAAAAATTTAAGGTAGATTACGTGTTAAAAAAATTATTATAATGTAAAGCTAATATTTTTAATTCAATATGTTAGATGCCTACTGCATGTTGTGTTCCACGCTGCCCATCAGTATATAAAAGAGGTTTCCAAGATATCCATATGTTCGAGTTTCCGCGGGATGATGAACGGAGGAAAATATCGTTAAGGAATATCCCCAGAAAAGGTTTTACAATCACAAAAAATTCTGTGATATGTTCAAAACATTTTGAAAATCACTTCATAATTAAGACGGATGTTTTAAAAAAGGCTGACGGTATGAACGTTATTATTATTAATATGTTTTTTTAACATAATAATAGTTTTAGGTTCGGAATTAACGATACCTTCTCGTTGGACGTTAAAATTAAATGCATATCCAACCATCTTTCCAAACATGACAAAATACTAGTCCAAAAAAATAAATTTTAGAAGAAATCCAGAGGACAGGCGTAGGAAGATAGCGCAACGAAATGTAGAAGTTCAACAAAACTGGATTAAAACAGATGAAATATAGTCTATTCAGAATGTTCTTCAAAAAGATAAGTATAATTCCAGAAATTGGGTTTTAAAATTCATTTCTGACAAAGTTTTTTTTTTTGAACATATCTGTTGAACCGATCCCTAGTGTAAAGTGTTCATTTTCCTTAAATAATAATTTCGATATTGAAATTTTTGTATCTCATCATAAAATAAACTCAAGAAAATTCTAATACATTTTATGACGCAAACTGAAATGTGACTTATTTTCGAAATTAGAAAATTTGATTACCCATTTAGATAATTTGGAAAACGATGCAGTGCCGTCGTTTTGCAAGGATTCTATAATTCAAAATATTCAAACGGAAATTGAAGTTCTCTTTGAAAATGATACTTTCGACGATGACAGAAATAAGTCCCTAAATTTTCTGAAAGAACAAATAGGTTCGCTAAACGCAGGTCGTAGACGTTATTCACCAGAAACGATAGTATTTTCCGCCTTATTTTTTTATACATTTCCAGGGGCTGATCAGGGTTCGTAAGAGGCAGGGTAAGTGTTGATCATTTGTTCCTTAGAACATTCCAGCGCCGTAACTGTGACGACTACCACCAAGTGCTCAATATACCCCCACGCGGTGGTCACCGGGCAACTGAATAGATTTCAGGCCAAGTATTGAGTGCGAAAACTCTCCGAATCCAATGGTGTCATGCGACCTGTGCCTAGTGGATTGGTTGGTAGCCCGGGGCAATATCGAGCTTTCTCAAACGAAGCCTCTCTGAGGCCGAGCAACAAAGAGAGTAAAATAGCCTTGCCATGTCAAGTGGGGCTCTGGAATGGTGGACCGTCCTTTCCCTAGCTACTCGTGGGACCAAAACATGAATGAAACAAATAAAATAAACAATTTAACAAACTTCGAAAAGAGTAAACTGACAACAAGAACTCCATCACCCAGCACTAATCGAAGGAGCACACTCACACTAAGAACTCCACTAAAAAGTGCAAACATAAATGCTACAACACCACCCAGCACAAACGGAAATAATCACATCGTTGAAGCGGCGAACCAAATTCTCGGTAGCAGTCCAGGAGCACTGCGAATTCCATCGTCATTAGAAGCTGGCATTGCGGATTTTTCAGTGGCAATGGAAAGCTCGACACAACAACTACATTTTAACACTTCAACGCTGCCACTCCCAAACAGCCTTACACAGCAACAGCGAACAACAAGTGAGCCAACTCTTTCCAAACTTCCCAGAGAGCCTGATAGTAACACCAAGTGGCAGGAAGTACGAAACAAGAAGAGTAGAAAAATTAGCCCGCTAGAATCAAACAAAACTAGAAGACAAAAGAGAGTAGACGAATACTTTGATAGGAGAATAAACACGGAAAACCGCTTCCAAGCTCTGGAAAACAATCCAGAAGCAATAACAAAAGACGATGTCACAAACCATACGGAAGCCAATACTCAGAAAGAACTAAGAAAGGCTCCACCAATATATATTCCAGACGTTATTGACATAAAGCCATTGACAGAACTTTTGAGTGTCACGGCTCAGGACGGTTTTGACCTTAAAATAATGGGTAGAAATCAAATACGTCTCCAACCAAATTCAATTGAAAACTATGGAAAAATAACCAGGATTATAACTTCGAAGAAAACCAATTTTCACACGTATCAGCTAAAACAAAATAGGGCATTCAAAGTAGTCTTACGCATACATCATTCTGTGGACCAGATAGAGCTAAAAAACGAATTAGAAGAGTATGGTCACGAAGTAATAAGTATCTTCAATGTAAATCATAGAATAACCAAACAACCACTATCTCTATTTTATATCAGCTTAAAACCAAAACCAAATAACGGGGAGATATACAATATAAGTCACCTCCAATATATTAGAGTACAATTTGAAGAGCCACACAAGAAAAGGATATTCCCACAATGTGCAAGATGTCAACGATACGGCCACACCAAATCATATTGTTCCAGAACATTCAGATGCGTAAAATGTGCTCAGAGTCATCCAACAACAGAATGCACAAAAAGCAGAAACAACAA
This sequence comes from Xylophagus ater, assembly GCA_963422695.1. Classification (NCBI taxonomy): domain Eukaryota; kingdom Metazoa; phylum Arthropoda; class Insecta; order Diptera; family Xylophagidae; genus Xylophagus; species Xylophagus ater. Next base: position 302,291 of record CAUJSI010000004.1, read on the forward strand.
GGCAACTTGTGTACTATGCAGGGGTAAACACCCGGCAAATTATAAGGGATGCCAAGTATACCAGGATATACGGAATAGAAAATTTCCGAAAAATAGGTAAAAGTTAACTCAGCCAACAAACAACCCAATTCCTCAGGGGACATCGCAAAGGCAACACCAAGGGCAGCCACAAATTCAAACAATCAAAATGCACCGCGGACAACGTATGCACAGATAACAAGAGTCAATGAACCAGAAGCGCGCAATAACAACGCAAATCAACACCAGACACAAAGGTACAACCAACTGCCTACGAACATAGAGCAGCTTTTAATTAGACAGATAGAAAACCAAAACAAATTGAGCGAAGACATCAGAATAATGCTGAATTTAATAACAGCATTGTTAAACAAGCTTAATTAAATATGGATCAATCTCTCCGAATTGTTCTATGGAACGCCAACGGGCTGACACAACACCAGCATGAATTAAAGACATTTATTATACGGAACAATATCGACGTTTTATTAATATCAGAGACGCATTTTACCAGCCGAAATTTTATGAAAATACCACGGTACGACATCTACGACACTAAATATTTCAACACGCTTTGCGCCAGATTTATAGCAGGTGGAAACTATAGTGCAAAACATCAATTTTGGGAATCCAGACTTGTAACAACAAAAGGTAAAGTCCTTTATAACAATACTATGACAAATAAATACGAATGCATATCAACCAGCGAACCAACTTATTGGCCAACAGACAGAAATAAAATTCCAGATTGATTTCTGTGTTACAAAGGGAATTACTACGAAGTACCTACTTGCTGAATCGAGTCTCGATTTATCATCGGATCATTCACCCGTCATAATTACCATCAGTACGCACGTCATAACCAAAACGCGTCCACCAACACTACATAATATCTTCACCGATTGGAACCAATTCAGAGAAAAGCTCTGTAATATAATCACGGAAGTACCTTTGAAAACGAATCAAAACATTGACGAAGCTGTAGAATATCTGACTCGCGAAATTCAAGATGCTGCATGGCAGGCTACTCCAGAAATTAATCCCGGTACGAGGACTGAAAACGTTCCTTTATATGTAAGAGAAAAAATTAGCAAAAAGAGAAAGTTAAGGAAAATCTGGCAAATCACACGTCAACCAGGAGATAAGAAGAAACTAAATGTTGAAACACGAAACTTAAAAAAATTGCTACAAGAACTAAAAAATGAGTCTATTCAAAGTTACTTAGAGGGACTATCTGCAACAGAAGCAACAGATTTTTCGCTGTGGAAGGCGACGAAACGAATAGGACGACCCATGACACAAATACCTTCAATCCGCAAAGAAAATGGGGAATGGGCTCGCAGCAACATTGAAAAGGCAACAACATTTGCAGAGCATCTTTCAAAAGTTTTCCAGCCGTACCGTAAAGAAATAACGCATACAGAAGAAAAAGAAATCCATGACTATCTGGAAACTCCGTATCAAATGTCACTGCCAATAAAGAAGGTGTCAATACGAGAAGTAAAAAATACCATAAAAAATCACATAAATCCAAAAAGGCACCCGGATATGATTTGATCACTGGACGATTGTTAAGAGAAATACCAGAAGAAATAACAAGACTCATTACTATGATATTTAATGCGATTATACGCACAGGATACTTCCCTTCACAATGGAAGGTTGCCAATATTATAGTAATAGCGAAACCTGGAAAACCACCGGAAGAAGTTCAATCTTACAGACCAATAAGCCTGCTGCCAATATTATCAAAAGTATTTGAAGAGCTACTTCTAAAACGTTTACGCCCAATCATACAAGTAAACAAACTGATACCAAATCGTCAGTTTGGATTTCGACAGGAACACGCCACCACAGAACAAGTACATAGAGTAACAAACACAATCAGACAAAGCCTTGAAAAGAAGGAATTCTGCTCAGCTGCTTTTCTCGACATTAGTCAAGCATTCGACAAGGTATGGCACATTGGTTTACTTTATAAACTAAAACTAAATTTGCCTTATACATATTTCCAAATCATCAATTCATACCTGACCGACAGATTCTTCTTAGTTAAGTACCAAGAAGAGCATACAAAACTAATGCCAATAACATCAGGAGTTCCACAAGGGAGTGTACTTGGTCCTATATTATACTTGTTATACACAGCAGACTTACCAACTCACCCTCGAACAAAAACATCAACCTTCGCTGAAGACACCGCCATACTGTCATCAAATAGTGATGCAAAAATCGCCACACAATATCTTCAAGAAAACTTACTACAAATTGAGTCATGGTTTAAAAAATGGCGAATTAAAGCTAACGAAAAAAAATCAAATCAAATCGTCACCTTCACTTTAAAGAGAGATACTTGCCCTACTATAACCCTAAATAACCAGATAATCCCACAGGCAGAAGAAGCAAAATATTTAGGCATGCATTTAGACAGAAAGCTTACTTGGCGTAAACATATTGATGCAAAACGAAAGCAACTAAACTTAAAACTACGGAGTATGTACTGGTTAATCGGAAGACACTCCACACTATCAATAGTAAGTAAGCTAATGATATACAAGATAATACTTAAACCAATTTGGACCTATGGTATTCAAATGTGGGGCATCGCCCGTACGTCAAACATCGAAATAATCCAAATATTTCAGAATAAGATGCTGAAAATAATCGCAAATGCTCCAAAATACGTGCCAAACGCTGTAATGCATAGTGATGTACAAGTAAATACTGTAAAACAGGAAATTGCTGAATTCACCAAAAATTACCAAACAAGACTGCGAGACCACCCTAACGTTCTTGCGGTGAATCTATTAAATGACAAAGGAGTAATACGCCGATTAAAAAGAAGCAGAACATTAGAATTAACAACAAGATTTAGTGAACAACAATAATAAAACTAAAATGCAAACTAAACGAAATTTTAAAAATCATACAAACCAAGAAGTAGTAATATTACCTAAAATATTAAATGTAACTTTAAAGGATTGATCTTCACTTGAAGATTACCTACCATAGTCAATTTCAAAACCACACCATTTACTCATTGTTTAATTTCCCTGAAACAGATTGTAAATATTATACAAATAGTTAAAAAAAAAAAAAAAAAATTTCCAGGGGGATATAGATATCTTCGAGATTCTGGTATTGTTCTTCTTCCTTATCCAAATTATTTACAAGCATTTAATTCGGGAAATGTGCATTCCGGCGCGGCAACTGAATATATAATTGAAAAATTCAAAACTCTCAAACCTCATGAAAAGTATGTCAATCTTCTCTTGGACGAAGTTTATATTAAGCCATCTATTACGTTTAAAGGCAACAAAATTGAAGGTGTTGCCGAAAATGCAAATACTAACTCCGATAGTGAATCAATAATTCCAGCCACCACTATGCAAACTTTTATGATTATATCATTGCTTTCAAAAAACAAAGATGTAGTGGGTTTATATCCAGTTAAAAATATGGACGCAAAGTATTTGCATAAAATCACTAAAGAAATTTTATATATTTTGCATACAATTGGCTTCGAAGTTGTTAGTTTGATAACGGACAACAACCACATAAATAGGAAACTATTTAAATTCTTTTCACCTACGAATGAAATTCCTCCATGGATACCTTCTCCTTATAACCCAGCTAAGAAAATTTTCTTCCTTTTCGATACAATCCATGAATTGAAATGTATAAGAAATAATTGGTTAAATACTAAAGACCAAATTTTTAAAATTCCAACATTTGAAAACCATTCTGAAGTACAGTATGCAAAAGTTCAAGATCTCAAATATACTTGTATATACTTGTATGAGAAAGAAAAAATGTCTAGTCTTAAGCTTGCCCCTTCTTTATCTGCAAAAGCACTTTTCCCTACGAATTTAGAAAGGCAAAGTGTTCCGCTCGCATTGAGACTTTTTGACGAAAAAAATATTTCGGCATTGATAAATTTTCGGAATGAATTAGGACCAGTTTCTGTTGGAACTACTGAGTTTTTGAAAAATATAAGAAATTGGTGGATGACAGTTAATGTTAAACACCCTCATAAAGGAATTCGTTTAAGAGACGAATTTGCCAAACCAATTTCCAGTTTATGTCAGTCCAATATAAAATTCTTAACTTGTTTTTCTCAATGGCTACAATCATGGGATGACTTACCGTCAGCTACAGGGTTCCGTTCACTCGATCACACCGGTGTAAAAAAAGTCGGTGTAAGTTAATGTCAAAAAAGCCGGTGTCGAAAAATGTAAGTTCTTTGCGAGTGAACGGTCGTAGTCGTAGTCGTAGTCAATTAGTGTCATTTCGAAATGTCATTTTGAGAAAATGCGCATTTATAGGTTAATTATTGTACTGTAATTATTAAAATTATTTTCATGAAGTCCATTTATTTTTATTATTTAATTTAGTAACAAATTTTTATATAAAAAACATATTTTATGGTTTCACTTTTTTTATGAATTTATTATTTAAAAATTTTTTCGAATATAATTCAACGAATTGAATATAAACTTATTACTAAAACTATAATTTTTCTATAAAGTTGCCAAATAATAAAAAAAAAAAAATACTGAATTCATAAATATTTGCTTTATCGCTTTTAGTTACATTTAGTTGGTGAGTGAACGCACATGATATCCAAGTTTTGGTTTATGTGGTAGGCTATGTTGGAAGAAAAGTAAGTGAAGCAACAAAATGTGCCGGGTATGATAAATATTTATTAAGTTCGAAAGACATGGTTTGCGATATAACTGTTAATACAGATTATGTAGATAATCTTACTCGCGGTGGATTGAAATGTCCATCAGAAATTTCTGTCGATATCGGGATAAATGCATTTAAAATATTTCAAGTTTTCATAAGCAAGGATTTCGAATCGTCATTTTTAAAATTACATAATTCGCGACAAGTATTGTATAGTACAGAGGTGGGGAACCTTTTTTCCCTGAGAGGCCACATTTAAAATAGCAGTAACAAAGGAGGCCACATAAGTTTCAAGACCGATAAATGTAAATGTAATTTTTGTTAAAATTTTTTTTTTCTTATTTCAAATTTTTATACATATTTTCAATAAACACAAAAATTAATAAAATTAAATTAATACAACAAACTAAAAATTTAATTCAATGAAAAGTAAATAATTAAACAAAGTATATAAATAACAAAAAATAAAAACTTTAAATTATTTATTCATTATTTAATATGTTATTTAAGTATTAGTGAGATATTTGCATTTGTTTCTTGCTTGAAAGTAGTTCAATATTTGGATGAAGCTGCGTAACGCGAAGTCTTAATTGATCTTCTAAATGAGTATCTGTAATTTAGGTTCTTATATTAGTTCTAATTTTTGCCATTAAAGAAAATGTTGACTCGCAATTGTATGTACTTCCAAAAAAGGAAAGTAAACGTCGTGCATTATCTCGTAGGCATGGGTATTCAACAGCATTTTTCCAGATTTCTATTGGATCCTTTTTAGCGTCAAAAAGCGATTTGAGAATACTGTCTTCACCTAACTCAAATAACTCCATCTGTAGTTCTTTAGGTGCCTCAGATATATCTACTAAATGTGGCTCAAATACCAGCTTCATAGCAGGAATATTCTCATCAAAATTTGCAAATCTTTCATTGTATTCTTCTATTAAAGCATCTAAGCCACTTATATATTCGTCGAATATTTTATTTTCAGATGTTTGCTCATTTAACATTTTTGCTAGTTAAGGAAAGTGTTCTGCAGAAATATTTGAACGAACCAGTAATGTTTTGAAAAATGTTAATTTTTCCGAAACGCTTGAATCTTCTGCCACATTTCATATATATGTTTCGTTTTTCCTTGAAGACAAATATTTAAATCATTTTGTTTTGTCATGATATCAGACAAAAATGCAATATGTCTGCAAAATATTTCATCTGATAGATGACATGGGTTTCCTTATTCTTGAAAGAAGTTTAAAATTTGTCTCCGTAAAGTTAAAATTTTTATCAAAACCTGTCCTGTTGATAGCCAGCCCAATAGTAGGGCAGATCAACACTGTACATTTCCTCATCTAAATTTAGCATCTGCCGAAATCCTCGATGACGCATTGCGTTTACACGAATATAATTGACAATCGCAATAGCTTTCTCCAAGACGTCTTCTAAAACGGCGGATTTTGTGCAAAGATTTTGTTGGTGCAATATGGAAGGGAAAGATATCAATTTTTTCTAGAATAATCGTCGAGGCCAAATAAGAAATTCAAAAAGGCCACATGTGGCCTTAAGGCCACAGGTTCCCCACCTCTGGTATAGTACAATCTTGGAAAAATTAGAAGTTCATAGTGAAATTGCCTGCGACATTTGCAGTACTTCTAATTTCAAATTATTCCAAAAATCCTGCTTAACATGGTCCCAAATATTTTTAAATAATTATTGCAAAAATTTGAATAACACATTTCGTTGCTCCACTAATGCTAGAAAGCTTTCAACGTTAAGTAAAATGTGATATTTTTAATTAATTGTTTTTATTACTGTTTTATTATTTTAAAATTTATTTATTTACTAGCTGTACCCGGCCACGCGTTGCTGTGGTTCAGTCTGGTTAAATGAAAAAGAAAAGACAATTTCACAATTCTTGTGGTTGTACAACATTTTTTGTTGTTCCATTTTCTGTGCAGATATAGAGATTTTCTGGTTTGCCGACTCTAGAACATATAATTGTCCGTGTGAGAAGCAATCCATGTCTAGATCTAAACCGCACAATTTTAAAGATTGGCCCTGAGCCTTGTTGATGGTGATTGCAAATGCCAATCGAATCGGGAATTGCAATCTCTTAAATTGAAATGGCATATCCGTTGGAATCATAGGAATGCGAGGAATGCGAGGAATGAGGATATCTTCACCTTTAAAAGGTCCTGTCAAGATTGTTGCTTCTACAATGTTGCTCTCTAATTTCTTTACTGCAAGCCGCGTGCCGTTGCAAAGCTTTGCTGGTTGATATTTCGCAACATGATAATTGGCAAACCGACTTTCAATTGCAGTCCGTGCAGTGGCATCCCTGGCAGATCGCGTGAATTCAAAAATGTTGGATAATTAACCGCTTCATCTGCTTCCACAACAATGTCGATGAACTTGTATGTGCCCACCTCGCTTTGAATGTTCGATTGAATAATATTGTTAAGTTCGTAGACGTCTTTGTTCTTGGCCGCAAGAATCGTTCGTTCACTTAGCCAATCGTGATTCTTGTAATTAGTTTGAATATTGGGAAATACTTTTTCAACCAATTCTTCTTTTGACGTCACTAAATTGTAGAAGTTATGAGGCAATGAAATTCGTCCTGACGTCAGATCAACCGGCACCTTTCCGTTCCTAATTTCCAGCAATTGATGTGAGAATATCTCTGCTGACCGATAGTTTTGCAGCTGGACTCGCATATTTGTAGTTAATTTTAACGTCTTTACGCGTCGCCACAAATTAGAGTATTTAAGGCAGGCATTTATTTCGTCCGCTGGTGTCGATCGAGGAATTACAGTTAATGTTTGCCTGAAATCTCCTGCAAGCAATATTAATGCGTTCTCAAATGGTGTGATATTTGCACGTAAGTCTTGCAATGATCGATCAAGGGCCTAGAGCGACTTTTTGTGCGCCATTGTGCATTCATCCCAAACAATAAGTTTGCATTTCTGCAATACTTTTCCCATGCCGGATGCTTTGGAAATGTTGCATGTGGGACTTTCAATGAATTGAATGTTTAATGGCAATTTCAAAGCGGAATGAGCCGTTCTTCCATCTGGTAGCAATGTTGCAGCTATTCTCAATGTCGTAAGAGCTTAGGCTATGTCATTTTGGGATCGAATTGTGGCCAGAATTAATCTAATAAGGAACGTTTTATGAGTTCTTCTTGGCGCATCTAAAAAGAATATTTCTCCAACTCCGTTATTGACAGTTTGCATTATTCGATCGTAAATGCCCTTTTGCTCAAACGTTAGCTTAGGAATATTTGATTGCACATAGGACAAAAGATCACCCGTGTTGTAGTTTTCACGACCCAATTCTATATCAAACAAAGCAGCAGCAGATCGATTCGGTGATGGCATTCTCAATTGATTGAGAACTTTGTTTGCAATTTCTAAGCACAAATCTTTAATCATTATTAACACTTCGTTGTAGATTTCTGCTGTGAAATCCATGTTCATATTTGAATTTTCCTTGCATATTCGACGGAAAATATCTTCAGCCATGTAGGTTTTAAATTTCTCCTATAACTCTGTTGCAGATGAAGGAACGCAGGCGGTCAATATAATTGCAAATAATGCACAAATTTGACGTGGATGTGACGCGTTGCACGCCTCATTAATGCATACATCCCAGTGTCGGTCGTTCTGCAATAAATTCAGAGGTTGACATGCGCTCCGGAAAGTGACATGTGTAACACCGTTCACAATTCTCAATTGGTGGAAAGACGTTGGACCGGCCACATTTATCAACAGCGTGTGAAGAAAGAAGCATTCATCTCCATTGGGATGCACGGTGTAGAGTTTGCCTATCGTAGTTTCATTGAATATGCTAGGGGTTGCTAATTTACCGCCATCTTCTGCTGATCTTCTTCTGTACAAAGGATATCCATCGTTTCCTGTAACTGTGTTGGATACTATCATGCATGGTGAATTTGGATTCAGTGTACCGCAAGGTCCATGTATCTTATTTTTCGTCACAGCTTCATGCAAATCCGTATCGCCATCGGCATCGGGTACTTCAGCGCATATTTTATCGTCGATTTCGTTTGAAGTGATTTTCTTATAGATCCAGATTAGTATATGTACGTTTGGGAAGCCTCTCTTTTGCGATTCCACTGAGTATATCCACCAGCGCACAGACCCAAACACTTAATGTTTTATCATGAAATCCATCAGCGATTTCAGCTTCTGTCTGAAAACAGGTGCTGTGATGTCATACCTATCTACGGGCGATTGCCCAGGAAGTAAGAGCTTTTGTATTGTAAATCGTCCCAAGTTGGAAATTTCATCTAAGATTTGGTTAAATTCAGCATTTTCAATTTTAAATGCCTTTTTTGGTTTTACGGTTTCAAAAAAATAAGACTGAGTATTAAATATCTTTCGGCTTTGGGTTTTCAAAATTTTGCGCCAATTAGTAGAGAGTAGCTTATAATTTTATAATTTCATTTTGTATGCCTTAAACAAACTTGAATTTTGAAATAAAAAACGCAAATATCTTTTCAATTCAAATGATACCCAATACATGAGCATACAGCCCATTTAGAGTATTGCGCCTCCCAATTCATATTTTCAATACCTGTAACAGAAATTCAAGCAAGCGGTGGCATAAACTCTTTCTTTACGATATCTTTTTAGCTCGTATTATCAATTTCAGAGGGGAAAAAATTTATGGAATTTCCTTTGTTTGTTTCTTAAGTTTGACATATTTTGTATTAAAATAGGCGAATTTTCATTACTGCTGTACAAAAAATATGTTTTTATAGGTTTTATTTAATTATAATTAATCAAACCGAAATGATGGTAATTCATAATTTAGTAAAAAATTTGTTTTTTGAATCAACTTTCAATCTAGATCGTAGCCCAGTACCCCTCGTTTTTTTTTTTATTTATAACGAAAACTACCAGTGACAGTATTTTTTTTTGTTAAAATGGGGGCAATTCTTAAAATTCGTCGAAGATTTTGAAAATTCAGCCTCGTCAATTATAAATACCTTTTTTTTGGCTTTTAGCTTTCCAGAAATTTGGAAATGAAATGGCTTTCGGCTATGGGCTTACAAAATTTTACGCCATTTAGTAGAGATATAATTTACTCGTTACATTTCAATAAACAGGATCTAAAGCGAATAATTTAATTTTGTACGCTTAAGAGAAATTTGTTTTTTGGAATAAACAACGCAAACATTTTTCGCAATTCTGATGTTCCGGAATACATAAGCATTAAGCCCATTTAAATTGTTGCCCCTCCGAATTAATATTTTTAACGCCGCCACTACGCTCATCTTTATTTTTATAATATATATATCTGATGTATGCGTGTGTGAGTAAGAGTAATCACGTTTTCTCGTTGCAAGCCAACGACTTATTAGATGCTTGCGGCTATGTGTTAGTGATTCATTTTTTTTAAATCAATTATTATGGGACTCAGGTGCAACATAGGTAAATAAAAAGTACATATAAACATGGTCATAATCACATAGGACATTCTGTAAAAATTTCAAGTCAATTGATTCAGAAGTTTCGGAGATTACCGGTTAGGAACAAACGAACATTTACGATTTTATTTATATAGATAACATAATAGTATGTGATACATTTAAGCCTAATTGAAGTATTATTTTATTTTTGTTTATGTATATTTATTTGTTATATACAATTTGTACCTATTTATTTGAATGTAAATATGAATTTTTTTTGTTTTATATAAATTTAGAAAAATTGAATTTCGTTATTTTTGAAATATATTTTGGAAATAAATTTGAGTTTCTTTCTTATAAAAAATTTTTGTATTTAATATTTCTTTAATAGCAATAAAACTTTTATGTAAATATATGTGGGAGTATCATCATAGTATAGTTTTGTTACCCACTGTACCATTTTCATAAACTGTAAATTTAATATTAAAACGAACAAGCAGATAACATTTTTCCTTTACCGTTCTTCTTTTTGGGAATCTCGACAAGAACGGTCACGAAAACAACGTTAAGTAATTATTTGTAAAGTTCTATTCTTTTTATATAAAATCAAATCAAAATTAAATTTTCAATATAAAACTCGGTAAAAATTATAAATTCGTCATAAAAATAAAATATCAAGTTTAAATTGTTAAAACAAAACTCTGGCAATTTGTTTTTTTTATCGAAACACTAACCCACATGGTGTCAGAAGTTTACAAAAGCCCACATGTCAGAAATTAACCAAAACGCACATGCCAAAAGTTAAAAAAAAAAAAGACAAGAAACGTAATGCATAAAAGCGCGAAGTGAAAAGAAAAAAGGAAGAAAAAAAGGTTAGAGGACATGTAATTTAATTTTTTCTGGTTTTTAATTTCCGTAAGAGAAAGAAAAGTTAGTTACGGTAAAATTTTTAAATGGAAAGTAACTCTTATGGAAGATAATTTAAATGACTTAACAACACGCGAATTACAAGAATTGCTAAAAAGTTACGCCCTATCCTATAGTTACCGGCTTAAAACAGACCTAATCTCAAGATTAAAAGAATTCAAAACAACAGGAGAAAATAACGCAGAACATACAATAGCTTGTGACAACATAGGAAAACCCCAAAGGGAACCAAATAAATTATCAATAACAAAAAATACAATTAACACTGATTTATTTATTACAGAAAAATCCAAATCTGCAAAAATGACAGAAGAGCAAAAGCCAAATATTATTAACAATTTTATTTTTAAGGACGTTGAGGATTCCCTGGATCATTTCAATGGCCAAATTGGTAAAGATGTTTCAACATGGTTGAAAGAATATGAAGATATTGCAAAGGTTTGCCATTGGAATGACATACAGAAATATTTGTATGCCCGTCGACTATTGAAAGGTGCGGCTAAACTCGCAATTGAAGCTGCAAATAATATACATAGTTGGGAAGATTTGAAAGCAATTCTGGTTAAGGAATTCAGTAAGACTACAAATAGTTTAAGCATTCACAGAACACTTGAAACGAAAAGAAAGATGTCAAATGAAACGTTACTGGAATATCTATACTCCATGAAAAAAATTGCAAACGAAGGTAACATTGATGAAGAATCACTAATAAGTTATGTAGTGAATGGAATACCAGATGAAACTGCAAATAAAATAATTTTATATGCCTCCGAAACTATTGAGGAACTGAAAAGGAAATTTAAAATATACGAAACAATAAAATCACAGCAAAACATTTAAGCCAAGTCCGCAACAACAACACAATAGCAAACAATTTGATCGACACCAATCTAAAAGCAGATGTGCCAATTTGCGGGGGATTGTCACACTTTAATAAAGACTGTCCAGACAAAGAAAAGGGGACTCGTTGTTTTCATTGCAACGAATTCGGACACATTGCCTTCAACTGTAGACTTAAAAATAAACGAACTCAACAAGACACTGGTACCCAACGCATCAACCTTGCTATTGTTCCAGATTTACGTATTGAAGTTTCCATCAATAAAATTGAGTTTATAGTCATTATTGACACAGGAAGTGACGTGACATTGGTTCGAAAATCAGTACAAGACAAATTAAACATTACACTACAAGGTACCAGTATACAATTGGCTGGATTTGGTCAAACATTAAAAGCAACCGATGGTTCTTTTTCCTCTACAGTCAACATTGGTGACGGAGATTACGTTTTACAATGCCTTGTAGTTCGTCATAACTGGCTCCCAGAAGATATCCTACTTGGTAAAGACTTACTGACAAATGCAACATTGTTAGTTGAAAATGGAAAGGTGAAGATAAGCAAAATGGCTGAAATGAATTCGTTAACAGAAAATGAAAACCATTTAAACAAACTTGAGGTGATGCATTTGGTAAACGAAATGAAATCAGATAATAATTTGAATATTGGGAATGAAAATTTTCGAAACGAAGTATATCGAATAGTAAAACAATACAAGCCAGATAAACCTGTAAAATCATGCATTGAAATGAAAATAGTTCTTGAAAACGAAATTCCTATTTACCAAAAAGCACGAAGACTAGCTCCTAAAGAAAGATATTTCGTTCGAAACCAAGTCCAACAGTGGTTAGAAGCCGGTATTATTCAAGATAGCCATTCAGATTTCACAAGTCCTATTGTTTTAGTACGAAAAAAAGATAATACCTATAGATTATGTATTGACTACAGGAAGTTAAATTTAAAAATTATTAAAAATAGATACCCGCTTCCAATTATCGAAGAAATTTTAGAAAAACTTTATAACAATCGGATATTTACTACACTTGATTTACGCAATGGATTCTTTCACGTCGATATAAACGAACAAAGCATTAAGTATACTTCATTCATTACTCCAGACGGCCAATATGAATTTCGTAAAGTACCATTCGGATTATGCAATTCTCCAGGTGTTTTCCAACGGTTTATACATACAATTTTTAACCAATTAATTCGTGAAGAAGTTTTACTTGTATACATGGACGACCTAATAATTCTCTCGAAAACTGAAAAAGAAAACTTAGAAAAACTAGAGATGGTTTTACGAATAGCAAAAAATAATGGACTTAATTTTAAATGGGAAAAATGCAAATTTCTACAAAGAATCATCCAATTTTTAAGGCATGTAATAGAAAACGGTACCATTAAACCATCTGAAGAAAAAGTCAAGGCTGTTAAAGGTTTCCCAGTTCCTGAAAGTATGAAGGATGTCCAAAAATTCTTGGGATTGACGGGTTATTTTAGAAAATTTATCCCAACTTATGCTCTAATTGCTAAGCCTCTATCGGATTTGTTACGCAAACACTTGGTTTTTACATTTGAAAAATGGATGTACCCTTGCACACATACCATATCGACCATCTTGGACCACTCCAATCCACAGCAAAAAACTACAAATATTTGTTTGTCGTTACAGACGCATTTACAAAGTTTTGCTGGCTGTATCCAGTAAAGTCAACAACAACCGAAGAAGTCGTAAAGAAATTGGAAAATTTAAGTGAAATATTCGGCAATCCTTACCGAATAATATCAGATAAAGGAACTGCATTCACATCTACAAGCTTCCAAAGTTATTGTGATAAAAGCAAAATACAACCAGTTCAAATAACTACCGGAATCCCCAGGAAAAACGGCCAGGTAGAACGTTTAAATCAAACAATTATTTCGGTGCTAGCAAAGATGTCGTTTGAAGATCCGATGAAATGGTTTAAACACGTTCCAGACTTGCAACGCACTATAAATTCAACCCAAACAAGAGCAACGAATAGAAGCCCATTTGAACTTTTAATTGCAACCGAAATGAGAAACTCAAAGAATGAAGAAATAATTGCAACTTTAGAAAAAGAAATATTAGAAGAGTTTCACCATAAAAGACAAGAAATAAGGACTAAAGCAAAACAACAAATAATCAAGATCCAAGAAGAAAATAAAAGGACCTACAACAATAAAAGAAAACTAGCTAGAATTTATAATGTCCACGATTTGGTAGACATTCGCAGGACCCAGTTTGGGCCTGGCCTAAAACTACATCCAAAGTATCTAGGGCCATACGAAGTTTTAAAAAACAAGGGAAAAGATCGATATGCCGTCAGAAAAGTAGGACAACATGAAGGACCGAACCTCTCATCATCTGCTGCCGACTATATGAAACTATGGTCTACACTAGAGGACGGTGATTCATCTGGGACAGATGAAAGTTAGGATGGCCGATTGTGGGAGTATCATCATAGTATAGTTTTGTTACCCACTGTACCATTTTCATAAACTGTAAATTTAATATTAAAACGAACAAGCTGATAACATGTTTGCTTTACCGTTCTTCTTTTTGGGAATCTCAACAAGAACGGTCACGAAAACAACGTTAAGTAATTATTTGTAAAGTTTCTATTCTTTTTATTTAAAATCAAATCAAAATCAAATTTTCAATATAATGCCCTAGACATACTACACGATTTAACGCAGTCGATTATTTTTAATCCAGATCATGCGACACATTCTGTTTTTCTGGATTAAAATTCATTCTCAATTATTCTTTGACATTTCTCAAAGCTTTCTATAAAATCTTTTTTTGGTTAGGAAATTTTGGAAGTAAAAAAAAATTATTTATGAATATGCGAATATCTAAAATATAAAAGAAAAAATTTAAAAATATTATATTTGAAAAAAAAAAGAATCATTTCCTTGAAAATACAAAAAATTGGAAACGCCAAATTCGAATCTATTATTTTGTTCTACGCTTCTATTACTTTTTCTTTTTTGAAAGTTTATATTTATAAATATGAGGGGTATTACCAGATTTAAAAGCGAAAGCTTTAAAGCTTTTCACGAAAAGTTCTCAATTATTCAATAATTGAGATTAATATACTCGGTTATCTATCTTCAATAACTGAGAAAATCTGGTCCGTTATCGAATTTTAACTGAGAATCGTGAGATAATCGAGATTATCGCTGCTAATATGTCTTTAGTATAAAACTCGGTAAAAATTATAAATTCGTCATAAAAATAAAATATCAAGTTTAAATTGTTAAAACAAAACTCTGGCAATTTGTTTTTTTTTATCGAAACACTAACCCACATATATATATTCATTTTATTTTACGAAAACAGAAATATAGAATTAAATTAAAGTTTAATTTTCATAAATATATTTTGTAGTTTTTTTTTTATTAATGTTAAAATAATTGAGTTGGCAAGTATTCAAACAATCTGTTAAAGAAATTTTTTTATTTAATATAATTTTTATAATACTTACTCAGTATGTGGTAATTATCCTATTTCATTTCCTATTGTGTTTCAATATTATAAATTTATTAAAAATATTCATTGAATTTTTTTATTTAACTAGAGACAACATGAAGTGTCTCTGCTTTTACACTAATATTACGGATCATACTACTGATTATAAATAAAAAAAACTGCATTTGCACTAAATAAGATTTTTTTTAATAAACTAGTTTATGACTTACGAAAATATTTGTTCCTTTTAATTATTTTAAATAACGATTTTTAAAAAAATTGAACGAAAATATTTTCGTAAACATAACCTACGCCCGCACTTTTCTTGCTAATTTTGTATTATTTAATAAAAAAAAATATAACACCATTTACATAGACACTTCACTCTCACTATATATTGTAATTTTAATATTTTTTTTATAAAAATTAACGCAATTTTCACAAAATTCTGAATTCTTAAAACACGACACGCGAACGTAAACATTGAATTCTTTGATTCTGACAATCTTGGATCGATGACGTCAAATCCGTAGCAGTTGGCCTGATGAAATCAAGATGGCATTGGCTTTACACAAATAATGATGACGTGGCTTTAAATGCTTTGCACTACCAGCATTTTGTTAAATCCATAACAAGAATTAAATTTACATTGGCCTCTTTGACTCCTACAAGCGATGCTGCACGATAAACTAACATTATTTCAAAGTTTTTTCTTTATAACTTTGTTATTTCTTTTCAAAAATTCTTCTAATTTACAGGTAACCTAGAGCCTGATAGCATAAGTCTAATCTGTAAATTTTATTCAAATCGTTGTATTAGTTTTTAAAGTACATCAAAAAAACTTTATAAAAAGGGTTATTTTCTCCTAGGATTATTTCTTTCTCCTTTATCCTTGGACCGATTTGATTGAAATTTAACATGGTATCGTCTATTTTTGTAGTTTTGCAATTAGTTTTACCAAAATTGATTCACAAATTTTCCAATCAAATCCGAAAAACCATAAACAAAAAACGACAAAACTTTCTGGTCACTCTGGTTAAACCGAATAGATGGAACGTTCTTTAGTTCTTGGTCACCGAAACTGACTGAACTTCCGCGAAAGCCTTGCGAGGCATGTCGGGGCCGATTGGCAGAAGTGTTATTGCCAACTGGACTTATATGGGGCACGTCCCACCCTACTTGGACCAACAGCAGAATGCTGGTCCCCTTTGACAATAACCGCCCCTACAAATGGTTATCGTCCCTTATTTGTTTGTTTAATGCCTCAGTCGCGTCACCCCATCCACGTCTTTCTCTCCCACTAACTTACGTTTTTTTTTTATCTACTCTTCGCCATTTTTAATCTTCCTCATTATCATTCCCAAGCTAACCCCATTTCAAAGTAAAAGAAAATTGGCAACACGTTTTTTTTCTTCAAAATATGAGAACCAATTTCCTTTATTTTGTTTTCAAAAAAAAAAATTTCTTAATACCGTTTTACAAAAAAATTATAAATCCTTTTTTGCTCTACTTTAGACACACAACGTTATAAATCAGATTTCTTCGCTCCTTCTTTCCTCTCTCCATCCCTAGTTTACAACAAAAACAAAACCAAAAGTTTGTTCCTGTTTTTTTTTCTAGCTTAAGCCTAACATTATAATTTTCGTTTTAAGTGTTAAACTTTGACTTAACCAAAAAAAAATGCAGCATTTTTTTTCTTTTTCTTTACAACAGAGAAGTTCTTTCTTCCTTTCTTTTTTTCTTTCCAATTTTGTATTCTTTTATAAAACAATTATATTTGTTTGGTTTAATGAAATTTATTTGGTTCAAAACAGAAAATTATTAAAATAATGAAGAAAAAAAAACCTCTCTGACGCCATGTACAAATTACAAGCTAATATGTCTTATAAATAATTTGTTGTTTTGTTTTTTTTTTAATTTGTCTTTAAAATTAATGTATGTTTATAATTTACTTGATAATTCGAATCGTTGATCGAACGTGGGTTTCCAGCGTGGACAATGATGATGGCATGGTGGTGTGAAAGTTGGAAAAAGATAAAAATGTTTTCTTGTTTTTTTTTTCTTTTTTTTTCAGCAAAACCAAAATTTCAATGTTGTCGCAAAAGAATAGTTTTGATGCAATTGATGTTTCCAATCGTGGTTTAAGAAATGAATAGTGCTGCAATCGATGATTCTATTGATGCAATTGTGCAATTGTAGATTCCAATATCGTGACATGAAATTATTATTGGTGCACTCGATGAGTTTATTGATGCGTTTTGTCATTAATATTTTGTTGCATTTCGAGTAATTGATAGCGTGTTATAAAATGCTGGAGCATCCGATGTTGTATTCATGATAGTGTGAAGACAAAAAAAACACCTGGAACCATCGATGATAATTTTAGTTTCTTTTGTTTTTCCTTTTTTGTACTGAAAGAGATAAACCATTTATTTCAATTTTGTTTTACTTTTATACCTTTGGACGCCACATTATTTCCAGAAGAAAACCTTTTTTTCAAATTTTGCCACGTTTTTGTTTCTTTTTAGTCTAACAATTCTAATTCATAATATTTCTTTTTATTTTGTAACAATTTTATAACATTTTTGGTAACAATTCTATTTATTAATTTTTGGTTTTTTCTTATATAGAACCAGCAAAAGAGAAGAAAAAAAAACGAGACCTGATTTTCACTTCCGGCAGAATTTTTAATTCCAACTAATTTATTATTTCTCAAGTTTTTCCCTCCATTTTCCTTTCTGGTTTTACTTTTTTTTGTCTATTCCACTCCATTTACATTGCCTAATTTTTTTTTTTCTAAATTCTATCTAATATAATTTCTTTTCTTGTCACTTTATTCTAAAAAAAACAAAAATCTATACATTTCTTTTCCTTTAAATTCCGTTTTCTTTTATTTTTTTTTAAACAAGACTTTTTTTTCAACTGTATTCTGTCTTCACAAAAAAAAACTTTTCCAACTTCGTTGTCTTGCAGTTTTTTTTTCTTTAAAACCAACTTACTTCTTGCTTGACTCAAACCAGACTATCTTACCCGAACAGCGATTCAGGCTACATTTGTCGACATTCGAAGTCACTTTTCCAAGACACCACATATGGTTGATAGTGTGAGTGCAAGTAAATGTGTATTTAGTCATTGAGTTCGAAACATATGTTTTTATTATTCGGAGAATACATTGTCATTTTTTGTTAATTTTTTTTTTTGACTAAAAATTTTTTTTTTGGTAAAATTATTATTTTTCTAAAAGAGAAAAATAATTTTATTTAGTTTAGTGCTAAATAGTACCAAAGTAAAAATTAATTTAATTGAGAATTAATCGTTAAACAAAAAAAAAATTTTTGATTTAAAATTGACGAAATCTTTCATACAATTCACTAACGGAAAAATACTGACTAGCTACAAAACACGTCAGAAAAATTGGTGGCAAAAAATTTCCCGACAGTATAAATAATTTCCTTTTCGAAATTAGATTTAGCGAGGTGGCAAACCCTTTTTTTCATATTAGGGAAATTTTTCAAAAAGGTGGCAATAAACGACGACAAATATATGTCTGAATCGATGTTCCGATGCCTCAAACAGGACTGACTTAAAAACGATTTTTTTTGTTGCCGCTGTTTTAATTGCGGTAAAAAAAATCATGCCACTTTAAAAAAATTAAATCACGCCACATCTCTGTTTCTTTCCCTTTCTGACTCTCATTAATTTTTTTATTTCCCATCTTATTCCCCCAAAATCATGCCATTTTATGTCTCTCAAATATCGGATTTTGGTGTTTTTTTCGTTTTTCTCTCTCTTTCTCTTTTCTTTTCTTCACTGTTATGTAAAAATTCTTTTGATATTGTTTCAAACTGGCTCTTTCCAGAATCTGAATATTAGAGATTTGTGATCGAACAATGTTTTATTTTCTTTGAGTCGTTCAAACTTAACTTCTTGATCGGGTGTTCCACCGCAGGAATTAAATAAAAGCTCTTTGGAAAAATTCTCTTTCCATTTGGTTTTAGAACTCTCTGCTTCTCAAAAAATTTCCAAAGGGTATTATCAAGTGGGAGGGGTTTCCCGCAGAGGTAATAAAGAAATGTATAATCCAAAAAAAAACTTACTTATTCATTTGTTACAGTTGGTGTCCGGATGGTTTAATGAAATGAAAACCCCTTTTTTTATATTATTCACTCTTCAATTTTTTTATTGACTTTTAATTTAAGAATTCTCTTTTCACAATAACTTTACTTAAGAATTCTCTTTTCACAATAACTGATCTTACTTTTAATTTAAGACTTCTCTTCTCACAATGACTTTACTTTTACTTTAAGAATTCTCTTTTCACAATGACTTTACTTTTAAGAATTCTCTTTTCACAATAACTTTACTTTTAATTTAAAAATTCTCCTTTCACAAAAACTTTTCTTTCAATTTAAGGATTACAGTTTCAAAACAACTGATCTTACTTTTAATTTAAGACTTCTCTTTTCACAATGACTTTACTTTTAATTTAAGAATTCTCTTTTCACAATGACTTTACTTTTAAGAATTCTCTTTTCACAATAACTTTACTTTTAATTTAAAAATTCTCCTTTCACAATAACTTTTCTTTCAATTTAAGGATTACAGTTTCACAACAACTGATCTTACTTTTAATTTAAGGATTTCAGTTTCACAACAACTGATCTTTCTTTTAATTTAAGACTTCTTTTTTCACAATAACTTTACTTTGAATTTAAGACTTCTTTTTTCACAATAACTTACTGACTACTGATTTCTTATTTCTGACTTCTTATTACTGACTTGTTATTACTGACTTGTTATTACTGACTTGTTATTACTGCCTTGTTCCGATGTTTTTTCTCAACTACCGTGTACCAGATATTTCTTCAACTGCCTTTTGATTATTCAAAGCAGCCTTTTTATAGCTAGAAAATTGCGTACTTTGCACCTAGTGTTCCAATTTAATAGTTTTTTTTTAGGAGACGTTGCACTATTGAGCAATGGGTTTATTTCGTGTTCCCAATATTTGAATTTTTGCAATTTTAGTATTTCGAAATTCAAATATTTATACTTATGCCGATAGTGCATTTTTTGATGTTGAAATTTACGCCCAAAAGAACAAATTGTCTTAGCTTAGATTTGGTTTTAACGTTCGCTTGAAATAAATCCGCAACATGTTGAAACCGTTAACATGTTTCGGACTTATTTCATGTGCCTGGAGAGTTTTTTATTAAAATCGGACCGTGTCAACTTTTTTACACAACATTTCCTCTCATATTACAACAACAAAATTGTATTTGCCTTCAAACAAGGATCTTAGGATTCTTGTGTGAAAGCAGATACAATTTTGTATATGTTTACATATAAAAAACGATCGCCCGAATGTTAAAGAACAAGAAATAAAGTTGTTGTTCAAAAAAAAAAAATTTTTATCTTACTATTATTATTATTTTTCTCTGAATTAAATTTTCAATAAATGTAAATATTTGTTTTGTTTACATTTTTTATAACAATAATTTTTATTACTTAATACTAAAATTTAAAAAGCTTATTGTTTAAATTTTGTGTTCAATTCAATTTACAAAAAAAAATGATTTGCTAGGTCAGCATTTTCACATACGAAAGGTTTACGGTTAAAAAATTTATGAGTGGGCAATGCATTTTTTGTTTGCATAAAAGAAAGTAGGTCATCTTTTAGTGACTCATGAAATATTTGGTTTTTGTTTTGATATCTGTTTGGTATGAGCTGGAATAATTGGTTTCGTTTACATTTTGTTAAAAATTGTTTTAAAAGAGAATGACATATTTATTTGACCAATTTTTGGATGAAATTCTAGGTTACCATTGGTTTAAACAAGAAATTTTTCTTTTTCGCGTTTTATAATTTCTTATATTGTGATCTAAGAGACTTGGTTCGAGCTCGCGGTGCTCAACAGGGTTGTTTTTGTGAAATAATGTTGTACTAAGCTTAGGGAACAATGAGTTTCTAGGACGTTTCTTATCTATATGGACTTTGTTTTCAAGCATTTCGTTTGTTTTTTGTTGAATTTGTTTAGTTTTCTGTTCTCTTGGTTGCTTATTGAGGGTGCAAACCGTCATTTTCTCGTCAACTGGCTCGACAAGGCAACTTCCAAAATAAACTTCTTTAGAAAAGAGGGGTTTATCTTGTTTCGATTCCTTCTTTGTATGAACTGGTTTAATGGAACGAATTGGAATAAGAATTTCTCTCTGAGTCTTTGTTTCATATTCCAAATCGTTTACCTTTAAATTTTGGTTCAAAGGTTTTTGTCCGTTCTTGCGGCCTCTTACAATTTTAGCCTTAGGTACTGGTGTTTCAACCTGTGCCTGGGCGACATCTATATGGACCACCTCTGTGAACATTGTGGACATACCTATAAAGGATGGAATCTCAATGTTTTCCATGTCAAGTTTTGTTTTCTTGAACGTTACGCGTTTGTTTGGTCTTTCAATAATACAATTTGGAGGCACGCAATCGAACCCTGATATGCCATCTTTTAAATTCAGAGTGGCTGTTTGTAGTGGAGAATTTATAAAATATGTACTCATATTTTGAAAAGTGCCGGATGCCGTTTTAATTTTTATTTTATCTTCTTCATTATTCTGTTTGTTTTGACCTCGTGTCGATTTATTTCTTATATTTGTTTGTATATTGTCTTTTAGCGACGATTTTTTCAGATTGCTTATATCTAATTCGGCCGGGCTGTTTGTTTCGATTGGTTTGGGTACTGATGTTATAATTATATTCGAAGGGTTCATTACAGGTTGCTTGAGTGGAGACAAGTGATTTTTGTCCCACTGTTTTTTGGGGTAACATGTGTTTTCGTCATGTCCCGCTTGTAAACAAAAGTTGCATTTATCATTATTTCTATTATTATTATTATTATCGTTTGTAACCATGTGTATGTGGTTACTTATATTGTTAGGTAAAAGAAAATTACACGTATTATTCGTGTGTCCGTACACACGACAATGATCGCAGTAGGGAGTGCGCATGCGAATTCTGCATTCATCGTAAAGATGACCAAATTTACTACAAAAACCACATTGTATCTGTTGATTTGAGTAAATGTCATTATTAAAATTTTGGCCATTCGTATCGTTATTATTATTTTGATAATTAAAGTTGCTATTATTATTATTATAATTATTATTGTTATAATTGTTATTATTATAATTATTATTTTTATTGTAATTACCGTTTCTATTGAAATTATTTTGATTATTTTTAAAGTTTTTGTTTCTATTATTATTCTGTTTATTACCAATATTATTTCTATTATTCTTATTATTATTACAATGTCCGGTACTATTACTTGGGAAGTTATTGTAGTGATTGTAGGTAAGTAAATTTTCTTCTATATTTTGTCCAAAATTGTTATTGTTATTTGATATTAAATGTTCGTTTTGGAAAAAATTAGTTCCCGTGTTTTGATTGGGTTGTATATTTGATGTAAAGTGATTAAAAGTGGAAGGCTAGTGGAGCTAGAGCGAATTGTTTTTCTGCTCCCTCGAGATATTTTGCTTTGGCAGCTAATGTTTTGAAAGTCTTATGGTCTTCGTGTAGGAAGAAAAGCCGATGATTGGAATTTAATAATCCCTTTTGGAATGAAAATATTGCAGTTTCCTCTAAATCTTGGGCTACGGATCCATACGCGTTAGGATGCCGTTGGATTGCTTGATCTGCGCAATCTTTCAAGAGAGATTTTATTCGACCTGCAAACTCTGAAAGAGTTTCTCCAGGAAATTGTCTGGAGTTTTGTAATTCTTTTAACAAGATAGCATATGGTTTACGTTCAATTAATTTCTCTTGAACAGTATTCAAAAAATCTGTAAAATTTCCCGTAGGAATATTTACTAAAATAGCGGCGGCTCGACCACGGAATCTAAGGGGGAGAATGGATAAAAAAATTTTTTGCTCTTCTGCCGAAAGAATTTTATATGTTGTTCGGCAACATCCTATAAATACCGTTACCTCGGATGCTAAATTAGGTCCGAGTTCCGCGCTTAATAAAGGAATCGAATTGCACACAAAACTGCTTATTTTTTCTAATGACATATTGTGACTTATTGATTAATTTGGAAAAATTCCCTTTCCATTTGGTTTTAGAACTCTCTGCTTCTCAAAAAATTTCCAAAGGGTATTATCAAGTGGGAGGGGTTTCCCGCAGAGGTAATAAAGAAATGTATAATCCAAAAAAAAACTTACTTATTCATTTGTTACAGTTGGTGTCCGGATGGTTTAATGAAATGAAAACCCCTTTTTTTTATATTATTCACTCTTCAATTTTTTTATTGACTTTTAATTTAAGAATTCTCTTTTCACAATAACTTTACTTAAGAATTCTCTTTTCACAATAACTGATCTTACTTTTAATTTAAGACTTCTCTTCTCACAATGACTTTACTTTTACTTTAACAATTCTCTTTTCACAATGACTTTACTTTTAAGAATTCTCTTTTCACAATAACTTTACTTTTAATTTAAAAATTCTCCTTTCACAATAACTTTTCTTTCAATTTAAGGATTACAGTTTCAAAACAACTGATCTTACTTTTAATTTAAGACTTCTCTTCTCACAATGACTTTACTTTTAATTTAAGAATTCTCTTTTCACAATGACTTTACTTTTAAGAATTCTCTTTTCACAATAACTTTACTTTTAATTTAAAAATTCTCCTTTCACAATAACTTTTCTTTCAATTTAAGGATTACAGTTTCACAACAACTGATCTTACTTTTAATTTAAGGATTTCAGTTTCACAACAACTGATCTTACTTTTAATTTAAGACTTCTTTTTTCACAATAACTTTACTTTGAATTTAAGACTTCTTTTTTCACAATAACTTACTGACTACTGATTTCTTATTTCTGACTTCTTATTACTGACTTGTTATTACTGACTTGTTATTACTGACTTGTTATTACTGCCTTGTTCCGATGTTTTTTCTCAACTACCGTGTACCAGATATTTCTTCAACTGCCTTTTGATTATTCAAAGCAGCCTTTTTATAGCTAGAAAATTGCGTACTTTGCACCTAGTGTTCCAATTTAATAGTTTTTTTTTAGGAGACGTTGCACTATTGAGCAATGGGTTTATTTCGTGTTCCCAATATTTGAATTTTTGCAATTTTAGTATTTCGAAATTCAAATATTTATACTTATGCCGATAGTGCATTTTTTGATGTTGAAATTTACGCCCAAAAGAACAAATTGTCTTAGCTTAGATTTGGTTTTAACGTTCGCTTGAAATAAATCCGCAACATGTTGAAACCGTTAACATGTTTCGGACTTATTTCATGTGCCTGGAGAGTTTTTTATTAAAATCGGACCGTGTCAACTTTTTTACACAACATTTCCTCTCATATTACAACAACAAAATTGTATTTGCCTTCAAACAAGGATCTTAGGATTCTTGTGTGAAAGCAGATACAATTTTGTATATGTTTACATATAAAAAACGATCGCCCGAATGTTAAAGAACAAGAAATAAAGTTGTTGTTCAAAAAAAAAAAATTTTTAACTTACTATTATTATTATTTTTCTCTAAATTAAATTTTCAATAAATGTAAATATTTGTTTTGTTTACATTTTTTATAACAATAATTTTTATTACTTAATACTAAAATTTAAAAAGCTTATTGTTTAAATTTTGTGTTCAATTCAATTTACAAAAAAAAATGATTTGCTAGGTCAGCATTTTCACATACGAAAGGTTTACGGTTAAAAAATTTATGAGTGGGCAATGCATTTTTTGTTTGCATAAAAGAAAGTAGGTCATCTTTTAGTGACTCATGAAATATTTGGTTTTTGTTTTGATATCTGTTTGGTATGAGCTGGAATAATTGGTTTTGTTTACATTTTGTTAAAAATTGTTTTAAAAGAGAATGACATATTTATTTGACCAATTTTTGGATGAAATTCTAGGTTACCATTGGTTTAAACAAGAAATTTTTCTTTTTCGCGTTTTATAATTTCTTATATTGTGATCTAAAAGACTTGGTTCGAGCTCGCGGTGCTCAACAGGGTTGTTTTTGTGAAATAATGTTGTACTAAGCTTAGGGAACAATGAGTTTCTAGGACGTTTCTTATCTATATCGACTTTGTTTTCAAGCATTTCGTTTGTTTTTTGTTGAATTTGTTTAGTTTTCTGTTCTCTTGGTTGCTTATTGAGGGTGCAAACCGTCATTTTCTCGTCAACTGGCTCGACAAGGCAACTTCCAAAATAAACTTCTTTAGAAAAGAGGGGTTTATCTTGTTTCGATTCCTTCTTTGTATGAACTGGTTTAATGGAACGAATTGGAATAAGAATTTCTCTCTGAGTCTTTGTTTCATATTCCAAATCGTTTACCTTTAAATTTTGGTTCAAAGGTTTTTGTCCGTTCTTGCGGCCTCTTACAATTTTAGCCTTAGGTACTGGTGTTTCAACCTGTGCCTGGGCGACATCTATATGGACCACCTCTGTGAACATTGTGGACATACCTATAAAGGATGGAATCTCAATGTTTTCCATGTCAAGTTTTGTTTTCTTGAACGTTACGCGTTTGTTTGGTCTTTCAATAATACAATTTGGAGGCACGCAATCGAACCCTGATATGCCATCTTTTAAATTCAGAGTGGCTGTTTGTAGTGGAGAATTTATAAAATATGTACTCATATTTTGAAAAGTGCCGGATGCCGTTTTAATTTTTATTTTATCTTCTTCATTATTCTGTTTGTTTTGACCTCGTGTCGATTTATTTCTTATATTTGTTTGTATATTGTCTTTTAGCGACGATTTTTTCAGATTGCTTATATCTAATTCGGCCGGGCTGTTTGTTTCGATTGGTTTGGGTACTGATGTTATAATTATATTCGAAGGGTTCATTACAGGTTACTTGAGTGGAGACAAGTGATTTTTGTCCCACTGTTTTTTGGGGTAACATGTGTTTTCGTCATGTCCCGCTTGTAAACAAAAGTTGCATTTATCATTATTTCTATTATTATTATTATTATCGTTTGTAACCATGTGTGTGTGGTTACTTATATTGTTAGGTAAAAGAAAATTACACGTATTATTCGTGTGTCCGTACACACGACAATGATCGCAGTAGGGAGTGCGCATGCGAATTCTGCATTCATCGTAAAGATGACCAAATTTACTACAAAAACCACATTGTATCTGTTGATTTGAGTAAATGTCATTATTAAAATTTTGGCCATTCGTATCGTTATTATTATTTTGATAATTAAAGTTGCTATTATTATTATTATAATTATTATTGTTATAATTGTTATTATTATAATTATTATTTTTATTGTAATTACCGTTTCTATTGAAATTATTTTGATTATTTTTAAAGTTTTTGTTTCTATTATTATTCTGTTTATTACCAATATTATTTCTATTATTCTTATTATTATTACAATGTCCGGTACTATTACTTGGGAAGTTATTGTAGTGATTGTAGGTAAGTAAATTTTCTTCTATATTTTGTCCAAAATTGTTATTGTTATTTGATATTAAATGTTCGTTTTGGAAAAAATTAGTTCCCGTGTTTTGATTGGGTTGTATATTTGATGTAAAGTGATTAAAAGTGGAAGGCGGAGCTAGAGTGAATTGTTTTTCTGCTCCCTCGAGATATTTTGCTTTGGCAGCTAATGTTTTGAAAGTCTTATGGTCTTCGTGTAGGAAGAAAAGCCGATGATTGGAATTTAATAATCCATTTTGGAATGAAAATATTGCAGTTTCCTCTAAATCTTGGGCTACGGATCCATACGCGTTAGGATGCCGTTGGATTGCTTGATCTGCGCAATCTTTCAAGAGAGATTTTATTCGACCTGCAAACTCTGAAAGAGTTTCTCCAGGAAATTGTCTGGAGTTTTGTAATTCTTTTAACAAGATAGCATATGGTTTACGTTCAATTAATTTCTCTTGAACAGTATTCAAAAAATCTGTAAAATTTCCCGTAGGAATATTTACTAAAATAGCGGCGGCTCGACCACGGAATCTAAGGGGGAGAATGGATAAAAAAATTTTTTGCTCTTCTGCCGAAAGAATTTTATATGTTGTTCGGCAACATCCTATAAATACCGTTACCTCGGATGCTAAATTAGGTCCGAGTTCCGCGCTTAATAAAGGAATCGAATTGCACACAAAACTGCTTATTTTTTCTAATGACATATTGTGACTTATTGATTAATTTGGAAAAATTCTCTTTCCATTTGGTTTTAGAACTCTCTGCTTCTCAAAAAATTTCCAAAGGGTATTATTAAGTGGGAGGGGTTTCCCGCAGAGGTAATAAAGAAATGTATAATCCAAAAAAAAACTTACTTATTCATTTGTTACAGTTGGTGTCCGGATGGTTTAATGAAATGAAAACCCCTTTTTTTTATATTATTCACTCTTCAATTTTTTTATTGACTTTTAATTTAAGAATTCTCTTTTCACAATAACTTTACTTAAGAATTCTCTTTTCACAATAACTGATCTTACTTTTAATTTAAGACTTCTCTTCTCACAATGACTTTACTTTTACTTTAAGAATTCTCTTTTCACAATGACTTTACTTTTAAGAATTCTCTTTTCACAATAACTTTACTTTTAATTTAAAAATTCTCCTTTCACAATAACTTTTCTTTCAATTTAAGGATTACAGTTTCAAAACAACTGATCTTACTTTTAATTTAAGACTTCTCTTCTCACAATGACTTTACTTTTAATTTAAGAATTCTCTTTTCACAATGACTTTACTTTTAAGAATTCTCTTTTCACAATAACTTTACTTTTAATTTAAAAATTCTCCTTTCACAATAACTTTTCTTTCAATTTAAGGATTACAGTTTCACAACAACTGATCTTACTTTTAATTTAAGGATTTCAGTTTCACAACAACTGATCTTACTTTTAATTTAAGACTTCTTTTTTCACAATAACTTTACTTTGAATTTAAGACTTCTTTTTTCACAATAACTTACTGACTACTGATTTCTTATTTCTGACTTCTTATTACTGACTTGTTATTACTGACTTGTTATTACTGACTTGTTATTACTGCCTTGTTCCGATGTTTTTTCTCAACTACCGTGTACCAGATATTTCTTCAACTGCCTTTTGATTATTCAAAGCAGCCTTTTTATAGCTAGAAAATTGCGTACTTTGCACCTAGTGTTCCAATTTAATAGTTTTTTTTTAGGAGACGTTGCACTATTGAGCAATGGGTTTATTTCGTGTTCCCAATATTTGAATTTTTGCAATTTTAGTATTTCGAAATTCAAATATTTATACTTATGCCGATAGTGCATTTTTTGATGTTGAAATTTACGCCCAAAAGAACAAATTGTCTTAGCTTAGATTTGGTTTTAACGTTCGCTTGAAATAAATCCGCAACATGTTGAAACCGTTAACATGTTTCGGACTTATTTCATGCGCCTGGAGAGTTTTTTATTAAAATCGGACCGTGTCAACTTTTTTACACAACATTTCCTCTCGTATTACAACAACAAAATTGTATTTGCCTTCAAACAAGGATCTTAGGATTCTTGTGTGAAAGCAGATACAATTTTGTATATGTTTACATATAAAAAACGATCGCCCGAATGTTAAAGAACAAGAAATAAAGTTGTTGTTCAAAAAAAAAAAAATTTTTAACTTACTATTATTATTATTTTTCTCTAAATTAAATTTTCAATAAACGTAAATATTTGTTTTGTTTACATTTTTTATAACAATAATTT
Source organism: Xylophagus ater (assembly GCA_963422695.1). NCBI lineage: Eukaryota > Metazoa > Arthropoda > Insecta > Diptera > Xylophagidae > Xylophagus > Xylophagus ater. Next base: position 331,393 of record CAUJSI010000004.1, read on the forward strand.
TTATTACTTAATACTAAAATTTAAAAAGCTTATTGTTTAAATTTTGTGTTCAATTCAATTTACAAAAAAAAATGATTTGCTAGGTCAGCATTTTCACATACGAAAGGTTTACGGTTAAAAAATTTATGAGTGGGCAATGCATTTTTTGTTTGCATAAAAGAAAGTAGGTCATCTTTTAGTGACTCATGAAATATTTGGTTTTTGTTTTGATATCTGTTTGGTATGAGCTGGAATAATTGGTTTTGTTTACATTTTGTTAAAAATTGTTTTAAAAGAGAATGACATATTTATTTGACCAATTTTTGGATGAAATTCTAGGTTACCATTGGTTTAAACAAGAAATTTTTCTTTTTCGCGTTTTATAATTTCTTATATTGTGATCTAAAAGACTTGGTTCGAGCTCGCGGTGCTCAACAGGGTTGTTTTTGTGAAATAATGTTGTACTAAGCTTAGGGAACAATGAGTTTCTAGGACGTTTCTTATCTATATGGACTTTGTTTTCAAGCATTTCGTTTGTTTTTTGTTGAATTTGTTTAGTTTTCTGTTCTCTTGGTTGCTTATTGAGGGTGCAAACCGTCATTTTCTCGTCAACTGGCTCGACAAGGCAACTTCCAAAATAAACTTCTTTAGAAAAGAGGGGTTTATCTTGTTTCGATTCCTTCTTTGTATGAACTGGTTTAATGGAACGAATTGGAATAAGAATTTCTCTCTGAGTCTTTGTTTCATATTCCAAATCGTTTACCTTTAAATTTTGGTTCAAAGGTTTTTGTCCGTTCTTGCGGCCTCTTACAATTTTAGCCTTAGGTACTGGTGTTTCAACCTGTGCCTGGGCGACATCTATATGGACCACCTCTGTGAACATTGTGGACATACCTATAAAGGATGGAATCTCAATGTTTTCCATGTCAAGTTTTGTTTTCTTGAACGTTACGCGTTTGTTTGGTCTTTCAATAATACAATTTGGAGGCACGCAATCGAACCCTGATATGCCATCTTTTAAATTCAGAGTGGCTGTTTGTAGTGGAGAATTTATAAAATATGTACTCATATTTTGAAAAGTGCCGGATGCCGTTTTAATTTTTATTTTATCTTCTTCATTATTCTGTTTGTTTTGACCTCGTGTCGATTTATTTCTTATATTTGTTTGTATATTGTCTTTTAGCGACGATTTTTTCAGATTGCTTATATCTAATTCGGCCGGGCTGTTTGTTTCGATTGGTTTGGGTACTGATGTTATAATTATATTCGAAGGGTTCATTACAGGTTGCTTGAGTGGAGACAAGTGATTTTTGTCCCACTGTTTTTTGGGGTAACATGTGTTTTCGTCATGTCCCGCTTGTAAACAAAAGTTGCATTTATCATTATTTCTATTATTATTATTATTATCGTTTGTAACCATGTGTATGTGGTTACTTATATTGTTAGGTAAAAGAAAATTACACGTATTATTCGTGTGTCCGTACACACGACAATGATCGCAGTAGGGAGTGCGCATGCGAATTCTGCATTCATCGTAAAGATGACCAAATTTACTACAAAAACCACATTGTATCTGTTGATTTGAGTAAATGTCATTATTAAAATTTTGGCCATTCGTATCGTTATTATTATTTTGATAATTAAAGTTGCTATTATTATTATTATAATTATTATTGTTATAATTGTTATTATTATAATTATTATTTTTATTGTAATTACCGTTTCTATTGAAATTATTTTGATTATTTTTAAAGTTTTTGTTTCTATTATTATTCTGTTTATTACCAATATTATTTCTATTATTCTTATTATTATTACAATGTCCGGTACTATTACTTGGGAAGTTATTGTAGTGATTGTAGGTAAGTAAATTTTCTTCTATATTTTGTCCAAAATTGTTATTGTTATTTGATATTAAATGTTCGTTTTGGAAAAAATTAGTTCCCGTGTTTTGATTGGGTTGTATATTTGATGTAAAGTGATTAAAAGTGGAAGGCGGAGCTAGAGTGAATTGTTTTTCTGCTCCCTCGAGATATTTTGCTTTGGCAGCTAATGTTTTGAAAGTCTTATGGTCTTCGTGTAGGAAGAAAAGCCGATGATTGGAATTTAATAATCCATTTTGGAATGAAAATATTGCAGTTTCCTCTAAATCTTGGGCTACGGATCCATACGCGTTAGGATGCCGTTGGATTGCTTGATCTGCGCAATCTTTCAAGAGAGATTTTATTCGACCTGCAAACTCTGAAAGAGTTTCTCCAGGAAATTGTCTGGAGTTTTGTAATTCTTTTAACAAGATAGCATATGGTTTACGTTCAATTAATTTCTCTTGAACAGTATTCAAAAAATCTGTAAAATTTCCCGTAGGAATATTTACTAAAATAGCGGCGGCTCGACCACGGAATCTAAGGGGGAGAATGGATAAAAAAATTTTTTGCTCTTCTGCCGAAAGAATTTTATATGTTGTTCGGCAACATCCTATAAATACCGTTACCTCGGATGCTAAATTAGGTCCGAGTTCCGCGCTTAATAAAGGAATCGAATTGCACACAAAACTGCTTATTTTTTCTAATGACATATTGTGACTTATTGATTAATTTGGAAAAATTCTCTTTCCATTTGGTTTTAGAACTCTCTGCTTCTCAAAAAATTTCCAAAGGGTATTATTAAGTGGGAGGGGTTTCCCGCAGAGGTAATAAAGAAATGTATAATCCAAAAAAAAACTTACTTATTCATTTGTTACAGTTGGTGTCCGGATGGTTTAATGAAATGAAAACCCCTTTTTTTTATATTATTCACTCTTCAATTTTTTTATTGACTTTTAATTTAAGAATTCTCTTTTCACAATAACTTTACTTAAGAATTCTCTTTTCACAATAACTGATCTTACTTTTAATTTAAGACTTCTCTTCTCACAATGACTTTACTTTTACTTTAAGAATTCTCTTTTCACAATGACTTTACTTTTAAGAATTCTCTTTTCACAATAACTTTACTTTTAATTTAAAAATTCTCCTTTCACAATAACTTTTCTTTCAATTTAAGGATTACAGTTTCAAAACAACTGATCTTACTTTTAATTTAAGACTTCTCTTCTCACAATGACTTTACTTTTAATTTAAGAATTCTCTTTTCACAATGACTTTACTTTTAAGAATTCTCTTTTCACAATAACTTTACTTTTAATTTAAAAATTCTCCTTTCACAATAACTTTTCTTTCAATTTAAGGATTACAGTTTCACAACAACTGATCTTACTTTTAATTTAAGGATTTCAGTTTCACAACAACTGATCTTACTTTTAATTTAAGACTTCTTTTTTCACAATAACTTTACTTTGAATTTAAGACTTCTTTTTTCACAATAACTTACTGACTACTGATTTCTTATTTCTGACTTCTTATTACTGACTTGTTATTACTGACTTGTTATTACTGACTTGTTATTACTGCCTTGTTCCGATGTTTTTTCTCAACTACCGTGTACCAGATATTTCTTCAACTGCCTTTTGATTATTCAAAGCAGCCTTTTTATAGCTAGAAAATTGCGTACTTTGCACCTAGTGTTCCAATTTAATAGTTTTTTTTTAGGAGACGTTGCACTATTGAGCAATGGGTTTATTTCGTGTTCCCAATATTTGAATTTTTGCAATTTTAGTATTTCGAAATTCAAATATTTATACTTATGCCGATAGTGCATTTTTTGATGTTGAAATTTACGCCCAAAAGAACAAATTGTCTTAGCTTAGATTTGGTTTTAACGTTCGCTTGAAATAAATCCGCAACATGTTGAAACCGTTAACATGTTTCGGACTTATTTCATGCGCCTGGAGAGTTTTTTATTAAAATCGGACCGTGTCAACTTTTTTACACAACATTTCCTCTCGTATTACAACAACAAAATTGTATTTGCCTTCAAACAAGGATCTTAGGATTCTTGTGTGAAAGCAGATACAATTTTGTATATGTTTACATATAAAAAACGATCGCCCGAATGTTAAAGAACAAGAAATAAAGTTGTTGTTCAAAAAAAAAAAAATTTTTAACTTACTATTATTATTATTTTTCTCTAAATTAAATTTTCAATAAACGTAAATATTTGTTTTGTTTACATTTTTTATAACAATAATTTTTATTACTTAATACTAAAATTTAAAAAGCTTATTGTTTAAATTTTGTGTTCAATTCAATTTACAAAAAAAAATGATTTGCTAGGTCAGCATTTTCACATACGAAAGGTTTACGGTTAAAAAATTTATGAGTGGGCAATGCATTTTTTGTTTGCATAAAAGAAAGTAGGTCATCTTTTAGTGACTCATGAAATATTTGGTTTTTGTTTTGATATCTGTTTGGTATGAGCTGGAATAATTGGTTTTGTTTACATTTTGTTAAAAATTGTTTTAAAAGAGAATGACATATTTATTTGACCAATTTTTGGATGAAATTCTAGGTTACCATTGGTTTAAACAAGAAATTTTTCTTTTTCGCGTTTTATAATTTCTTATATTGTGATCTAAAAGACTTGGTTCGAGCTCGCGGTGCTCAACAGGGTTGTTTTTGTGAAATAATGTTGTACTAAGCTTAGGGAACAATGAGTTTCTAGGACGTTTCTTATCTATATGGACTTTGTTTTCAAGCATTTCGTTTGTTTTTTGTTGAATTTGTTTAGTTTTCTGTTCTCTTGGTTGCTTATTGAGGGTGCAAACCGTCATTTTCTCGTCAACTGGCTCGACAAGGCAACTTCCAAAATAAACTTCTTTAGAAAAGAGGGGTTTATCTTGTTTCGATTCCTTCTTTGTATGAACTGGTTTAATGGAACGAATTGGAATAAGAATTTCTCTCTGAGTCTTTGTTTCATATTCCAAATCGTTTACCTTTAAATTTTGGTTCAAAGGTTTTTGTCCGTTCTTGCGGCCTCTTACAATTTTAGCCTTAGGTACTGGTGTTTCAACCTGTGCCTGGGCGACATCTATATGGACCACCTCTGTGAACATTGTGGACATACCTATAAAGGATGGAATCTCAATGTTTTCCATGTCAAGTTTTGTTTTCTTGAACGTTACGCGTTTGTTTGGTCTTTCAATAATACAATTTGGAGGCACGCAATCGAACCCTGATATGCCATCTTTTAAATTCAGAGTGGCTGTTTGTAGTGGAGAATTTATAAAATATGTACTCATATTTTGAAAAGTGCCGGATGCCGTTTTAATTTTTATTTTATCTTCTTCATTATTCTGTTTGTTTTGACCTCGTGTCGATTTATTTCTTATATTTGTTTGTATATTGTCTTTTAGCGACGATTTTTTCAGATTGCTTATATCTAATTCGGCCGGGCTGTTTGTTTCGATTGGTTTGGGTACTGATGTTATAATTATATTCGAAGGGTTCATTACAGGTTGCTTGAGTGGAGACAAGTGATTTTTGTCCCACTGTTTTTTGGGGTAACATGTGTTTTCGTCATGTCCCGCTTGTAAACAAAAGTTGCATTTATCATTATTTCTATTATTATTATTATTATCGTTTGTAACCATGTGTATGTGGTTACTTATATTGTTAGGTAAAAGAAAATTACACGTATTATTCGTGTGTCCGTACACACGACAATGATCGCAGTAGGGAGTGCGCATGCGAATTCTGCATTCATCGTAAAGATGACCAAATTTACTACAAAAACCACATTGTATCTGTTGATTTGAGTAAATGTCATTATTAAAATTTTGGCCATTCGTATCGTTATTATTATTTTGATAATTAAAGTTGCTATTATTATTATTATAATTATTATTGTTATAATTGTTATTATTATAATTATTATTTTTATTGTAATTACCGTTTCTATTGAAATTATTTTGATTATTTTTAAAGTTTTTGTTTCTATTATTATTCTGTTTATTACCAATATTATTTCTATTATTCTTATTATTATTACAATGTCCGGTACTATTACTTGGGAAGTTATTGTAGTGATTGTAGGTAAGTAAATTTTCTTCTATATTTTGTCCAAAATTGTTATTGTTATTTGATATTAAATGTTCGTTTTGGAAAAAATTAGTTCCCGTGTTTTGATTGGGTTGTATATTTGATGTAAAGTGATTAAAAGTGGAAGGCTAGTGGAGCTAGAGCGAATTGTTTTTCTGCTCCCTCGAGATATTTTGCTTTGGCAGCTAATGTTTTGAAAGTCTTATGGTCTTCGTGTAGGAAGAAAAGCCGATGATTGGAATTTAATAATCCATTTTGGAATGAAAATATTGCAGTTTCCTCTAAATCTTGGGCTACGGATCCATACGCGTTAGGATGCCGTTGGATTGCTTGATCTGCGCAATCTTTCAAGAGAGATTTTATTCGACCTGCAAACTCTGAAAGAGTTTCTCCAGGAAATTGTCTGGAGTTTTGTAATTCTTTTAACAAGATAGCATATGGTTTACGTTCAATTAATTTCTCTTGAACAGTATTCAAAAAATCTGTAAAATTTCCCGTAGGAATATTTACTAAAATAGCGGCGGCTCGACCACGGAATCTAAGGGGGAGAATGGATAAAAAAATTTTTGTCAACTTTTTTACACAACATTTCCTCTCATATTACAACAACAAAATTGTATTTGCCTTCAAACAAGGATCTTAGGATTCTTGTGTGAAAGCAGATACAATTTTGTATATGTTTACATATAAAAAACGATCGCCCGAATGTTAAAGAACAAGAAATAAAGTTGTTGTTCAAAAAAAAAAAATTTTTAACTTACTATTATTATTATTTTTCTCTAAATTAAATTTTCAATAAATGTAAATATTTGTTATGTTTACATTTTTTATAACAATAATTTTTATTACTTAATACTAAAATTTAAAAAGCTTATTGTTTAAATTTTGTGTTCAATTCAATTTACAAAAAAAAATGATTTGCTAGGTCAGCATTTTCACATACGAAAGGTTTACGGTTAAAAAATTTATGAGTGGGCAATGCATTTTTTGTTTGCATAAAAGAAAGTAGGTCATCTTTTAGTGACTCATGAAATATTTGGTTTTTGTTTTGATATCTGTTTGGTATGAGCTGGAATAATTGGTTTTGTTTACATTTTGTTAAAAATTGTTTTAAAAGAGAATGACATATTTATTTGACCAATTTTTGGATGAAATTCTAGGTTACCATTGGTTTAAACAAGAAATTTTTCTTTTTCGCGTTTTATAATTTCTTATATTGTGATCTAAAAGACTTGGTTCGAGCTCGCGGTGCTCAACAGGGTTGTTTTTGTGAAATAATGTTGTACTAAGCTTAGGGAACAATGAGTTTCTAGGACGTTTCTTATCTATATCGACTTTGTTTTCAAGCATTTCGTTTGTTTTTTGTTGAATTTGTTTAGTTTTCTGTTCTCTTGGTTGCTTATTGAGGGTGCAAACCGTCATTTTCTCGTCAACTGGCTCGACAAGGCAACTTCCAAAATAAACTTCTTTAGAAAAGAGGGGTTTATCTTGTTTCGATTCCTTCTTTGTATGAACTGGTTTAATGGAACGAATTGGAATAAGAATTTCTCTCTGAGTCTTTGCTTCATATTCCAAATCGTTTACCTTTAAATTTTGGTTCAAAGGTTTTTGTCCGTTCTTGCGGCCTCTTACAATTTTAGCCTTAGGTACTGGTGTTTCAACCTGTGCCTGGGCGACATCTATATGGACCACCTCTGTGAACATTGTGGACATACCTATAAAGGATGGAATCTCAATGTTTTCCATGTCAAGTTTTGTTTTCTTGAACGTTACGCGTTTGTTTGGTCTTTCAATAATACAATTTGGAGGCACGCAATCGAACCCTGATATGCCATCTTTTAAATTCAGAGTGGCTGTTTGTAGTGGAGAATTTATAAAATATGTACTCATATTTTGAAAAGTGCCGGATGCCGTTTTAATTTTTATTTTATCTTCTTCATTATTCTGTTTGTTTTGACCTCGTGTCGATTTATTTCTTATATTTGTTTGTATATTGTCTTTTAGCGACGATTTTTTCAGATTGCTTATATCTAATTCGGCCGGGCTGTTTGTTTCGATTGGTTTGGGTACTGATGTTATAATTATATTCGAAGGGTTCATTACAGGTTACTTGAGTGGAGACAAGTGATTTTTGTCCCACTGTTTTTTGGGGTAACATGTGTTTTCGTCATGTCCCGCTTGTAAACAAAAGTTGCATTTATCATTATTTCTATTATTATTATTATTATCGTTTGTAACCATGTGTGTGTGGTTACTTATATTGTTAGGTAAAAGAAAATTACACGTATTATTCGTGTGTCCGTACACACGACAATGATCGCAGTAGGGAGTGCGCATGCGAATTCTGCATTCATCGTAAAGATGACCAAATTTACTACAAAAACCACATTGTATCTGTTGATTTGAGTAAATGTCATTATTAAAATTTTGGCCATTCGTATCGTTATTATTATTTTGATAATTAAAGTTGCTATTATTATTATTATAATTATTATTGTTATAATTGTTATTATTATAATTATTATTTTTATTGTAATTACCGTTTCTATTGAAATTATTTTGATTATTTTTAAAGTTTTTGTTTCTATTATTATTCTGTTTATTACCAATATTATTTCTATTATTCTTATTATTATTACAATGTCCGGTACTATTACTTGGGAAGTTATTGTAGTGATTGTAGGTAAGTAAATTTTCTTCTATATTTTGTCCAAAATTGTTATTGTTATTTGATATTAAATGTTCGTTTTGGAAAAAATTAGTTCCCGTGTTTTGATTGGGTTGTATATTTGATGTAAAGTGATTAAAAGTGGAAGGCGGAGCTAGAGCGAATTGTTTTTCTGCTCCCTCGAGATATTTTGCTTTGGCAGCTAATGTTTTGAAAGTCTTATGGTCTTCGTGTAGGAAGAAAAGCCGATGATTGGAATTTAATAATCCATTTTGGAATGAAAATATTGCAGTTTCCTCTAAATCTTGGGCTACGGATCCATACGCGTTAGGATGCCGTTGGATTGCTTGATCTGCGCAATCTTTCAAGAGAGATTTTATTCGACCTGCAAACTCTGAAAGAGTTTCTCCAGGAAATTGTCTGGAGTTTTGTAATTCTTTTAACAAGATAGCATATGGTTTACGTTCAATTAATTTCTCTTGAACAGTATTCAAAAAATCTGTAAAATTTCCCGTAGGAATATTTACTAAAATAGCGGCGGCTCGACCACGGAATCTAAGGGGGAGAATGGATAAAAAAATTTTTGTCAACTTTTTTACACAACATTTCCTCTCATATTACAACAACAAAATTGTATTTGCCTTCAAACAAGGATCTTAGGATTCTTGTGTGAAAGCAGATACAATTTTGTATATGTTTACATATAAAAAACGATCGCCCGAATGTTAAAGAACAAGAAATAAAGTTGTTGTTCAAAAAAAAAAAATTTTTAACTTACTATTATTATTATTTTTCTCTAAATTAAATTTTCAATAAATGTAAATATTTGTTTTGTTTACATTTTTTATAACAATAATTTTTATTACTTAATACTAAAATTTAAAAAGCTTATTGTTTAAATTTTGTGTTCAATTCAATTTACAAAAAAAAATGATTTGCTAGGTCAGCATTTTCACATACGAAAGGTTTACGGTTAAAAAATTTATGAGTGGGCAATGCATTTTTTGTTTGCATAAAAGAAAGTAGGTCATCTTTTAGTGACTCATGAAATATTTGGTTTTTGTTTTGATATCTGTTTGGTATGAGCTGGAATAATTGGTTTTGTTTACATTTTGTTAAAAATTGTTTTAAAAGAGAATGACATATTTATTTGACCAATTTTTGGATGAAATTCTAGGTTACCATTGGTTTAAACAAGAAATTTTTCTTTTTCGCGTTTTATAATTTCTTATATTGTGATCTAAAAGACTTGGTTCGAGCTCGCGGTGCTCAACAGGGTTGTTTTTGTGAAATAATGTTGTACTAAGCTTAGGGAACAATGAGTTTCTAGGACGTTTCTTATCTATATCGACTTTGTTTTCAAGCATTTCGTTTGTTTTTTGTTGAATTTGTTTAGTTTTCTGTTCTCTTGGTTGCTTATTGAGGGTGCAAACCGTCATTTTCTCGTCAACTGGCTCGACAAGGCAACTTCCAAAATAAACTTCTTTAGAAAAGAGGGGTTTATCTTGTTTCGATTCCTTCTTTGTATGAACTGGTTTAATGGAACGAATTGGAATAAGAATTTCTCTCTGAGTCTTTGTTTCATATTCCAAATCGTTTACCTTTAAATTTTGGTTCAAAGGTTTTTGTCCGTTCTTGCGGCCTCTTACAATTTTAGCCTTAGGTACTGGTGTTTCAACCTGTGCCTGGGCGACATCTATATGGACCACCTCTGTGAACATTGTGGACATACCTATAAAGGATGGAATCTCAATGTTTTCCATGTCAAGTTTTGTTTTCTTGAACGTTACGCGTTTGTTTGGTCTTTCAATAATACAATTTGGAGGCACGCAATCGAACCCTGATATGCCATCTTTTAAATTCAGAGTGGCTGTTTGTAGTGGAGAATTTATAAAATATGTACTCATATTTTGAAAAGTGCCGGATGCCGTTTTAATTTTTATTTTATCTTCTTCATTATTCTGTTTGTTTTGACCTCGTGTCGATTTATTTCTTATATTTGTTTGTATATTGTCTTTTAGCGACGATTTTTTCAGATTGCTTATATCTAATTCGGCCGGGCTGTTTGTTTCGATTGGTTTGGGTACTGATGTTATAATTATATTCGAAGGGTTCATTACAGGTTACTTGAGTGGAGACAAGTGATTTTTGTCCCACTGTTTTTTGGGGTAACATGTGTTTTCGTCATGTCCCGCTTGTAAACAAAAGTTGCATTTATCATTATTTCTATTATTATTATTATTATCGTTTGTAACCATGTGTGTGTGGTTACTTATATTGTTAGGTAAAAGAAAATTACACGTATTATTCGTGTGTCCGTACACACGACAATGATCGCAGTAGGGAGTGCGCATGCGAATTCTGCATTCATCGTAAAGATGACCAAATTTACTACAAAAACCACATTGTATCTGTTGATTTGAGTAAATGTCATTATTAAAATTTTGGCCATTCGTATCGTTATTATTATTTTGATAATTAAAGTTGCTATTATTATTATTATAATTATTATTGTTATAATTGTTATTATTATAATTATTATTTTTATTGTAATTACCGTTTCTATTGAAATTATTTTGATTATTTTTAAAGTTTTTGTTTCTATTATTATTCTGTTTATTACCAATATTATTTCTATTATTCTTATTATTATTACAATGTCCGGTACTATTACTTGGGAAGTTATTGTAGTGATTGTAGGTAAGTAAATTTTCTTCTATATTTTGTCCAAAATTGTTATTGTTATTTGATATTAAATGTTCGTTTTGGAAAAAATTAGTTCCCGTGTTTTGATTGGGTTGTATATTTGATGTAAAGTGATTAAAAGTGGAAGGCGGAGCTAGAGCGAATTGTTTTTCTGCTCCCTCGAGATATTTTGCTTTGGCAGCTAATGTTTTGAAAGTCTTATGGTCTTCGTGTAGGAAGAAAAGCCGATGATTGGAATTTAATAATCCATTTTGGAATGAAAATATTGCAGTTTCCTCTAAATCTTGGGCTACGGATCCATACGCGTTAGGATGCCGTTGGATTGCTTGATCTGCGCAATCTTTCAAGAGAGATTTTATTCGACCTGCAAACTCTGAAAGAGTTTCTCCAGGAAATTGTCTGGAGTTTTGTAATTCTTTTAACAAGATAGCATATGGTTTACGTTCAATTAATTTCTCTTGAACAGTATTCAAAAAATCTGTAAAATTTCCCGTAGGAATATTTACTAAAATAGCGGCGGCTCGACCACGGAATCTAAGGGGGAGAATGGATAAAAAAATTTTTTGCTCTTCTGCCGAAAGAATTTTATATGTTGTTCGGCAACATCCTATAAATACCGTTACCTCGGATGCTAAATTAGGTCCGAGTTCCGCGCTTAATAAAGGAATCGAATTGCACACAAAACTGCTTATTTTTTCTAATGACATATTGTGACTTATTGATTAATAAGACTTAAATTCTATAAAAAAAAAAAATTTTTTTTTTTTTCAAAATCTGCTGTTCTATTGTTGATGATATTTGATGCTTTGCCTGCATCCTGGTTCGTAGATTATTGATAATGTGAGAAAATAATCCAAGCTGCTGTTATTGATGATAATTCGTCGAGTTTCTCTGCAAACGTTCGATCACTATCTTCGCTTTCAAATTCCGGAGGAGAGGTTTGTTGAAACATTCGCCGAATTTTTACGCAGTTATTTTTAGTTCTTTCTTCTGAGATTTTTAACGCTTAGCGACTCAGAACTACCGTAGCTGCGCCACTGTTATGTAAAAATTCTTTTGATATTGTTTCAAACTGGCTCTTTCCAGAATCTGAATATTAGAGATTTGTGATCGAACAATGTTTTATTTTCTTTGGGTTGTTCAAACTTAACTTCTTGATCGGGTGTTCCACCGCAGGAATTAAATAAAAGCTCTTTGGAAAAATTCTCTTTCCATTTGGTTTTAGAACTCTCTGCTTCTCAAAAAATTTCCAAAGGGTATTATCAAGTGGGAGGGGTTTCCCGCAGAGGTAATAAAGAAATGTATAATCCAAAAAAAAACTTACTTATTGATTTGTTACAGTTGGTGTCCGGATGGTTTAATGAAATGAAAACCCCTTTTTTTTATATTATTCACTCTTCAATTTTTTTATTGACTTTTAATTTAAGAATTCTCTTTTCACAATAACTTTACTTAAGAATTCTCTTTTCACAATAACTGATCTTACTTTTAATTTAAGACTTCTCTTCTCACAATGACTTTACTTTTAATTTAAGAATTCTCTTTTCACAATGACTTTACTTTTAAGAATTCTCTTTTCACAATAACTTTACTTTTAATTTAAAAATTCTCCTTTCACAATAACTTTTCTTTCAATTTAAGGATTACAGTTTCACAACAACTGATCTTACTTTTAATTTAAGACTTCTCTTCTCACAATGACTTTACTTTTAATTTAAGAATTCTCTTTTCACAATGACTTTACTTTTAAGAATTCTCTTTTCACAATAACTTTACTTTTAATTTAAAAATTCTCCTTTCACAATAACTTTTCTTTCAATTTAAGGATTACAGTTTCACAACAACTGATCTTACTTTTAATTTAAGGATTTCAGTTTCACAACAACTGATCTTACTTTTAATTTAAGACTTCTTTTTTCAGAATAACTTTACTTTGAATTTAAGACTTCTTTTTTCACAATAACTTAGATTAGATTAGATTGGTGAAAGGGCTGGGCTCACAACCCAAAAACCACCGCGGCCAGGAATGACCTATTGTGGTACCCTAAGACTCCTAGAGCTCTCCCACGAACGCTAGGTTGCCAATAAACCCATAAACGTCCTTGAGAGGTCTAGATATAATATCGACGGGTATTAGAAAATTTTTCCCGAGGATTTTGGATCTATATGTAGATAGGCCATCACATTCACAAAGAATGTGCTCAGCCGTTTCCCCGTGTTTACCGCAGATTCTGCACATCGGAGATATTGATCTGTCCATCTTATTTAGGTGGTAATTAAGACGACAGTGGCCTGTGAGGAAGCCTGTCAAGAGCCTGACTTGATTAATTCTGAAGTTCAGAAGTTCAAGAGTTCTCTTTTTTGACAGAGAAGGAATGAATTTTTTGGCTTTTAGACAACCGGGCGTTGTCCTCCAGTGGTTCATTCTTTCTCTATCTAGCCATTTATTTATGGCTGCTTTTGCTGTGCTTAGTGGGATACCACAAAAAGGGATTGGTCGTAGAAAGGGTTTATCTGAGCCCTCTCTGGCCAGTTGATCAGCCTTGTCATTCCCCTCTAAGCCAGTGTGTCCCGGGACCCACATTAGAGTGACACTATTTGTGCACGCTAATTCTTTAAGGATGTTAAGGCAGTCCCATACCAGTTTTGATTTTATCTGGTATGAGTGCAGAGCTAATATGGCAGCTCTACTGTCCGATAGGATGTAGATTTTCCTATGCTTATACCCCAGCCTGAGATTCTCACGTATACACAGCTCTATAGCATGTGTTTCCGCTATAAAGACAGTTGAGAATTCATCTAGACTGATTGATAAGCTTATTCTGGCTTGAACACCATAGACCCCAGCACCAACCCCTGTGCTAGTTTTAGATCCATCGGTGTACCAGACTAAGGAGTTAGAGTCAAATTTTGGAGGGTTGGTCTGCCATTCATACCGTTCTGGTATAATTACTTTGAATGGCTTTTCAAAATTGTATCTAACTAGCATACTATCCGTAATGGGTATGCTGAGGATAGGGTCTTTCCCTAGTTCATTACAGAGGTCAGCATGTGCAGCTCTACGCTTCTCCAGATCTTCATCTGTAAGGATTTTGTAGGTCGCTATTCTGGCCTCTTTTTGTATTTGTAAATGTAATGGTGGAAGATTCAAAAGAACTTCCAAAGCAGCTGTAGGGGTGGTGCGCATAGCCCCAGAGATACCTACGCATGCCAACCTTTGCAGTTTTTGTAGTTTTAACTGAGCAGCTTTCTGCTCAGTTTTCTGCCACCACGCCGGTGCGGCATAGGTTATAATGGGCCTGACAATGGAAGTGTAAATCCAGTGCGTAATTTTGGGCTGAAGACCCCAAGTACCACCCACCAGACTTCTGCAGGTCCATAAAGCTATTCTCGCTTTATTGATGACATTATTAAGATGGCTATTCCATGTTAGTTTGTCATCTAGAGTTACCCCTAAGAATTTAACTTCATTACTAAAGCTTATGGTTTGGCCAAAAAGAGTAGGTTTAATAAGATTTTCCCTTTTCCTTCTTCTTGTGAAGTTGACCACAACGCTTTTCTTAGGGTTGATGTTGAGTCCCACTTCCAAACACCATGCCGCAACTAAATTTAGTGCGTGCTGCATGATGTTTGAGATAGTGTCCTCAAACTTTCCCCTGACTATAATGACTATGTCATCAGCATAGCCTTGAGCTTGTATGCCAGCCTTCGCTAGCTTAAGCAATAGTTCATCTACTACAATCGACCACAGTATGGGAGACAGTACCCCTCCTTGTGGACAACCCTTAGCTACCGAAACTTTTAGTGTTTCCTGTGCCATTGTGGATTTTATAAGCCTGTTTTTCAATGAAGAATCAATCCATTTACAGGTTTTAGGGTCTACCCCTTTTCGTAAGGAAGCTTGCGTAATACAGTCGAAACTGGTATTGTCGAACGCTCCTTCAATGTCCAGAAAACTGCACATTGCCAGCTCCTTGTTTTTGAGTGAATCCTCAATTTTAGAAACAAGGTTCTGTAACGCAAGTGTAGTTGATCTACCCGGCAGATAGGCATATTGATGTTTATGTAATGGATTGCTTTTCAGCACATTATCTCTTATATGCCTATCAAGAATCTTTTCCATGATTTTTTGTAGAAAAGATGTAAGGCTGATTGGACGAAATGACTTAGGTTGGGTATGAGATGCTTTCCCAGCCTTCAGTATATACGTCACCTTCACTATTCTCCATGCATTAGGTATGTAACCCCATGCATGGCTGGCTCTAAAGATTTTTAGAATTAGGGGTATTACAGTTTCAATTCCCCTCTGGAGTAAGGCAGGGAAAATGCCGTCTTCTCCGGGGCATTTAAAAGGCTTAAATGAGTTTATTGCCCATCTGACCTTATTTGCTGTAAATATCCTCGAAGCATTCTTCCAGTCTACCGTATTTGGTTTGGTAGAAGTTGATACAAGTTGAGAGTTAACGTTGCCTTGTTCAACTATTATAGAGTCTGGAAAGTGGGTTTTAGCTAATAGTTCTAGCGTTTCTTTACAGCTCTTAGTAACTGAGCCGTCAGGATTTTCTAACAATCCTATCCTATTAGTGTGCCGTTTTGATAACACCTTGTGGATTTTTGCACCAGTGGAGAGATCATCAATCTCTTCACAGTACCTCCTCCAAGATGCTCTTTTGGCCCTTCTAATTTCAAGGTTGTACTCAGTTAGGGAGTTTTTATACAGTTCCCAGCCACCATTTATTTTGGCCTTATTGAAAAGCTGCCTTGTCCTGGCCCGCATAACAGTAAGTTTGCTGTTCCACCAAGGGACCTTGCGATTGCTTTTGCGAGCTTTTTCAGGACAGGAATGATGGTAGGCATCTAGTATTAACTCCCTAATTTTGTCAGAAGCTAGTTCTATACTTATGATATCTTTGACATTTGGTTTGAAGTCATCCAAGCTCTCCTTGAGATGTTGGTTATAATCAGCCCAATTAGTTGACCTTGGTTGTCTAAATGTCTCAGATACTACTTTACAAGATTCAATATTGAATCTGATTTGTCTATGATCGGACATAGATATCTCTTGAGAGACGTGCCAATCATAGATTTTGGTGTTGATAAAAGGAGTACCCAGAGTTAAATCTAGGACTTCCTGCCTAATTTTATTTATAAATGTCGGCCTATTGCCCCTATTTAAGATTTCTAGGCTATTGCTATTAATAAATTCGAGAAGATACTCACCCCTATCATTGATGTTTGAGCTTCCCCATATAGTATGGTGTGCATTTGCATCACAACCAAGTATAAGCTGTTTGTTGTTCAGCTTACAGAAGTTCACGAGGTCCTTCAGATCGTTGGAGACAGGATTTGATGTGTCACCAGGAAGATAGGCTGAGCATAATATTATCTCTATACTACCCCCCTGGGATGGTATATTCACCAGTGCTGCTACCAGATCTTTCGTGCAGTACCTTGAAATGGGAAGATATTTAATACCCTTTTTAAACATAATACATGCTCTGGGCTTGCCAAGGCCAACAGAATTATATAGTAACTCACCTGCAGTTAGTCCTCTTATCTGGTCCTTTTGTAAGTAAGGCTCCTGGATAAGAGCTACCTCCAAGTGATCCTTGCTAAACCTATTGTCCAAAACTGCCGAGGCTGCTTTGGCGTGTTGTAGGTTTATTTGGATACACTTGAAAATGCCCATGATTACTTACTTTTTTATAGAACCTTCCTCCAGCATAACCTGTTCTGTTGGTTGCTTAGGTTGAACTGCTGAAGTTATGGTTGTCTCCGGTAGGGCATTATGTCTCCTAACCTTTGACGCTTGAACCTTGGTGCTTAATTTGCTCCCTTGATTACTGGTGTTTCTACCAGTGACCTTCCTAATTTGGATGGGTGAGAAGTTGAGGTGTGGACGATATTTCAGCCTGTCCAGTATTGTCTCAGAGGCACTGTCTATGCTGAAAATAAACGTCTGCCCACCATTACTTTCTGGCACCGCTTTTAGGACCCGCCACGGTGTTGTGTTCAGGCCTGCATTTTGCTTTTTGAGCCTCAGCAGGAATTTATCACTAGATAATGTTCCAGCTGGAGTTAATGGTACGAATGTCTTACAGAGAGTGGCTCTGGGCATTTTGTCACCTTGAACCACCTTCAACATCGCACCTTCCCACGGCTTGAGAGTCTGTTCCAGTTTGAGAAGCCAGTCTCTAGTAGCTTTATCATTGCAATGGATCGACAGCCATCCTGCTGTTTTTTGCGATGCAGCTGAGAATTGTGGGTGTAGCCCACTTTCTTCATCTAGCTTATCGATCTCATCCAACAAAGCTACTTTTATCTTTTCTAGCTCATCCGTTGACAGAGTGTGTTCTGGATGTAGCGCATGAATAATTGCTACCTTTTCACCGGCAACAACCTGATTAAAGGGCAACTTGAAAGTGAAAGACTTTGAGTTGTCATGTTTACTCTTACTCATAGTCTGTCTCTTTGCAATTTGCGGCTCATCTCTTTTGATGTTGGACGTGCTAGGCTTTGGGTTGATATGCTTACTCTTACCCTCTACCTGCCTTCCGTTATCATTAGAGAACTTGCTCTGCTTTGATGGCGCTTGTTCTGGTGTGCTACCATCTGATCTGCCTCTTTTCCTCAGGTCCTCTCGACTTGAGTTTGTTTTTGAGGCTTGATTGGAGCTTTTTTGTGCCTTATCAGGTCTGGAAAGTGTCGAGAGTCTCTCTCGTTCCGCTTTCCTCGCTTCTTCAGGCGCCATGCCTTGTATAATCATGGCTTTGATGCGTCTTTTAGATGCACCCGAGAAGTACTCAAACTTGTGTTTGAGCACTAGTTTGCCAAGTGCTTCCGCAGCTTCGTCAAGAACTGGTCCTTCCGGCTCCTTGTTCCTGTCGTCGCCCAGAAATACTTCCTTGGCTTTATCACCTTTTTGGGGTGAGGAGGTGAGCAGCTCCTCCAGTTGGACAATTTCTGGTGGTGTTAGCAACAGGTCATTTTCGACATCTGAAGCTACCAGTTCATCCGTGCTCAGTACGTCAGCTGATTCTACTGTCTCAGCTTCAGTTTCAGTACGTTTTTTATTTGTTTTTTGTATTTGATTGGTATTCATTTTGGATCCCACGAGTATGGCGAGAAATAAAGGTCCACATCCGCAGAGCTCCCTTACGGACGCAAGGCTAGATACAATGGGGTGGCGCCTGGTGCCCCAAGGAGACCGTTAGCGATATCAATTTTTAACACCTGATATCATTCAGCCATCAGCACGGTTGCTTACACACCTTGGCTTTAGTGTTGGACTACTGGCAATGTGGGCTAGGAAAAGGATTCTGGGTATAAGAAGGTAGGCGACTGTCGGCTACGTAAACGCATTGCCCAGAGCGAACCCGCGTGGTGGACGTGTCACGCATTCTTGGAGGTCTTCGCCACTCACTCCTCACAATAACTTACTGACTACTGAATTCTTATTTCTGACTTCTTATTACTGACTTGTTATTACTGACTTGTTATTACTGACTTGTTATTACTGACTTGTTCCGATGTTTTTTCTCAACTACCGTGTACCAGATATTTCTTCAACTGCCTTTTGATTATTCAAAGCAGCCTTTTTATAGCTAGAAAATTGCGTACTTTGCACCTAGTGTTCCAATTTAATAGTTTTTTTTTAGGAGACGTTGCACTATTGAGCAATGGGTTTATTTCGTGTTCCCAATATTTGAATTTTTGCAATTTTAGTATTTCGAAATTCAAATATTTATACTTATGCCGATAGTGCATTTTTTGATGTTGAAATTTACGCCCAAAAGAACAAATTGTCTTAGCTTAGATTTGGTTTTAACGTTCGCTTGAAATAAATCCGCAACATGTTGAAACCGTTAACATGTTTCGGACTTATTTCATGTGCCTGGAGAGTTTTTTATTAAAATCGGACCGTGTCAACTTTTTTACACAACATTTCCTCTCATATTACAACAACAAAATTGTATTTGCCTTCAAACAAGGATCTTAGGATTCTTGTGTGAAAGCAGATACAATTTTGTATATGTTTACATATAAAAAACGATCGCCCGAATGTTAAAGAACAAGAAATAAAGTTGTTGTTCAAAAAAAAAAAATTTTTAACTTACTATTATTATTATTTTTCTCTAAATTAAATTTTCAATAAATGTAAATATTTGTTTTGTTTACATTTTTTATAACAATAATTTTTATTACTTAATACTAAAATTTAAAAAGCTTATTGTTTAAATTTTGTGTTCAATTCAATTTACAAAAAAAAATGATTTGCTAGGTCAGCATTTTCACATACGAAAGGTTTACGGTTAAAAAATTTATGAGTGGGCAATGCATTTTTTGTTTGCATAAAAGAAAGTAGGTCATCTTTTAGTGACTCATGAAATATTTGGTTTTTGTTTTGATATCTGTTTGGTATGAGCTGGAATAATTGGTTTTGTTTACATTTTGTTAAAAATTGTTTTAAAAGAGAATGACATATTTATTTGACCAATTTTTGGATGAAATTCTAGGTTACCATTGGTTTAAACAAGAAATTTTTCTTTTTCGCGTTTTATAATTTCTTATATTGTGATCTAAAAGACTTGGTTCGAGCTCGCGGTGCTCAACAGGGTTGTTTTTGTGAAATAATGTTGTACTAAGCTTAGGGAACAATGAGTTTCTAGGACGTTTCTTATCTATATGGACTTTGTTTTCAAGCATTTCTTTTATTTTTTGTTGAATTTGTTTAGTTTTCTGTTCTCTTGGTTGCTTATTGAGGGTGCAAACCGTCATTTTCTCGTCAACTGGCTCGACAAGGCAACTTCCAAAATAAACTTCTTTAGAAAAGAGGGGTTTATCTTGTTTCGATTCCTTCTTTGTATGAACTGGTTTAATGGAACGAATTGGAATAAGAATTTCTCTCTGAGTCTTTGTTTCATATTCCAAATCGTTTACCTTTAAATTTTGGTTCAAAGGTTTTTGTCCGTTCTTGCGGCCTCTTACAATTTTAGCCTTAGGTACTGGTGTTTCAACCTGTGCCTGGGCGACATCTATATGGACCACCTCTGTGAACATTGTGGACATACCTATAAAGGATGGAATCTCAATGTTTTCCTTGTCAAGTTTTGTTTTCTTGAACGTTACGCGTTTGTTTGGTCTTTCAATAATACAATTTGGAGGCACGCAATCGAACCCTGATATGCCATCTTTTAAATTCAGAGTGGCTGTTTGTAGTGGAGAATTTATAAAATATGTACTCATATTTTGAAAAGTGCCGGATGCCGTTTTAATTTTTATTTTATCTTCTTCATTATTCTGTTTGTTTTGACCTCGTGTCGATTTATTTCTTATATTTGTTTGTATATTGTCTTTTAGCGACGATTTTTTCAGATTGCTTATATCTAATTCGGCCGGGCTGTTTGTTTCGATTGGTTTGGGTACTGATGTTATAATTATATTCGAAGGGTTCATTACAGGTTGCTTGAGTGGAGACAAGTGATTTTTGTCCCACTGTTTTTTGGGGTAACATGTGTTTTCGTCATGTCCCGCTTGTAAACAAAAGTTGCATTTATCATTATTTCTATTATTATTATTATTATCGTTTGTAACCATGTGTATGTGGTTACTTATATTGTTAGGTAAAAGAAAATTACACGTATTATTCGTGTGTCCGTACACACGACAATGATCGCAGTAAGGAGTGCGCATGCGAATTCTGCATTCATCGTAAAGATGACCAAATTTACTACAAAAACCACATTGTATCTGTTGATTTGAGTAAATGTCATTATTAAAATTTTG
Source organism: Xylophagus ater (assembly GCA_963422695.1). Lineage (NCBI taxonomy): Eukaryota > Metazoa > Arthropoda > Insecta > Diptera > Xylophagidae > Xylophagus > Xylophagus ater. The sequence goes on from CAUJSI010000004.1 coordinate 352,507, forward strand.
GCCATTCGTATCGTTATTAATATTTTGATAATTAAAGTTGCTATTATTATTATTATAATTATTATTGTTATAATTGTTATTATTATAATTATTATTTTTATTGTAATTACCGTTTCTATTGAAATTATTTTGATTATTTTTAAAGTTTTTGTTTCTATTATTATTCTGTTTATTACCAATATTATTTCTATTATTCTTATTATTATTACAATGTCCGGTACTATTACTTGGGAAGTTATTGTAGTGATTGTAGGTAAGTAAATTTTCTTCTATATTTTGTCCAAAATTGTTATTGTTATTTGATATTAAATGTTCGTTTTGGAAAAAATTAGTTCCCGTGTTTTCATTGGGTTGTATATTTGATGTAAAGTGATTAAAAGTGGAAGGCGGAGCTAGAGCGAATTGTTTTTCTGCTCCCTCGAGATATTTTGCTTTGGCAGCTAATGTTTTGAAAGTCTTATGGTCTTCGTGTAGGAAGAAAAGCCGATGATTGGAATTTAATAATCCATTTTGGAATGAAAATATTGCAGTTTCCTCTAAATCTTGGGCTACGGATCCATACGCGTTAGGATGCCGTTGGATTGCTTGATCTGCGCAATCTTTCAAGAGAGATTTTATTCGACCTGCAAACTCTGAAAGAGTTTCTCCAGGAAATTGTCTGGAGTTTTGTAATTCTTTTAACAAGATAGCATATGGTTTACGTTCAATTAATTTCTCTTGAACAGTATTCAAAAAATCTGTAAAATTTCCCGTAGGAATATTTACTAAAATAGCGGCGGCTCGACCACGGAATCTAAGGGGGAGAATGGATAAAAAAATTTTTTGCTCTTCTGCCGAAAGAATTTTATATGTTGTTCGGCAACATCCTATAAATACCGTTACCTCGGATGCTAAATTAGGTCCGAGTTCCGCGCTTAATAAAGGAATCGAATTGCACACAAAACTGCTTTTTTTTCTAATGACATATTGTGACTTATTGATTAATAAGACTTAAATTCTATAAAAAAAAAAAATTTTTTTTTTTTTCAAAATCTGCTGTTCTGTTGTTGATGATATTTGATGCTTTGCCTGCATCCTGGTTCGTAGATTATTGATAATGTGAGAAAATAATCCAAGCTGCTGTTATTGATGATAATTCGTCGAGTTTCTCTGCAAACGTTCGATCACTATCTTCGCTTTCAAATTCCGGAGGAGAGGTTTGTTGAAACATTCGCCGAATTTTTACGCAGTTATTTTTAGTTCTTTCTTCTGAGATTTTTAACGCTTAGCGACTCAGAACTACCGTAGCTGCGCCACTGTTATGTAAAAATTCTTTTGATATTGTTTCAAACTGGCTCTTTCCAGAATCTGAATATTAGAGATTTGTGATCGAACAATGTTTTATTTTCTTTGGGTTGTTCAAACTTAACTTCTTGATCGGGTGTTCCACCGCAGGAATTAAATAAAAGCTCTTTGGAAAAATTCTCTTTCCATTTGGTTTTAGAACTCTCTGCTTCTCAAAAAATTTCCAAAGGGTATTATCAAGTGGGAGGGGTTTCCCGCAGAGGTAATAAAGAAATGTATAATCCAGAAAAAAACTTACTTATTGATTTGTTACAGTTGGTGTCCGGATGGTTTAATGAAATGAAAACCCCTTTTTTTTATATTATTCACTCTTCAATTTTTTTATTGACTTTTAATTTAAGAATTCTCTTTTGACAATAACTTTACTTAAGAATTCTCTTTTCACAATAACTGATCTTACTTTTAATTTAAGACTTCTCTTCTCACAATGACTTTACTTTTAATTTAAGAATTCTCTTTTCACAATGACTTTACTTTTAAGAATTCTCTTTTCACAATAACTTTACTTTTAATTTAAAAATTCTCCTTTCACAATAACTTTTCTTTCAATTTAAGGATTACAGTTTCACAACAACTGATCTTACTTTTAATTTAAGACTTCTCTTCTCACAATGACTTTACTTTTAATTTAAGAATTCTCTTTTCACAATGACTTTACTTTTAAGAATTCTCTTTTCACAATAACTTTACTTTTAATTTAAAAATTCTCCTTTCACAATAACTTTTCTTTCAATTTAAGGATTACAGTTTCACAACAACTGATCTTACTTTTAATTTAAGGATTTCAGTTTCACAACAACTGATCTTACTTTTAATTTAAGACTTCTTTTTTCACAATAACTTTACTTTGAATTTAAGACTTCTTTTTTCACAATAACTTACTGACTACTGATTTCTTATTTCTGACTTCTTATTACTGACTTGTTATTACTGACTTGTTATTACTGACTTGTTATTACTGACTTGTTCCGATGTTTTTTCTCAACTACCGTGTACCAGATATTTCTTCAACTGCCTTTTGATTATTCAAAGCAGCCTTTTTATAGCTAGAAAATTGCGTACTTTGCACCTAGTGTTCCAATTTAATAGTTTTTTTTAGGAGACGTTGCACTATTGAGCAATGGGTTTATTTCGTGTTCCCAATATTTGAATTTTTGCAATTTTAGTATTTCGAAATTCAAATATTTATACTTATGCCGATAGTGCATTTTTTGATGTTGAAATTTACGCCCAAAAGAACAAATTGTCTTAGCTTAGATTTGGTTTTAACGTTCGCTTGAAATAAATCCGCAACATGTTGAAACCGTTAACATGTTTCGGACTTATTTCATGTGCCTGGAGAGTTTTTTTTATTAAAATCGGACCGTGTCAACTTTTTTACACAACATTTCCTCTCATATTACAACAACAAAATTGTATTTGCCTTCAAACAAGGATCTTAGGATTCTTGTGTGAAAGCAGATACAATTTTGTATATGTTTACATATAAAAAACGATCGCCCGAATGTTAAAGAACAAGAAATAAAGTTGTTGTTCAAAAAAAAAAAATTTTTAACTTACTATTATTATTATTTTTCTCTAAATTAAATTTTCAATAAATGTAAATATTTGTTTTGTTTACATTTTTTATAACAATAATTTTTATTACTTAATACTAAAATTTAAAAAGCTTATTGTTTAAATTTTGTGTTCAATTCAATTTACAAAAAAAAATGATTTGCTAGGTCAGCATTTTCACATACGAAAGGTTTACGGTTAAAAAATTTATGAGTGGGCAATGCATTTTTTGTTTGCATAAAAGAAAGTAGGTCATCTTTTAGTGACTCATGAAATATTTGGTTTTTGTTTTGATATCTGTTTGGTATGAGCTGGAATAATTGGTTTTGTTTACATTTTGTTAAAAATTGTTTTAAAAGAGAATGACATATTTATTTGACCAATTTTTGGATGAAATTCTAAAATTTATAGTGTTTCGAGTTATTGGCAAAAACAACAAAAAGAAACGTGTTATGTTATGTTATTATATTTTATAGAAATTTAAAAATATTCAAAGAAAAACATGGATCGTGCAAAGACTAAATGTTAATTTTATAATAAAAAAAGATTTTAACGATCCCAAATGTAGGTTACCATTGGTTTAAACAAGAAATTTTTCTTTTTCGCGTTTTATAATTTCTTATATTGTGATCTAAAAGACTTGGTTCGAGCTCGCGGTGCTCAACAGGGTTGTTTTTGTGAAATAATGTTGCACTAAGCTTAGGGAACAATGAGTTTCTAGGACGTTTCTTATCTATATGGACTTTGTTTTCAAGCATTTCGTTTGTTTTTTGTTGAATTTGTTTAGTTTTCTGTTCTCTTGGTTGCTTATTGAGGGTGCAAACCGTCATTTTCTCGTCAACTGGCTCGACAAGGCAACTTCCAAAATAAACTTCTTTAGAAAAGAAGGGTTTATCTTGTTTCGATTCCTTCTTTGTATGAACTGGTTTAATGGAACGAATTGGAATAAGAATTTCTCTCTGAGTCTTTGTTTCATATTCCAAATCGTTTACCTTTAAATTTTGGTTCAAAGGTTTTTGTCCGTTCTTGCGGCCTCTTACAATTTTAGCCTTAGGTACTGGTGTTTCAACCTGTGCCTGGGCGACATCTATATGGACCACCTCTGTGAACATTGTGGACATACCTATAAAGGATGGAATCTCAATGTTTTCCTTGTCAAGTTTTGTTTTCTTGAACGTTACGCGTTTGTTTGGTCTTTCAATAATACAATTTGGAGGCACGCAATCGAACCCTGATATGCCATCTTTTAAATTCAGAGTGGCTGTTTGTAGTGGAGAATTTATAAAATATGTACTCATATTTTGAAAAGTGCCGGATGCCGTTTTAATTTTTATTTTATCTTCTTCATTATTCTGTTTGTTTTGACCTCGTGTCGATTTATTTCTTATATTTGTTTGTATATTGTCTTTTAGCGACGATTTTTTCAGATTGCTTATATCTAATTCGGCCGGGCTGTTTGTTTCGATTGGTTTGGGTACTGATGTTATAATTATATTCGAAGGGTTCATTACAGGTTGCTTGTGTGGAGACAAGTGATTTTTGTCCCACTGTTTTTTGGGGTAACATGTGTTTTCGTCATGTCCCGCTTGTAAACAAAAGTTGCATTTACCATTATTTCTATTATTATTATTATTATCGTTTGTAACCATGTGTATGTGGTTACTTATATTGTTAGGTAAAAGAAAATTACACGTATTATTCGTGTGTCCGTACACACGACAATGATCGCAGTAGGGAGTGCGCATGCGAATTCTGCATTCATCGTAAAGATGACCAAATTTACTACAAAAACCACATTGTATCTGTTGATTTGAGTAAATGTCATTATTAAAATTTTGGCCATTCGTATCGTTATTATTATTTTGATAATTAAAGTTGCTATTATTATTATTATAATTATTATTGTTATAATTGTTATTATTATAATTATTATTTTTATTGTAATTACCGTTTCTATTGAAATTATTTTGATTATTTTTAAAGTTTTTGTTTCTATTATTATTCTGTTTATTACCAATATTATTTCTATTATTCTTATTATTATTACAATGTCCGGTACTATTACTTGGGAAGTTATTGTAGTGATTGTAGGTAAGTAAATTTTCTTCTATATTTTGTCCAAAATTGTTATTGTTATTTGATATTAAATGTTCGTTTTGGAAAAAATTAGTTCCCGTGTTTTGATTGGGTTGTATATTTGATGTAAAGTGATTAAAAGTGGAAGGCGGAGCTAGAGCGAATTGTTTTTCTGCTCCCTCGAGATATTCTGCTTTGGCAGCTAATGTTTTGAAAGTCTTATGGTCTTCGTGTAGGAAGAAAAGCCGATGATTGGAATTTAATAATCCATTTTGGAATGAAAATATTGCAGTTTCCTCTAAATCTTGGGCTACGGATCCATACGCGTTAGGATGCCGTTGGATTGCTTGATCTGCGCAATCTTTCAAGAGAGATTTTATTCGACCTGCAAACTCTGAAAGAGTTTCTCCAGGAAATTGTCTGGAGTTTTGTAATTCTTTTAACAAGATAGCATATGGTTTACGTTCAATTAATTTCTCTTGAACAGTATTCAAAAAATCTGTAAAATTTCCCGTAGGAATATTTACTAAAATAGCGGCGGCTCGACCACGGAATCTAAGGGGGAGAATGGATAAAAAAATTTTTTGCTCTTCTGCCGAAAGAATTTTATATGTTGTTCGGCAACATCCTATAAATACCGTTACCTCGGATGCTAAATTAGGTCCGAGTTCCGCGCTTAATAAAGGAATCGAATTGCACACAAAACTGCTTATTTTTTCTAATGACATATTGTGACTTATTGATTAATAAGACTTAAATTCTATAAAAAAAAAAAATTTTTTTTTTTTTCAAAATCTGCTGTTCTGTTGTTGATGATATTTGATGCTTTGCCTGCATCCTGGTTCGTAGATTATTGATAATGTGAGAAAATAATCCAAGCTGCTGTTATTGATGATAATTCGTCGAGTTTCTCTGCAAACGTTCGATCACTATCTTCGCTTTCAAATTCCGGAGGAGAGGTTTGTTGAAACATTCGCCGAATTTTTACGCAGTTATTTTTAGTTCTTTCTTCTGAGATTTTTATCGCTTAGCGACTCAGAACTACCGTAGCTGCGCCACTGTTATGTAAAAATTCTTTTGATATTGTTTCAAACTGGCTCTTTCCAGAATCTGAATATTAGAGATTTGTGATCGAACAATGTTTTATTTTCTTTGGGTTGTTCAAACTTAACTTCTTGATCGGGTGTTCCACCGCAGGAATTAAATAAAAGCTCTTTGGAAAAATTCTCTTTCCATTTGGTTTTAGAACTCTCTGCTTCTCAAAAAATTTCCAAAGGGTATTATCAAGTGGGAGGCGTTTCCCGCAGAGGTAATAAAGAAATGTATAATCCAAAAAAAAACTTACTTATTGATTTGTTACAGTTGGTGTCCGGATGGTTTAATGAAATGAAAACCCCTTTTTTTTATATTATTCACTCTTCAATTTTTTTATTGACTTTTAATTTAAGAATTCTCTTTTCACAATAACTTTACTTAAGAATTCTCTTTTCACAATAACTGATCTTACTTTTAATTTAAGACTTCTCTTCTGACAATGACTTTACTTTTAATTTAAGAATTCTCTTTTCACAATGACTTTACTTTTAAGAATTCTCTTTTCACAATAACTTTACTTTTAATTTAAAAATTCTCCTTTCACAATAACTTTTCTTTCAATTTAAGGATTACAGTTTCACAACAACTGATCTTACTTTTAATTTAAGACTTCTCTTCTCACAATGACTTTACTTTTAATTTAAGAATTCTCTTTTCACAATGACTTTACTTTTAAGAATTCTCTTTTCACAATAACTTTACTTTTAATTTAAAAATTCTCCTTTCACAATAACTTTTCTTTCAATTTAAGGATTACAGTTTCACAACAACTGATCTTACTTTTAATTTAAGGATTTCAGTTTCACAACAACTGATCTTACTTTTAATTTAAGACTTCTTTTTTCACAATAACTTTACTTTGAATTTAAGACTTCTTTTTTCACAATAACTTACTGACTACTGATTTCTTATTTCTGACTTCTTATTACTGACTTGTTATTACTGACTTGTTATTACTGACTTGTTATTACTGACTTGTTCCGATGTTTTTTCTCAACTACCGTGTACCAGATATTTCTTCAACTGCCTTTTGATTATTCAAAGCAGCCTTTTTATAGCTAGAAAATTGCGTACTTTGCACCTAGTGTTCCAATTTAATAGTTTTTTTTTAGGAGACGTTGCACTATTGAGCAATGGGTTTATTTCGTGTTCCCAATATTTGAATTTTTGCAATTTTAGTATTTCGAAATTCAAATATTTATACTTATGCCGATAGTGCATTTTTTGATGTTGAAATTTACGCCCAAAAGAACAAATTGTCTTAGCTTAGATTTGGTTTTAACGTTCGCTTGAAATAAATCCGCAACATGTTGAAACCGTTAACATGTTTCGGACTTATTTCATGTGCCTGGAGAGTTTTTTTTATTAAAATCGGACCGTGTCAACTTTTTTACACAACATTTCCTCTCATATTACAACAACAAAATTGTATTTGCCTTCAAACAAGGATCTTAGGATTCTTGTGTGAAAGCAGATACAATTTTGTGTATGTTTACATATAAAAAACGATCGCCCGAATGTTAAAGAACAAGAAATAAAGTTGTTGTTCAAAAAAAAAAAATTTTTAACTTACTATTATTATTATTTTTCTCTAAATTAAATTTTCAATAAATGTAAATATTTGTTTTGTTTACATTTTTTATAACAATAATTTTTATTACTTAATACTAAAATTTAAAAAGCTTATTGTTTAAATTTTGTGTTCAATTCAATTTACAAAAAAAAATGATTTGCTAGGTCAGCATTTTCACATACGAAAGGTTTACGGTTAAAAAATTTATGAGTGGGCAATGCATTTTTTGTTTGCATAAAAGAAAGTAGGTCATCTTTTAGTGACTCATGAAATATTTGGTTTTTGTTTTGATATCTGTTTGGTATGAGCTGGAATAATTGGTTTTGTTTACATTTTGTTAAAAATTGTTTTAAAAGAGAATGACATATTTATTTGACCAATTTTTGGATGAAATTCTAAAATTTATAGTGTTTCGAGTTATTGGCAAAAACAACAAAAAGAAACATGTTATGTTATGTTATTATATTTTATAGAAATTTAAAAATATTCAAAGAAAAACATGGATCGTGCAAAGACTAAATGTTAATTTTATAATAAAAAAAGATTTTAACGATCCCAAATGTAGGTTACCATTGGTTTAAACAAGAAATTTTTCTTTTTCGCGTTTTATAATTTCTTATATTGTGATCTAAAAGACTTGGTTCGAGCTCGCGGTGCTCAACAGGGTTGTTTTTGTGAAATAATGTTGTACTAAGCTTAGGGAACAATGAGTTTCTAGGACGTTTCTTATCTATATGGACTTTGTTTTCAAGCATTTCGTTTGTTTTTTGTTGAATTTGTTTAGTTTTCTGTTCTCTTGGTTGCTTATTGAGGGTGCAAACCGTCATTTTCTCGTCAACTGGCTCGACAAGGCAACTTCCAAAATAAACTTCTTTAGAAAAGAGGGGTTTATCTTGTTTCGATTCCTTCTTTGTATGAACTGGTTTAATGGAACGAATTGGAATAAGAATTTCTCTCTGAGTCTTTGTTTCATATTCCAAATCGTTTACCTTTAAATTTTGGTTCAAAGGTTTTTGTCCGTTCTTGCGGCCTCTTACAATTTTAGCCTTAGGTACTGGTGTTTCAACCTGTGCCTGGGCGACATCTATATGGACCACCTCTGTGAACATTGTGGACATACCTATAAAGGATGGAATCTCAATGTTTTCCTTGTCAAGTTTTGTTTTCTTGAACGTTACGCGTTTGTTTGGTCTTTCAATAATACAATTTGGAGGCACGCAATCGAACCCTGATATGCCATCTTTTAAATTCAGAGTGGCTGTTTGTAGTGGAGAATTTATAAAATATGTACTCATATTTTGAAAAGTGCCGGATGCCGTTTTAATTTTTATTTTATCTTCTTCATTATTCTGTTTGTTTTGACCTCGTGTCGATTTATTTCTTATATTTGTTTGTATATTGTCTTTTAGCGACGATTTTTTCAGATTGCTTATATCTAATTCGGCCGGGCTGTTTGTTTCGATTGGTTTGGGTACTGATGTTATAATTATATTCGAAGGGTTCATTACAGGTTGCTTGAGTGGAGACAAGTGATTTTTGTCCCACTGTTTTTTGGGGTAACATGTGTTTTCGTCATGTCCCGCTTGTAAACAAAAGTTGCATTTATCATTATTTCTATTATTATTATTATTATCGTTTGTAACCATGTGTATGTGGTTACTTATATTGTTAGGTAAAAGAAAATTACACGTATTATTCGTGTGTCCGTACACACGACAATGATCGCAGTAGGGAGTGCGCATGCGAATTCTGCATTCATCGTAAAGATGACCAAATTTACTACAAAAACCACATTGTATCTGTTGATTTGAGTAAATGTCATTATTAAAATTTTGGCCATTCGTATCGTTATTAATATTTTGATAATTAAAGTTGCTATTATTATTATTATAATTATTATTGTTATAATTGTTATTATTATAATTATTATTTTTATTGTAATTACCGTTTCTATTGAAATTATTTTGATTATTTTTAAAGTTTTTGTTTCTATTATTATTCTGTTTATTACCAATATTATTTCTATTATTCTTATTATTATTACAATGTCCGGTACTATTACTTGGGAAGTTATTGTAGTGATTGTAGGTAAGTAAATTTTCTTCTATATTTTGTCCAAAATTGTTATTGTTATTTGATATTAAATGTTCGTTTTGGAAAAAATTAGTTCCCGTGTTTTCATTGGGTTGTATATTTGATGTAAAGTGATTAAAAGTGGAAGGCGGAGCTAGAGCGAATTGTTTTTCTGCTCCCTCGAGATATTTTGCTTTGGCAGCTAATGTTTTGAAAGTCTTATGGTCTTCGTGTAGGAAGAAAAGCCGATGATTGGAATTTAATAATCCATTTTGGAATGAAAATATTGCAGTTTCCTCTAAATCTTGGGCTACGGATCCATACGCGTTAGGATGCCGTTGGATTGCTTGATCTGCGCAATCTTTCAAGAGAGATTTTATTCGACCTGCAAACTCTGAAAGAGTTTCTCCAGGAAATTGTCTGGAGTTTTGTAATTCTTTTAACAAGATAGCATATGGTTTACGTTCAATTAATTTCTCTTGAACAGTATTCAAAAAATCTGTAAAATTTCCCGTAGGAATATTTACTAAAATAGCGGCGGCTCGACCACGGAATCTAAGGGGGAGAATGGATAAAAAAATTTTTGTCAACTTTTTTACACAACATTTCCTCTCATATTACAACAACAAAATTGTATTTGCCTTCAAACAAGGATCTTAGGATTCTTGTGTGAAAGCAGATACAATTTTGTATATGTTTACATATAAAAAACGATCGCCCGAATGTTAAAGAACAAGAAATAAAGTTGTTGTTCAAAAAAAAAAAATTTTTAACTTACTATTATTATTATTTTTCTCTAAATTAAATTTTCAATAAATGTAAATATTTGTTTTGTTTACATTTTTTATAACAATAATTTTTATTACTTAATACTAAAATTTAAAAAGCTTATTGTTTAAATTTTGTGTTCAATTCAATTTACAAAAAAAAATGATTTGCTAGGTCAGCATTTTCACATACGAAAGGTTTACGGTTAAAAAATTTATGAGTGGGCAATGCATTTTTTGTTTGCATAAAAGAAAGTAGGTCATCTTTTAGTGACTCATGAAATATTTGGTTTTTGTTTTGATATCTGTTTGGTATGAGCTGGAATAATTGGTTTTGTTTACATTTTGTTAAAAATTGTTTTAAAAGAGAATGACATATTTATTTGACCAATTTTTGGATGAAATTCTAGGTTACCATTGGTTTAAACAAGAAATTTTTCTTTTTCGCGTTTTATAATTTCTTATATTGTGATCTAAAAGACTTGGTTCGAGCTCGCGGTGCTCAACAGGGTTGTTTTTGTGAAATAATGTTGTACTAAGCTTAGGGAACAATGAGTTTCTAGGACGTTTCTTATCTATATCGACTTTGTTTTCAAGCATTTCGTTTGTTTTTTGTTGAATTTGTTTAGTTTTCTGTTCTCTTGGTTGCTTATTGAGGGTGCAAACCGTCATTTTCTCGTCAACTGGCTCGACAAGGCAACTTCCAAAATAAACTTCTTTAGAAAAGAGGGGTTTATCTTGTTTCGATTCCTTCTTTGTATGAACTGGTTTAATGGAACGAATTGGAATAAGAATTTCTCTCTGAGTCTTTGTTTCATATTCCAAATCGTTTACCTTTAAATTTTGGTTCAAAGGTTTTTGTCCGTTCTTGCGGCCTCTTACAATTTTAGCCTTAGGTACTGGTGTTTCAACCTGTGCCTGGGCGACATCTATATGGACCACCTCTGTGAACATTGTGGACATACCTATAAAGGATGGAATCTCAATGTTTTCCATGTCAAGTTTTGTTTTCTTGAACGTTACGCGTTTGTTTGGTCTTTCAATAATACAATTTGGAGGCACGCAATCGAACCCTGATATGCCATCTTTTAAATTCAGAGTGGCTGTTTGTAGTGGAGAATTTATAAAATATGTACTCATATTTTGAAAAGTGCCGGATGCCGTTTTAATTTTTATTTTATCTTCTTCATTATTCTGTTTGTTTTGACCTCGTGTCGATTTATTTCTTATATTTGTTTGTATATTGTCTTTTAGCGACGATTTTTTCAGATTGCTTATATCTAATTCGGCCGGGCTGTTTGTTTCGATTGGTTTGGGTACTGATGTTATAATTATATTCGAAGGGTTCATTACAGGTTACTTGAGTGGAGACAAGTGATTTTTGTCCCACTGTTTTTTGGGGTAACATGTGTTTTCGTCATGTCCCGCTTGTAAACAAAAGTTGCATTTATCATTATTTCTATTATTATTATTATTATCGTTTGTAACCATGTGTGTGTGGTTACTTATATTGTTAGGTAAAAGAAAATTACACGTATTATTCGTGTGTCCGTACACACGACAATGATCGCAGTAGGGAGTGCGCATGCGAATTCTGCATTCATCGTAAAGATGACCAAATTTACTACAAAAACCACATTGTATCTGTTGATTTGAGTAAATGTCATTATTAAAATTTTGGCCATTCGTATCGTTATTATTATTTTGATAATTAAAGTTGCTATTATTATTATTATAATTATTATTGTTATAATTGTTATTATTATAATTATTATTTTTATTGTAATTACCGTTTCTATTGAAATTATTTTGATTATTTTTAAAGTTTTTGTTTCTATTATTATTCTGTTTATTACCAATATTATTTCTATTATTCTTATTATTATTACAATGTCCGGTACTATTACTTGGGAAGTTATTGTAGTGATTGTAGGTAAGTAAATTTTCTTCTATATTTTGTCCAAAATTGTTATTGTTATTTGATATTAAATGTTCGTTTTGGAAAAAATTAGTTCCCGTGTTTTGATTGGGTTGTATATTTGATGTAAAGTGATTAAAAGTGGAAGGCGGAGCTAGAGCGAATTGTTTTTCTGCTCCCTCGAGATATTTTGCTTTGGCAGCTAATGTTTTGAAAGTCTTATGGTCTTCGTGTAGGAAGAAAAGCCGATGATTGGAATTTAATAATCCATTTTGGAATGAAAATATTGCAGTTTCCTCTAAATCTTGGGCTACGGATCCATACGCGTTAGGATGCCGTTGGATTGCTTGATCTGCGCAATCTTTCAAGAGAGATTTTATTCGACCTGCAAACTCTGAAAGAGTTTCTCCAGGAAATTGTCTGGAGTTTTGTAATTCTTTTAACAAGATAGCATATGGTTTACGTTCAATTAATTTCTCTTGAACAGTATTCAAAAAATCTGTAAAATTTCCCGTAGGAATATTTACTAAAATAGCGGCGGCTCGACCACGGAATCTAAGGGGGAGAATGGATAAAAAAATTTTTTGCTCTTCTGCCGAAAGAATTTTATATGTTGTTCGGCAACATCCTATAAATACCGTTACCTCGGATGCTAAATTAGGTCCGAGTTCCGCGCTTAATAAAGGAATCGAATTGCACACAAAACTGCTTATTTTTTCTAATGACATATTGTGACTTATTGATTAATTTGGAAAAATTCTCTTTCCATTTGGTTTTAGAACTCTCTGCTTCTCAAAAAATTTCCAAAGGGTATTATTAAGTGGGAGGGGTTTCCCGCAGAGGTAATAAAGAAATGTATAATCCAAAAAAAAACTTACTTATTCATTTGTTACAGTTGGTGTCCGGATGGTTTAATGAAATGAAAACCCCTTTTTTTTATATTATTCACTCTTCAATTTTTTTATTGACTTTTAATTTAAGAATTCTCTTTTCACAATAACTTTACTTAAGAATTCTCTTTTCACAATAACTGATCTTACTTTTAATTTAAGACTTCTCTTCTCACAATGACTTTACTTTTACTTTAAGAATTCTCTTTTCACAATGACTTTACTTTTAAGAATTCTCTTTTCACAATAACTTTACTTTTAATTTAAAAATTCTCCTTTCACAATAACTTTTCTTTCAATTTAAGGATTACAGTTTCAAAACAACTGATCTTACTTTTAATTTAAGACTTCTCTTCTCACAATGACTTTACTTTTAATTTAAGAATTCTCTTTTCACAATGACTTTACTTTTAAGAATTCTCTTTTCACAATAACTTTACTTTTAATTTAAAAATTCTCCTTTCACAATAACTTTTCTTTCAATTTAAGGATTACAGTTTCACAACAACTGATCTTACTTTTAATTTAAGGATTTCAGTTTCACAACAACTGATCTTACTTTTAATTTAAGACTTCTTTTTTCACAATAACTTTACTTTGAATTTAAGACTTCTTTTTTCACAATAACTTACTGACTACTGATTTCTTATTTCTGACTTCTTATTACTGACTTGTTATTACTGACTTGTTATTACTGACTTGTTATTACTGCCTTGTTCCGATGTTTTTTCTCAACTACCGTGTACCAGATATTTCTTCAACTGCCTTTTGATTATTCAAAGCAGCCTTTTTATAGCTAGAAAATTGCGTACTTTGCACCTAGTGTTCCAATTTAATAGTTTTTTTTTAGGAGACGTTGCACTATTGAGCAATGGGTTTATTTCGTGTTCCCAATATTTGAATTTTTGCAATTTTAGTATTTCGAAATTCAAATATTTATACTTATGCCGATAGTGCATTTTTTGATGTTGAAATTTACGCCCAAAAGAACAAATTGTCTTAGCTTAGATTTGGTTTTAACGTTCGCTTGAAATAAATCCGCAACATGTTGAAACCGTTAACATGTTTCGGACTTATTTCATGTGCCTGGAGAGTTTTTTATTAAAATCGGACCGTGTCAACTTTTTTACACAACATTTCCTCTCATATTACAACAACAAAATTGTATTTGCCTTCAAACAAGGATCTTAGGATTCTTGTGTGAAAGCAGATACAATTTTGTATATGTTTACATATAAAAAACGATCGCCCGAATGTTAAAGAACAAGAAATAAAGTTGTTGTTCAAAAAAAAAAAATTTTTAACTTACTATTATTATTATTTTTCTCTAAATTAAATTTTCAATAAATGTAAATATTTGTTTTGTTTACATTTTTTATAACAATAATTTTTATTACTTAATACTAAAATTTAAAAAGCTTATTGTTTAAATTTTGTGTTCAATTCAATTTACAAAAAAAAATGATTTGCTAGGTCAGCATTTTCACATACGAAAGGTTTACGGTTAAAAAATTTATGAGTGGGCAATGCATTTTTTGTTTGCATAAAAGAAAGTAGGTCATCTTTTAGTGACTCATGAAATATTTGGTTTTTGTTTTGATATCTGTTTGGTATGAGCTGGAATAATTGGTTTTGTTTACATTTTGTTAAAAATTGTTTTAAAAGAGAATGACATATTTATTTGACCAATTTTTGGATGAAATTCTAGGTTACCATTGGTTTAAACAAGAAATTTTTCTTTTTCGCGTTTTATAATTTCTTATATTGTGATCTAAAAGACTTGGTTCGAGCTCGCGGTGCTCAACAGGGTTGTTTTTGTGAAATAATGTTGTACTAAGCTTAGGGAACAATGAGTTTCTAGGACGTTTCTTATCTATATCGACTTTGTTTTCAAGCATTTCGTTTGTTTTTTGTTGAATTTGTTTAGTTTTCTGTTCTCTTGGTTGCTTATTGAGGGTGCAAACCGTCATTTTCTCGTCAACTGGCTCGACAAGGCAACTTCCAAAATAAACTTCTTTAGAAAAGAGGGGTTTATCTTGTTTCGATTCCTTCTTTGTATGAACTGGTTTAATGGAACGAATTGGAATAAGAATTTCTCTCTGAGTCTTTGTTTCATATTCCAAATCGTTTACCTTTAAATTTTGGTTCAAAGGTTTTTGTCCGTTCTTGCGGCCTCTTACAATTTTAGCCTTAGGTACTGGTGTTTCAACCTGTGCCTGGGCGACATCTATATGGACCACCTCTGTGAACATTGTGGACATACCTATAAAGGATGGAATCTCAATGTTTTCCATGTCAAGTTTTGTTTTCTTGAACGTTACGCGTTTGTTTGGTCTTTCAATAATACAATTTGGAGGCACGCAATCGAACCCTGATATGCCATCTTTTAAATTCAGAGTGGCTGTTTGTAGTGGAGAATTTATAAAATATGTACTCATATTTTGAAAAGTGCCGGATGCCGTTTTAATTTTTATTTTATCTTCTTCATTATTCTGTTTGTTTTGACCTCGTGTCGATTTATTTCTTATATTTGTTTGTATATTGTCTTTTAGCGACGATTTTTTCAGATTGCTTATATCTAATTCGGCCGGGCTGTTTGTTTCGATTGGTTTGGGTACTGATGTTATAATTATATTCGAAGGGTTCATTACAGGTTACTTGAGTGGAGACAAGTGATTTTTGTCCCACTGTTTTTTGGGGTAACATGTGTTTTCGTCATGTCCCGCTTGTAAACAAAAGTTGCATTTATCATTATTTCTATTATTATTATTATTATCGTTTGTAACCATGTGTGTGTGGTTACTTATATTGTTAGGTAAAAGAAAATTACACGTATTATTCGTGTGTCCGTACACACGACAATGATCGCAGTAGGGAGTGCGCATGCGAATTCTGCATTCATCGTAAAGATGACCAAATTTACTACAAAAACCACATTGTATCTGTTGATTTGAGTAAATGTCATTATTAAAATTTTGGCCATTCGTATCGTTATTATTATTTTGATAATTAAAGTTGCTATTATTATTATTATAATTATTATTGTTATAATTGTTATTATTATAATTATTATTTTTATTGTAATTACCGTTTCTATTGAAATTATTTTGATTATTTTTAAAGTTTTTGTTTCTATTATTATTCTGTTTATTACCAATATTATTTCTATTATTCTTATTATTATTACAATGTCCGGTACTATTACTTGGGAAGTTATTGTAGTGATTGTAGGTAAGTAAATTTTCTTCTATATTTTGTCCAAAATTGTTATTGTTATTTGATATTAAATGTTCGTTTTGGAAAAAATTAGTTCCCGTGTTTTGATTGGGTTGTATATTTGATGTAAAGTGATTAAAAGTGGAAGGCGGAGCTAGAGCGAATTGTTTTTCTGCTCCCTCGAGATATTCTGCTTGGCAGCTAATGTTTTGAAAGTCTTATGGTCTTCGTGTAGGAAGAAAAGCCGATGATTGGAATTTAATAATCCATTTTGGAATGAAAATATTGCAGTTTCCTCTAAATCTTGGGCTACGGATCCATACGCGTTAGGATGCCGTTGGATTGCTTGATCTGCGCAATCTTTCAAGAGAGATTTTATTCGACCTGCAAACTCTGAAAGAGTTTCTCCAGGAAATTGTCTGGAGTTTTGTAATTCTTTTAACAAGATAGCATATGGTTTACGTTCAATTAATTTCTCTTGAACAGTATTCAAAAAATCTGTAAAATTTCCCGTAGGAATATTTACTAAAATAGCGGCGGCTCGACCACGGAATCTAAGGGGGAGAATGGATAAAAAAATTTTTTGCTCTTCTGCCGAAAGAATTTTATATGTTGTTCGGCAACATCCTATAAATACCGTTACCTCGGATGCTAAATTAGGTCCGAGTTCCGCGCTTAATAAAGGAATCGAATTGCACACAAAACTGCTTATTTTTTCTAATGACATATTGTGACTTATTGATTAATAAGACTTAAATTCTATAAAAAAAAAAAATTTTTTTTTTTTTCAAAATCTGCTGTTCTGTTGTTGATGATATTTGATGCTTTGCCTGCATCCTGGTTCGTAGATTATTGATAATGTGAGAAAATAATCCAAGCTGCTGTTATTGATGATAATTCGTCGAGTTTCTCTGCAAACGTTCGATCACTATCTTCGCTTTCAAATTCCGGAGGAGAGGTTTGTTGAAACATTCGCCGAATTTTTACGCAGTTATTTTTAGTTCTTTCTTCTGAGATTTTTAACGCTTAGCGACTCAGAACTACCGTAGCTGCGCCACTGTTATGTAAAAATTCTTTTGATATTGTTTCAAACTGGCTCTTTCCAGAATCTGAATATTAGAGATTTGTGATCGAACAATGTTTTATTTTCTTTGGGTTGTTCAAACTTAACTTCTTGATCGGGTGTTCCACCGCAGGAATTAAATAAAAGCTCTTTGGAAAAATTCTCTTTCCATTTGGTTTTAGAACTCTCTGCTTCTCAAAAAATTTCCAAAGGGTATTATCAAGTGGGAGGGGTTTCCCGCAGAGGTAATAAAGAAATGTATAATCCAAAAAAAAACTTACTTATTGATTTGTTACAGTTGGTGTCCGGATGGTTTAATGAAATGAAAACCCCTTTTTTTTATATTATTCACTCTTCAATTTTTTTATTGACTTTTAATTTAAGAATTCTCTTTTCACAATAACTTTACTTAAGAATTCTCTTTTCACAATAACTGATCTTACTTTTAATTTAAGACTTCTCTTCTCACAATGACTTTACTTTTAATTTAAGAATTCTCTTTTCACAATGACTTTACTTTTAAGAATTCTCTTTTCACAATAACTTTACTTTTAATTTAAAAATTCTCCTTTCACAATAACTTTTCTTTCAATTTAAGGATTACAGTTTCACAACAACTGATCTTACTTTTAATTTAAGACTTCTCTTCTCACAATGACTTTACTTTTAATTTAAGAATTCTCTTTTCACAATGACTTTACTTTTAAGAATTCTCTTTTCACAATAACTTTACTTTTAATTTAAAAATTCTCCTTTCACAATAACTTTTCTTTCAATTTAAGGATTACAGTTTCACAACAACTGATCTTACTTTTAATTTAAGGATTTCAGTTTCACAACAACTGATCTTACTTTTAATTTAAGACTTCTTTTTTCACAATAACTTTACTTTGAATTTAAGACTTCTTTTTTCACAATAACTTACTGACTACTGATTTCTTATTTCTGACTTCTTATTACTGACTTGTTATTACTGACTTGTTATTACTGACTTGTTATTACTGACTTGTTCCGATGTTTTTTCTCAACTACCGTGTACCAGATATTTCTTCAACTGCCTTTTGATTATTCAAAGCAGCCTTTTTATAGCTAGAAAATTGCGTACTTTGCACCTAGTGTTCCAATTTAATAGTTTTTTTTTAGGAGACGTTGCACTATTGAGCAATGGGTTTATTTCGTGTTCCCAATATTTGAATTTTTGCAATTTTAGTATTTCGAAATTCAAATATTTATACTTATGCCGATAGCGCATTTTTTGATGTTGAAATTTACGCCCAAAAGAACAAATTGTCTTAGCTTAGATTTGGTTTTAACGTTCGCTTGAAATAAATCCGCAACATGTTGAAACCGTTAACATGTTTCGGACTTATTTCATGTGTCTGGAGAGTTTTTTATTAAAATCGGACCGTGTCAACTTTTTTACACAACATCACCACGGAAGTTTAATGGTTGCATCTGTCGTGGAATTCTCTTGAAAAGGGTAAAATTGGAAGTGCGACAGAGAAGAAATAAAATTCACACTGAAGTCAGCATGGACGTACACCGTTCAGGGACGAAGGGTACGCATACGTGAAGCACACGTTACAGAATAAGCAACTCACATTGTAAATTTCATCGAAATCGGATAAGATTTACAAGTTCCTCTTTTATTGACCATTTCAAATCAAAAATCCTACTTTATTAGTATTTTTAAACTGTGTAGATGTAAAATACTTTTATCATGGCATTATCGCCTACTGTGAATTTTCAAAATAATCCAATTATAGAACGACACAACGATGCACTACGATTCACACGAGAAAAAGTGTCCATACGATATTTTATATTTTATATTAATTGTTTAAGAATTATTGTACTAAGAATTGAAAGTAGATTGACGAAGTTGTAGTTTTTGGAAATATATGGCTACTTTAGCTTGGACCGATTTATAAAAAAAAATTTAAGAATTCGTTTTTTCATTTCTTATTCTTTAGGAATTGTATGAGTATATTCTTGTTGACAATTCTATGAATTTTTTTACTTTCCCGATAAACGAATGTTTAGGAAAGTACTATAATCGTGCGAAAACCTAACTTTTATTCTAGAAGGCCTAGGAAGATGAAAATAAGTGCAAAATCCGTTTCATCAAAGATAATTAGCCCCATGTCCATCCGTTCGCCCGTCCGCTTCTTTAAATTATTAATAAAATTTAAATGGAAGGTCTGATTTCTATGAAACTTTCACCATTTTGGTGTTGCAAATGCGAGATGGTGTTAGATTCTGGGCGAAATTAATATATGGCAACACTATTTGGTAACGCTTTTTTTTGTCTAAAAACGACAAAATTTTGTGTCCACTGTGCAGACAAACTGCTGGGCCGGGACCTTAATTCTGTCAATGACAGGCGGATTTTAACGAAACTTGGAATGTATATTCGGGATGGCTAACTGAAAAGATATAATATGTCTCCCTTCGGTGAAGAGTTGTGGGGGCTAAAATAAAAAAACTTCAATAATTCACTCAATAATGTGCGGATTTTCTTAAAACTTGGTATGTATATTATGGATAGGCCAACTGGAAAAATAGAATCCTTCTCCACTTGATTTTTTTAGGTTACAATGAGT
Organism: Xylophagus ater; assembly: GCA_963422695.1. Taxonomy (NCBI): domain Eukaryota; kingdom Metazoa; phylum Arthropoda; class Insecta; order Diptera; family Xylophagidae; genus Xylophagus; species Xylophagus ater. Next base: position 372,682 of record CAUJSI010000004.1, read on the forward strand.
AAATTACATAGCATTGTATTTTATATCCGCAAAGTCTCAATATCTAGTTTACAAATGCTAATAAAGAATAGTTTATTTTTAAGGGGAAAATAAATTGTATCTCCAAAAGATGGCACGTATATTCTTTTTATTTATATTAAAAATATCGATTACAATAATTAAAAATTAAACTTGTGAATTTCAATATATTCTTATTCTCACACTTATTTATTTACAAATCCAAACATCAATGCTTTTTTCAATGGTTTTCGTGAATTTGGTCCAGAAAAATAAACAGCTGTTTTCTATATAATTCTGAATCAAGAACCTTCTAAAACCTCTAGTTATTTCCATTCCTTCATTACACAAATTCGTAAAGCACACAACTGTGTGCCATATATTTTGTTGTTCCCATATATTTTGTTGTTGTTCCCATATAAATATATGGAAATCTTTTACCTGTCTAATCTGGCTCAACGACCAGATATCAACATACTTTCTGTGCTTAAACACTTCTTCTCATCAATAGCTTTCGATTGATATATATATTAAGCCACATCTTTTGTTACAATACGAATAAAAGGGACGCAAAGTTTTGTGTTTGCCTATTTATATATATAAGATAGAATACTATTACTTATTTTTACTAAGCAATAATAGTGTGAAAATTACCCACTAATATTTGATGTTATTAATTTTTAATACAATACTCTAAATTAAATTGATTTTAATGTACAAATTATATTAAGTCTCGTGGAAAGAAAGAAATGCTTATGAAAGTTTTTTATTATTTAAAATGATCGTTTTCGTCTCACCAAATGTACTTAGGACTCATCAGCTGAACTCGTACATTTGCTTGTTCAGGAACGGTATTCATTTTAATTTGTAAGCATACTAGAAGGACTATATTTTTCATTATATTCGAACCAAATCAACTTTTTGATTTTTACGAATTATAATTTAATGAAAATTTTGGTTGTATTTTTCCTTCATCTTATATTTTCTGGCATTACGATTTTTATTTTTTCCCGATAAATCGGCACAGGGAAAAAACCAACACTTTCTCAAAAAAATATGTGCTTTGAAGCTAAATTTCTTCAATTTGTTTCAAAAAACATCAAAAAAATTAGTATTGGATATTAACCATGTCTAAAAAATTCGTAATGTTTAATCAAAACATTGGAAAAAATACATCAGGGTTTGTGGCATAAACCTGTGCCGATTTATCGGGAAAAAATAAAAATCGTAATGCCAGAAAATATAAGATGAAGGAAAAATACAACCAAAATTTTCATTAAATTATAATTCGTAAAAATCAAAAAGTTGATTTGGTTCGAATATAATGAAAAATATAGTCCTTCTAGTATGCTTACAAATTAAAATGAATACCGTTCCTGAACAAGCAAATGTACGAGTTCAGCTGATGAGTCCTAAGTACATTTGGTGAGACGAAAACGATCATTTTAAATAATAAAAAACTTTCATAAGCATTTCTTTCTTTTCACGAGACTTAATATAATTTGTACATTAAAATCAATTTAATTTACAGTATTGTATTAAAAATTAATAACATCAAATATTAGTGGGTAATTTTCACACTATTATTGCTTAGTAAAAATAAGTAATAGTATTCTATCTTATAAAAATAACCAACCCACTGGAAAAAACCAACACTTTCTCAAAAAAATATGTGCTTTGAAGCTAAATTTCTTCAATTTGTTTCAAAAAACATCAAAAAAAATTAGTATTGGATATTAACCATGTCTAAAAAATTCGTAATGTTTAATCAAAACATTGGAAAAAATACATCAGGGTTTGTGGCATAAACCTGTGCCGATTTATCGGGAAAAAATAAAAATCGTAATGCCAGAAAATATAAGATGAAGGAAAAATACAACCAAAATTTTCATTAAATTATAATTCGTAAAAATCAAAAAGTTGATTTGGTTCGAATATAATGAAAAATATAGTCCTTCTAGTATGCTTACAAATTAAAATGAATACCGTTCCTGAACAAGCAAATGTACGAGTTCAGCTGATGAGTCCTAAGTACATTTGGTGAGACGAAAACGATCATTTTAAATAATAAAAAACTTTCATAAGCATTTCTTTCTTTTCACGAGACTTAATATAATTTGTACATTAAAATCAATTTAATTTACAGTATTGTATTAAAAATTAATAACATCAAATATTAGTGGGTAATTTTCACACTATTATTGCTTAGTAAAAATAAGTAATAGTATTCTATCTTATAAAAATAACCAACCCACTGGAAAAAACCAACACTTTCTCAAAAAAATATGTGCTTTGAAGCTAAATTTCTTCAATTTGTTTCAAAAAACATCAAAAAAAATTAGTATTGGATATTAACCATGTCTATTTATATATAGATCACATCTAACCTAATATTATAAAGAGGAAAGATTTGTATTTTTGTTTGTAACGAATAAACTCAAAAACTACTGGACCGAGTTCAAAAATTCTTTCACCATTAGAATGCTACATTATCCCTGAGTAACATAGGCTATATTTATTACTAGAAAAAATTAGGGATCCCTACTAAAACTTAAATAATGTAATATTTTTCTGTATCTGTAACGAATAAACACAAAAACTACTGGACCGATTTCAAAAATTCTTTCACCATTTGTTGAATTTCGGACCTAAAATCTAGGACAAATTGAATTAATAAAGGACAAAATACCAAAATTCATTGGAACGAGACTCACCTGAGATATCTGCGATGGATAAGGAGAATAAACCAAATAACTCCTTAAATTTTATTATGATCACTGATCAATGTTTATTTACTTTTAGTTTGACAGATCGTAACATCAAAGAAAATATCTTCCACATTAAAAGATGGCGTTTTTTTTTGTTGGGTGAACAACATTTGTGCAGTGGTTTGAAGCAATGTTGTTCAGTGGAATTTCTTTCTTAAGTTGCATATGTATATACGTAGGATGGCCAAGTTAAGATGAATAAGATGTAACATGTAGACTCAGTTGCATGATAAAATAAGGCCTATGTAAACATAAGCCATGTAGATAAGAAATCTACATGATAGTCTTATGCTAACCGGATGATGACTTAACATAGGAAAAGGTCCAAGTCAAATATGAGTAATGCAGATAAGAGGTTTGCATGATAAATAAAAGAAGGGATGTGATGTTTAAAGGCAGTCGATACTCAACCGCGAATAAAGCGAGGACTAAAAACGAAATAAGAAGAAATAAAGAAAATTTACAAATATAAATCAAGAAAGTGTTTTTATTTTATAAAGTAATTATCGTTTTTTCCTACATATATTTTGAACAGTTGAAATTCAAAATATAAAGGAATTTTAAATAAAAGACTTAGTTAGTTCTTTACAAGAAAATAAAAGAAACGGACGAAAGTATTTAAAAGCGAATCTCTTGTTAAAAAAAGTAGATTTTTTTCTTTCAAAAATTAATAGTTTTTTCATAAATTTTATATAACATAGTTTTTATCAATTTTTTTTATTTATTTTTTTTAATCTAATAAAATAAAGTATTTCATAGTCAACATTTGAATAAATTTTCGTTTTTTCTTTCTTTCGTGAATCAAGTGGAAAAATTTTCAGCCAGTGATTTGTTTGTTTAGAAAGCCCTATTTTTAGATCTCAGATTTCTTAACCTAATATTATAAAGAGGAAAGATTTGTATTTTTGTTTGTAACGAATAAACTCAAAAACTACTGGACCGATTTCAAAAATTCTTCAATGAAAATTAGCTTAAAGATTGAAGTCTTTGTTTGACGTTTATCTCAAAATGTTTAAAAAAAAAATGTAAAAAAGTAAATATCTACAAAATTAAATTACTTAAGCCATAAAATAAAAATGTACAAAAATGTAAATAAAGTCCTGCAAAAAGATACATTTACTCTACGTTTATCCCAAAATGTTTAAAAAAGAAATGTCCACCCGTGCGAAGCCGGGACGAGCCGCTAGTATTATATATTTAAATAAATCCGCACTCTAATAAATAAATTTAATAAAAAAGATAAGTCGAAATTCTTACATGGTTTTGTTGGTTCATTCTTTAGTGTACAATTATAAAGATCATCGTTTAGATGTTTTGAAATTATGAAGTAATTTAATGTGTTTTGGAATTTATTTTCTAATTGTCGCATATTGCATAAAATTTTGTAGCGCAATTATCAATCTACAATTTTCTAATTGTTTAAATTGAATAAATGGGAGCGAAGAAGGATGAGAAAATTCTGAAACAACAGTCGGCAACTTAAAAACCGTACTTGACTGTTTTCAGATGTTGAAAAGCAGCCAGGTACAAAACACTTACATTTATTTTGATTCAAAGATTTAAAATTTTCCATATTTCAAAAGCACATCTAACTCAAACGATTTTTTTTTTGAAAGATTAACTTTTTGTATTATCGGTAACACCAAATATATCAAATAGGCAATTTGAAATTGTAAATAAAGAACCACATGTAGAAATTTATATACAAATGCACACATACCAGAAAAAAATAAGAGTCATGGGAAATTGAATAAGAATTTGGGTAACTGGGATTATAAGATTCTAGCGAAATTTCGTAACATTTCATGCGTTTTTTTAAGAACATTTCATTCTCTCTCTTCCTGATGGATTTTGCGTTTGAAAACTACCTGGACCCTTTCGAACTTATTGCCAAGTTCTTTTTTTGTGCTTATTCTGGTTACTTAGCTAATTTTCCATACTTTATCATTTCTCATACTTCGATTAAAGTATATCTTAACGACAGAAATTCCGGCAAATTCTTTTATTTTGAATCCGGACGCCAGGCACAAGCAGCTAAATTTATAGATAGAAAAATGAGCGAAGCAAACCATAGTAGTGAATTTACATTTTCTCTATATCGGCCGGACCACTATGGAACTTTCCCGATAATGTCATCAAATATTCATTTCAGTTCTCCTATTCTAAATGTACATTCCAAGTTTCATGAAAATGTGACTAGTATTGGCCGAATTATTAAGGTTTTTTTATTTTGCATTCCCGTAACCCCACAGAGGGGAGTCGCATTCAGTTGGCCTATCCAAAATGTATACACTAAGTTTTAAAAAAATTCGCCCATTATTGAGTGAATTCTTGAAGTTTTTCTATTTCAGCCCCCACAATCCCCCATCGAGGGGAGATATTTTATCGCTTCAGTTTGCTCATCCCAAATGTACATTCCAAGTTTCATTAAAATCCTCCGGTTATTGACCGAATTATTAAGTTTTTTTTTATATCACCCTTCGCTACCCCCACCGAGGGGAGACGCATTCTATCTTTTCAGTTGCCCTATCCAGAATGTACACACCAAGTTGAAAGAAAATCTGCCTATTATTGAGTGAATTATTGAAGTTTTTCTTTTTAGCCCTCCACAACCCCACACTGCGGGGAGACATATTTTATTTTTTCAGCTGGTCCATCCCAAACGTACTTTCGAAGTTTCATTACAATCCGACTATTATTGGCCGATTTAAGGAAGTTTCTATATTTCATTATTATTAGGGTTTTTTTATTTCACCCTCCCGGAACCCCCACCGAGGGGAGACGCATTCTATCTTCTCACTTGGCGTATCCAGAATGTACACACCAAGTTTAAAGAAAATCTGCCTATTATTGAGTGAATTATTGAAGTTTTTCTTTTTTAGCCCTCCACAACCCCCTACCGCGAGGAGACATTTTATTTTTTCACTTGGTCCATCCCGTACGCAAGTTTTGCGCATTAGTGTTCCCAGATGTAAATTCCATTCAAAAGTTAATATATTCTGACTTCGATCTTAATACACCAACTGTGCAAACCTCATCAAAATTGGACGAGCAGTTTTAGTTTTACAACAAGTGCAAAAATAGACTATATTTGGAAAAAATGGATTTTTAGACAGTGTTGCCATAGTCAAATATGGCCCAAAAACTAATCAGATCTAAGTTAGGATCAAATACATGTACTGTATAAATTTTATCGAAATTGGCGCAACAGTTTAGTCTGAACCGTGCGGACAAAATTTTGTCATTTTTAGACAAAAAAAGCGGTACCAAATAGTGTTGCCATATATTAATTTCGCCCAAAATCTAACACCATCTGGCATTTGATGCAACACCAAAAAGGTGAAAGTTTCATGGAAATCGGACTATCCATTCAGATTTTATTAACGATTTAAAAAAGCGGACGGACGGACGGACGGACATGGGGCTAATTATTTTTGACGAAACGGATTTTGCACTTATTTTCATCTTGCTGGCCCTTCTAGATCAAAAGTTAGGTTTTCGCACGATTATAGTACTTCCCTATAAACATTCGTTTATCGGGAAAGTAAAAATGGCTAGATGTGTATGTGTGCGGCGACATTGTTGTTTCAGTTGTTGCATTGAACTATCAAATATTTCTCTCTCACTTTTCCTTCTCAAAAGCGCGAATATCACCATATAAGAAAATTCACCTTAAAAAACAAAATAATACAATATAATTGTTTTTATATTACGTAGACTTTTATTGCTTTTTTTTCTGTTATTAAAATTGGCTTTCTAAATAGGATTTTTTCCATTCACCATTTGGATCATGTGTTAACATTGTTTCTTCATAAAAATCCATTTTATTATTTGAATCGATTAAAATCACAGAATGTGTTCGACTTCCGTATCCAGCCTCTAATATTCGAACAGAAATTGCACTTAAAAATTCACCCCAATTTGGTGCACGTCTCAATAGTTCATCATCTGGTAAAAATTTCGTTGATTTCTTTAATAAGTCCATACATTTTTCAATTAATACATTTCTATCCGACATCGAATGTTCATCAATTATTTTACGAAATAATTCTTTTCCATGTTTAACTTTTTCAAATGATTTCGATGGTGGACTATTACCGAAACCGTGAGTTTTGCATTCGGCCCATGTCTCCATTGACGGTGGTGCATTACTACAATGTAAAATATTTACAGCATGATCTCTAAGAAACAAAAAGAAAAAAATTAAAATAGCATAGAAAAATTTATAATCAATCAATTTTACTTTATTTCGATTGTAACGAAATTAAATGAGTTATAAACAATTTGATTGTTAATCAATTCTCGTGAATAATCTTCATTCGATTTATCTCCAGTCACATAATCCGTAACGATCGGTCCTCGACCTTCAAATAGTTTAATTAGAAAATGTAATTATTTTCGAAATACAAGAGTGATTCACAATTTAATTTTCTATAACTGAAAGTTTGATTTTTGAGAAGATTTTAATAACGTCGTATTTTAGAATTGTCGAAATTCCAGAATTTCAACAAAAATAACAACTGATGTTTTGACAATTATAAAACGTCAATTTTGTTTACAAATTTTTCAAGAACCGTCATGATTTTCCAGTTTCGAAATATAAATAAAGACCAATCCTCACATTTTATAGAATTTGGAGGTTCCTCCAACCCAGATCGAGAAGAAAAAAAAATTAATTTTTTCATTTATTTTTAAAATAAATTAACTGTAAAATAAAATATATACTTGGAAATTTTCAAACATCTTTGTTGAATCTATCTATTATATAAAAACGTTTTCTCCCCAAATCATTTATAAATTTTCTAAGAGAGAGAAACAACTGAATAAATAATAACTTAGAACTGAAAAAATAATCGGGCACGAGCTGGGATCGAAATTTAACACACTTGATTTTACTAAATAAAGTCGCTTACTAGCTTTCGCGCTAAGCCATTGACTTTCCCAAGCAGTTCAGATTCGTGAATATTAAATCAAAGCTGAATAAATAATTATAACTGAACACAAAATAATCGCAGAGTTACTAAATAACTCACTTCCTCACCAAGACATTGGGCGCATCCAGCAGTTCTAAGCGCTTAAAGCGCTTTACAGCGCTTAAATCTAGCAAGAGGACTGGATGCAATTCTAACTTTAAGCGCTTAGTGAAATTCTAGCATAAAAACTTTTTGCTAACCCAAACAGCGCATTTGAGGTTGTTGTTCACGTTAAGAAATGGTATGTGCAATGGATAAATTGAAAGGAATTTTTGAAAATTGTTTCTGGATTATTGAATTTTAATTGCAATGAGTTTGTTAAAATTTTTCCACTTTCCTATACAATTTTTATTCCACTTTATTCTCAATTTTTATTTACTTTCGGCACTTATTTCGTTAAAAAAAAATATATTTTTAGAATTTTTTCAAATAAAACTAATTTGACGTTTAGCACAGACAATAAAATTATTTTTCGCTTAATTCAAGCAAAAAAAACGCATCCAGGAGTACAAAAAATTCTAACTGCTTAGATTAAGAATTTCGACTAAGCGCTTAGCAGTGCTGGATGCAGCCAATGACTTGACTGCTTAGAGTAATTCAGATTCAATAATATCTAAATAAAGTTTGCATACTTTATTTAGATATTTAAAGAAAAAGAAAAGTAGAATCTTATTCTACCGCTAAAGAAAATAAAAAAAACAAAAAACAAAAGAATTGATACATTTTTTTATTTTCTCGGATGATTGGGAGGAAATATAAAATGTGTATCAGTTCCTACTGCAATTGCATTTTCCTCTACCGACTACACACTCGCGAAGGTGAGGCGGGTGTTGGTGAGCGAATCGAGCAGAGGACTGAGCCCCCTAGTGATAATCAAAAAAAATTTTTTTCACAAATTTATGAATTTGATTATGACATTTACAGTACGATAGCCACATTTATAAGAAAAACTATGCCTGCGCCATCTCTTGCAATTTTATGTAACTAAAGTTTATCGGTGTCACAGGCCCTGAACCCGATAAATGTTTTGGTTATCTTGTTGCTTTTACGTGTTATGAAACAGACCCAGACTCAGACCCAGATGAAAAAAAAACGCCTTTGGTAGTGTGATCTTAAATGATCAATTATGAAAACCGTCAAATTATTCTTCCCAGTTGTTTACGTCTTATAAAGGGAACAAATTTACCGTCTTTAGTGTAACCAATGCTAGTTGTCTACATTATTTTCTAGATTATGAGATTTTAATAGAATAAATAAATGTCAATTGGTTTCATTTGTCAAAGGGTTTCAAAGTTGAAAAGAAATGAAACAATATCTGATATGGTAAACTATTATCATCATCATCACCTGGAACGGAACCATGTAACTCAATTAGACTTTCGATTTGATTTTGTCCTAATCGAAATACACGATTCCATCCCCGATTCCTTGATTATAACCTAACTGTACCAAATTGGAATAAAATTGATTAAGCAATTTTGGAGTTTTCGTGTATTCAAAAAACAGTTACCAAAAAAACATAAAGCAACCCACTCTCCGTTTGGTGTTTCTGCTGAAAATTTAACCAATTATTCCTGTAATATCACTGGTGTTATATATTGTATTGTATTGGAAAGAGCCGCACAGTTGCGACCCATAGAACGTAAACTTTATTGCCCGATAAAAATTGGTTTAGAGGCTACGTTCCTTTTCCGTAGCGGTTAGTCCTTCTAATGAAGATCAGCACAGTAGTTAGATCCAAGTTAGCTAACCCCTCCTTACTAAGAGTGCCCGCACCTAGTGTAGATAGTCTCATTTTAGAAATGACCGTTCATTCACACAAAAAGTGTTTTGTTGACTCATTTTCCTTCAGACAGGCTACACATGTTGGACTATCAGCCACCTATATTTTCTACATTTGTTCATTTAGGGAGCAGTGTCCTGTCACAATGACTACAATGATCATAAGGGTTTGCGCTATCCCAGGAGCATTTTAGTCGTTTGGCGTGCTGTACAAAATTTCATTATAATCCGTCGCGTCGTTTGGCCCGAAATTAACCAATTCCGGTGAAAAACTATTCTTCAGTTCTTTTTAGTTCAGAATAAGTGCAAAATTGGTTATGTGACTCTAGAGATACCCCCACAGAGACACATACAGACATCTTGTGAAAATATAGTAGTAAATTCGGTAGCTTATACATGTCAAATCCGTTTGATCGATTATAATGCGCATAAGCAAGAATAAGCATTTGCTAGTATGCCGTCAAAGAAATTTTTTGTTTGATTTTTATTTTTTTTAAGAAACCGTTAATTGCTTTCAGAAAAGTAAAACTTGTTTTTTTTTTTTTTAAAGATTACAAAAGTTTTTTATTTCATTTGTTTTGGTATTTAGTATACATTTTATTTATACTAAGACGTCGCACGTCTATTTTTGCTTTTTGTTTCTTTCGCGTATTTTTGTAAAAATTAAAACTTCACCATGGCAACAATTGTATGCTTCTTTTGTCATGTTACAATGAGCGTTACTGCATCGATCGCTTGTGACGGAGTGTGTGACCGCTCATTTCATCGATCGTGCATAAGATTGCCTATAGAGAGCAATTGCTTTACATGTTCAGAATACTGACATTAAACCTTGTCACATTCTGAAATATTTGAAGCTCAGTGAAAATAGTCCACGATACTCTAAGTCTGATTTGTCTTTCACAGCAAATAAAGTTAAAGCTATTAATGAGAAATTATCCAACATTGCCGAAAGTATTGACGACTTGCGTAGTCGCGTTGACGATATTGATAAACTCTCTTCGACTTGCCAAATAATACAGCACATTTCCAAAGTAATGAAGAAGTCGATACAGTTTGAGTCTAAATTAAACACCCTTCAGAATGATGTTTCTGAATTTATGTGTACACCTAATTAATCATCGCCTGTTGCTTGTGACGAATAGGTTGGATCTGTTGCAGAATCACTTTCAATTGCACATCGATAATATCTTCAAACACTGCTGTCTTTACTAATTTGAAAAATTCTAATTTCCAAATTTGATTTATCCAATAGTAAGAACAATAATAGGCATGCTAACGTCACTGATGCTTACACCTGCACGGATCTAGCCCCCAAAGCCACCGAATGTGAACCTTTAATTATTTATCCTAATATTGAGGATAATGTCAATAATGGTTGTACTGGTGGTAGCGATAGAGATAATACTATTAGTCATAGTAAAAAAAATGAGCGAAGCAAACCATAGTAGTCAATTTACATTTTCTCTATATCGGCCGGACCACTATGGAACTTTCCCGATAATGTCATCAAATATTCATTTCAGCTCTCCTATTCTAAATGTACATTCCAAGTTTCATGAAAATGTGACTAGTATTGACCGAATTATTAAGGTTTCATTATATCACCCTCCCGCAACCCCCACCGAGGGGAGACGCATTCTATCTTTTCAATTGCCCTATTCAGAATGTACAAACCAAGTTTAAAGAAAATCTGCCTATTATTGAGTGAATTACTGAAGTTTTTCTTTTTCAGCCCTCCACCACCCCCCACCGCGGGGAGACATACTTTATTTTTTCAGCTGATCCATTCCAAACGTACGTTCGAAGTCTCATTAAAATCCGACTATTATTAACATTCGTTTATCGGGAAAGTAAAAAATCGTATATGGATAGTAAAATGAAGTAGAAAAAAAATTTTGTTGGGGTATTTAAAAATATGCCTAGAAAAAAACAAAAGATTGCAAAAACAAGATCGCGTTCCGCAGGTAGCGCGGCAGGGACTTTGACACAAATTTTAAAATTTACAAATAAAGATGATTGCCTAACTACGGCAATACAAAACGTTGCGGAAGCTAAATTGATTCTGCCCAGGCAGACATAAATAATGGTAAGAGTAATATAAGAGACAATTATATGTTTACAGCTAATATGACATCCAATAATGAAACTGGTAAGATGAAGAAGCTCAAAGAAGAAAACGTCCAACTTAAAAAACATAGTGACGAATTGCACCAGAGACTAGAAAAATTCGGACTAGAAATTCAAGCTCTGCGCCAACAATTAACACAACAAGTGAATACACAACAACACAGTAACTGCGGTATGGATTTTCGTTGCATAAAATGCAATGAAAATCATAGTCCCGCGGAATGCAAAATTCTTGAAATAACGGAAAAAAATAAAATCTATTGCGTAAATTGTCAAAGTAATGGGCACCCTGCTTCATACAGAGGATGCCCCAAGTATATAGTAATGAAAAAGTTGATTCGCCAAAAACTACTAGATAAACAAACCAAAAATGAACAGAACTCCAAATTTGTGAATAACTTCGTACAACCAAACGTAAGTTTTGCAAAGATAATAAAAAACTCTGTTACGAAAAATGGTACACCAAGCCAAAACACTAATATAACAAATAATAATACACAAATTACAACACCACAAGAAAATTTGCAGTCAGAGTAATAACTTTCACGAAATCCTTAAATTATTAAAGTCACTGGAAAATCGTTTATCTGGTATTGAAAATCAACTTGGTGTACATTCCGAAAACATTTCGGCACTGTACGATATTTTTGAAAATCGTGTCTAAATGGCGAATCTTCAATCTAAAGATCTAAAGCTCATACAATACTGCCCGACAGAATTTCAGCCACAATTGCTTTCAACATTTATACAATAAATGTTAATTCCATAATCTCTAATGTTAGACGGGCAAATCTGACAAACTTTCTGAAAATTCACAACGCGGATATGGTTCTTTTGAGCGAAAGCAAGCTCAGGAAAATCCATAAAGTCTCACTGAAAGACTATAACATAATAAGAACGGATAGACCAAGAGCGAAGCAACCAGGCGGAACAGCGATTGTTATCAGGAAAAATATCGCGTACAAAAATATCGAAAATGACATAATTCTTAATTTTAAAACGTTAGAGACAACAATCGAATAAAATTAACACGAAATCAAAACTTATTTATCGTGGCCGTATATGCAAACCATGAAACTGGTAATGGGTTTTCTATGGAACTGAGCATCGTATTTGAAACACTCCAATTAAAAAATCCGAACAACTTTTATATAATTGGTGGCGATATAAATGCCAAACATAAAAACTGGAAAAGCGAAGTCAATAACACACGAGGAACACACCTTGTCCGTTGGCTCAATGACAACACAATTATTTACAAATCGAAGTTACTAACGGGTATATTACCAACTTTAACTCGCGGAAACTCGTATCTGGATATTTTTCTAATGGATAACCGTCTATGTTATGAAGATTTTTCTAATCTACATGACGAAACAACAACGAATTCTTTACAAACGATCATCTACGATAGTGACCATAATGCAGTACACTTAAAAGTATAGCATTCAAGGAAGTCACCATTCAATATTTTAAATATTAATTCAAATAGTCCTTCAGACACGCCGAATTTCAAAATGTTGAATTGGAAAAAGTTTCAAAAGAAAATGACGAGAATTTATGAAGATAAAAATATTCAGATACCAGCGAATCGGAATCTAGAACGCAAAGAAATTGAACATTTCCTAGATAAAATCAATTCTGTTATTATTGAGACAACTAACAAGACAGTACCAAAAATGTCAAACAATATCGACTCCGTTAAACTTTATATGTCGAGGATAATAAGAAATCTGATTGCCTATAAGAACAACATTGGCAGTAAAATGAAAAATCATATTCGTGCTAATTATTCATATTTAAACGATAGCTCCCAAGACCCAGTTGTCAAACGATACAGATCAGTTATTAATAACGTCAGAATATTGCTGAAGCAGAATATGACAAACAATATTAATGACTACTGGAAAAAAAATTGAGAATATATCACCAAGCGATCCAGTCAATATGTATTCAAATATTAATAGAATTTTCCGCTCAAAAGGAAAATCAGAAATTGAAAACCTTTCGATAGAGGACAAGCAATTAAATAGAGACATCATACTTGATGTTCAAATCTCTGTCACTCAATTTCCGATTGAGGAAGGAAAAATTCTGATAAATTCTAAATTAAATAAATTAAATGTTCTAGGTTGCTTTCTTCAAGATGTTCATAAGGAAATTCCTTTCAATTCAAAAAATCCTACGCACTGTTTGGTCGGAAATATCTTCAAAAATTTTGTAACTCAACACAAAAGCGTAATAAATTCCAGCCAAACAATTCTTCAGTTCTCTTCTTCGCTTCGAGCGAACGATATTCCGGATGAATTCTTGAATAATTATTTCACACCTACAGATATATTGACTGAAATTTTTCGAACACTTAATACAAAAAATCTTCGGGTAATGATCACGTCCCAAATATCGTATTAAAACACTTACCTGTCTCAATTATAAAAGATTACTATACGTTTTTTAATAACTTATTAAACACCAGTGCCTTTCCAAAAATGTGGAAAACTGCAAAGGTTTTTGCAATTCCAAAAAAGGGCAAAGATTTAAGTTCAGTAAGTAACTATCGTCCGATTAGTTTACTGCCGAATATCAGTAAAGTATATGAAAAGGTAATAAACAAATCAATTCTTCATTTCACAAAAGCTGGAGATATTATACCTATAACCAGTATGGTTTCAAACAGAGACACTCAACGACACATGCAGTGACAAAACTTGTGTCAGACATAATCTGGTACAAAAATAAGCAAGAAGCAACTGGGACATGTCTGATTGATTTTGAAAAGGCTTTTGATACCGTCTGGTTGAAAGGTTTAATATACAAACTAGTTAACTACTTAGTCTATCCACAACAGCTAATTAGACTGATTTATGAAATGATAATAGAAAAGGAATTTTACCTAACTGATGGCGATAAACGATCAGAACAAACTTACAGAATTAAAAATGGGTTGCAACAAGGCACTGTTAATTCCCCAATACTATTCAATATTTTCACGGCCGATCTTATAAAAATGAAACCAAATAATTCCATTGTCTTTGCAGATGACTTGGTTATATATCACTACAATAAAAAAATTCGAATATTAACGCAAAAAGTACATCATTTCAATGAAGTACAAGACTAACATACAGTAAAAACTGGCACTTAAAAATTAATTATAATAAATGCGAAAGCATTTTATTTAGAACACCTCTTTATATTGCGCAAAATAATATTAGGAAGAATTATAAAAAATTTCAAATTAAAACTCTCAACAACCAGTTAATTGAGACTAAAAAAGTGGTTCAATATTTGGGTGTTCACCTAGACCAACTTCTTTACTTCAACGAACACGTGAACATAAGATTGGAAAGTGCTAACAAGGCTTACCATAAAATTCGAAAACTTTTTTACACCAAGTATCTAAACACCCGCGTAAAAATAATATGCTATCAATCGCTGATCCGTCCTATACTTACTTACGGATGCCCGGTGTGGCATAACATCTCTCCATCCTATATGAAGAAAACCCGCGTATTCGAACGTAAGTGCTTGCGCACCGCGCTAAGTATGTTCAAGAATTTACAAACCCTACACCATTATACTAATAAAACCCTGTACAACACAGCAAATGTACATCGTTTTGATAGTTTCACACTCAAGCTGATACGTGATCAAATATGCAAAGCCGCGCAAGTACACGAAGATGATAATATATATTTGCCTTATCATGTGGATCACGCATACTTTGAGAGTGCAAGGATAACTGGATACTTCCCACCGGAAGGATTTATTTGTCTCGATAAGAAAGGCTATATCCAAGACAGAAATATGATCCCGTCAATATATCATGTTTATCGTCATTCGAAAGATAAAAAGATACTTTATAACCCAAGAAATATAAAGGATATACCGAACCAGATCAGGTTTTCTACGGATATTTCTTATCGAGATAAAAGACTTAATCCATACCATAGTAAATACTGGTGGAAATGAAATCAGTGTATCTAGAACCGATCTCACTAGAGGTCCGACCTGCGATTTAAAATAGATCAAATACTAATTTCCAACCCCTCCCTTATCCCTATTTCCCATCGGAGCATCGCACGACTTACAGGGATGTTAATTCCTGAAAATGTCATCGAGACGTGTGATACTCAGTGTGCTCGTGTAAATGTTGTCTCGTCTTGTTGTTATTTATAAATAATTTAAGTGACAAAAAAAGAGTTAATTGGTGGAAGGTTTTCATCCCTTTTCCTCCATAAAAAGAAAAATTGTTTAAAAAAAAATGTTTATTATTAAAAATATTTTAAAAAACAAAACAAAACTAGAGTTAAAAATGAGCAAAGCAAACTATAGTAGTGAATTTACATTTTCTCTATATCGGCCGGACCACTATGGAACTTTCCCGATAATGTCATCAAATATTCATTTCAGTTCCCTTATTCTAAATGTACATTCCAAGTTTCATGAAAATGTGACTAGTATTGGCCGAATTATAAGGGTTTTTTATTTTGCATTCCCGTAACCCCACAGAGGGGAATCGCATTCTATCTTTTCAGTTGGCCTATCCAGAATGTTTACACTAAGTTTTAAGAAAATTTGCCCATTATTGAGTGAATTCTTGAAGTTTTTCTATTTCAGCCCCCCACAGCCCCCTCGAGGGGAGACATTTTATCTTTTCAGTTTGCTCATCCCAAATGTACAATTCCAGTTTCATTAAAATCCGACGGTTATTGACCGAATTATTAAGGTTTTTTTATTTCACCCTCCCGCAACCCCCACCGAGGGGAGATGCATTCTATCTTTTCACTTGCTCTATTCAGAATGTACATACCAAGTTTAAAGAAAATCTGCCTATTATTGAGTGAATTATTGAAGTTTTTCATTTTTAGCCCTCCACAACCCCCCACCGCGGGGAGACATATTTTATTTTTTCAGTTGGTCCACCCCAAACGTACGTTCGAAGTTTCATTAAAATCCGACTATTATTAACCGAATTAGGGAAGTTTCTATATTTCCACCACAACATTTTTTTAAAAAAGTTTTGCGCATTAATGTTGCCAGATGTAAATTCCGTTGAAAAGTTAATATGTTCTGATTTCGAATATAGTACACAAACTGTGCAAAGCTCATCAAAATTGGACGAGCAGTTTCGGTTTTACAACAAGTGCAAAAATAGACTATATTTGGACAAAATGTATTTTTAGAGTGTTGCCATAGCCGAATATGGCCCAAAAACTAATCAGATCTAAGTTAGGATCAAATACATTTACTGTATAAATTTTATCGAAATTGGCCCAACAGTTTAGTCTGAACCGTGCGAACAAAATTTTGTCGTTTTTAGACAAAAAAAGCGTTACCAAATAGTGTTGCCATATATTAATTTCGCCCAGAATCTAACACCATCTGGCATTTGATGCAACACCAAAATGGTGAAAGTTTCATGGAAATCGGACCATCCATTCCGATTTTATTAACGATTTAAAAAAGCGGACGGACGGACGGACGGACGGACATGGAGCTAATTATTTTTGACGAAACGGATTTTGCACTTATTTTCATCTTCCTAGCCCTTCTAGACCAAAAGTTGGGTTTTCGCACGATTATAGTACTTTCCTATAAACATTCGTTTATCGGGAAAGTAAAAATAAGAAAAAATGAATTAATCTTAGACCCAGTAGCTTTAGTTAGCCTTTAGTCTAGTTTTTAATTTAGAATTTAAGAAAAACTTTTTATACTTTTTAGTTTTAAGGATAAAAAATGAATTATAGTATATGGGGAAAATAAAGTAGTTTAAAAAAAAAGGGGATCGCAAAGAACTGCGATACTAATAAGAACAATGAGAATAGCCCGAAAACCTTTAATATTCCTAATATAAATGTTACAAATAAGAAAATAATATGGAAAATTGTAAAACCAGCACCAATATTAATAAAAATAAAGAATATAGCACTAATAACAAAAGTTTCATTGATACTAATACCAATGGTAGTGCTAATAAGACTATCAGCCGTTCTACTACTGCTGCCCATTCTTCTACACATCGTACCCCTCCGAAATCTATCTTTGTTTTCCGTTTCCTTCAATCAACAACATCTACGGATATACTAAATTATATAAAGTCTTTGCTACCTACTGATCTTAAATGCTGCTGGGCTGTTAAAATTAGTAAACTTAATAGTAATGTCTCATCTTTAAACTTCTGGCCCCTGATAATGTCTTCTCGCAGGTAATTTCGCCATCCTTTTGGCCCGACAAAACTCTCGTCAAAGAGATATTTCCTAGAAAACATTCTAGTCGTCGACCACTGCTAGTGCTCAAGTAAAAAAAATCCAATAAATTCAAAAAACTAAAACGCCTGTCCCTTTACTATCAAAACGTGAGAGGACTGCGCTCTAAATTGAGCAAAATTTTTCTAATTGGACAAATACTTTCTTACGACATTTTTGCATTGACGGAGACGTGGCTAAATCCCAGTTTTAATGACAATGAGATTTTCACCTCGGATTTTCAAATATTTGGCAAAGATAGGTACACTAGTGTTGAGCAGCATAATCGCTTGGGGGATGGTGTGCTTATTGCAGTTCGATCCGTGTTGGACTGTTCGTGTTTGGTCATTCCGAACACCGAACTGTTAGAATTGGTTTGTGTTACAATCCTTTTACACCATGAAACCGTTTATATTTTAAATTGCTATTTGCCGCCTTCTTGTGCAATTGAATACTACCAACTCTTGGTTGCTGCTGTTGATTTCATTACTGACTCCACGCGTCCCAATGACACCCTAATCATTTTCGATTTCAACCTACCTCATTTGACATGGACGCAGTCAGATGATGTTCACTATATTGCTTCTAATATTTCTTCATTGCAAGAATCGCTTATTATTGATAGCTTTACTGCATGTGACTTACAACGGATTAGCGGCATTAAGAATACTTTGGATAGATTATTGGACTTGGTCTTCTGTTCCAACTCTGGCAACTGCCTGGTGAAACCAGCCGATGCTAGGTTTTCTGACATAGATCTTACCATAAGCGATTGGAATTATTATTCGCCTATGACATGACTAACGACAACGTATGTTCTGGCGAAGTTTGCAATTTTAACTTCCGTAAGGCTGATTTCAACTTACTAAACTCTTTGCTTCATGGTATTGGCTTTAATGATATTATTTATAACCACGACATAAATGTTGATATTTCGAAGTTTTATTCCGCGTTATTTGGGCAAAGACAGTAAATTATGATAAGATGTGTAAAATTGGGTTTGCCCACAAATTTCGACTTAAAAAACTAAATGAAATATAAGGAAATAATATACGAGGAGAATTCTTTCTTATTTTTACATTTTGTTTTTGAGCTTTGGTTTTTGTACTGGATTGATAACTTTTTTCAAATCATTTAAAGAAATTAAGCTTTGAATTCATTCATTTTATAAATCCCATATATGAGTATAGTTTGTTCTTGGTTTTTTTTTTTTTTCTAATTTTAGAATTAAAGCGTTTGATGATATATTTGGTGTAGGTTTTTTGCTGGCCTGATCTTAGAATTCAAATGTACTTTTAGAAATATTTTTTATGCTCGATTGTGTGTGTAACAAGTTAATGTCGATTGTATTATATGTATTTTTTGAACAAATTTTTTTCTCAGAGTTTCTCGTGTACTTTTAGATAATGCTAAATAATAAAATCTTTCGAACTTGGGCCAAAAATTGAATTGAATTTTGTTTTAAGTAATTGACATATTCATTTCTTTTTTAAAAATTATATAGTAGAATATTGATATTTTATGGTCAACTAAGGATTATTGGATTTCCGTAAATATTCCGTATATATATAAAGATATGAAGATTATTATATAATATATTTATTTGGAAGAATTTTGTCTAACTCATTTTAAGTACTTTCGGCAGTTAATATGTGATGATATTTGGCAACATACCTTTTTCTACAATTTTAACATCGAATGTTGACATAATTTGTTTCAGGAATGCTTTGAATAACCAAATAACTGATTTCATGATGTCGTGTTAGAAGGTTGGAGAATATATATCAGGATTATTTATTCATTTAAAATTTTTAAGCGTGGGTGTTTTGTAAAACTATTGGGTAAACTATTTCCATTTTTTTTGACCCAAGAACAATTATTTTTTAATAGAACCACAATTAAAAAATTTAGAACTTCCTTTCGATGTTCTAAACATTGGTTCTCAGCAAACCAACTGGGGTAAAATTCATTAGTTCTTTGAATGCATTCCTCGATAATTTTTGCTTTTAAGTTGGTAAAATGCAAATAATTATCAAAAAAAGTTTCATATATTTGAAAATGCAATTTGCAAATTTCGAAAAAAAGATCGGAAGGATTTTGTAGAAAAGTCCTTTCAATAGTTTTGTCGAAATTTTTGTGTTTAATAAGTTTTTCCGACGGTAAAAGAAAATCACATTCGTCTTTATTCATTATTATGGCACAATTTGGACAATTTATTTTTTTCAAAATAATTTTTAAAATTCCATAGCCGACAATAAATCTTTTTGCTGGGTCTGCGACGTCGGAATTACTCTTGGAGTTTAAGGTTTCATTTATTTTCGCATCTCTTTCTATATCATCCAAAACAATTTCAGAACTTTGTGCCAATAATCTGGATGTAATTTCATTAGAATTATCAATATAAGTATCTTCTAATGGGTTATCCCAATTAAGTAAAATGTCTTCATCAGTTTAACAATTCTTATTTGCATATGAGAACGTTATAATTCTCATTGACATTAGGCGCGGAACTATTCCATTGAACTCGTGGACACTAGGATTTTTGTTATTACCGCCCTTTGCCCGAATTTGCGCAAACATATTCTCTAATGGATCCTGATTTAGTCGAGATGTTAATATAAAGTTAATTTTTAAATATTTGTCCGAAAATATATCTGTACTTAAATTTAAAATACCATTAATTGTAAGATATAATCCGTCAAAACAATAGTTTTTTTTTTGCAGGGAGACCCAATTTTGTAAGATATTCTTTGAATTCATTTAAATAATTAAATTGAGTACAATTTTTTGTTAATGGCTTCCGATATGGATTTTTTTCCGCACAATTACGACTATTTAGGCAGTCAAAAACTTTGTCAAAACTACGAGCGAATTTACTCGTCGCTGCTGCATATAATTTAATCGTTTGTGGAAAGGAGTTATTTTCTAATAATGCATCTATTGCGTCAGCCATACTATTGCTCAGGACTTGCACTGCAAGTCTGACATTCATTTTATCAAAAACCCCTGGTTCAATATGTTTTTTGTTATCTTTGGATATAACCTATATTTTTTTGATTTTTCGTCTATGCTATAAAGACTTTTTATAACTTCCCAACTCGCAGGTCCGTCAGGAGTCTCAACAGTGCAATCTTTGAGTGTATTTCTTATATTTTTTAATAAATGAGGAGGATCATATAATGCAATTATTTTATACTGATTATAATAGAAATATGGCTTCTCTTTATTAATATTTAACAGCCTATAGCATTTTTGATTATTCATACCTTGATCGCACACTATAGCTCTAACTGTAAGCCATATTTCGAAGCATATTTTTACATTAGCCTCCAATTTTTGTTTTAAAATGGCACCATCAATGCTGTTCTCAGAAACAAAATAACTAATTATATATTTCCAATTAGTAAACAAGCCCCTGATCATGCATATTTGTTTTCCTAGTAATAATTTCCTATCATTTTCATCAAAATGCACTAACCCATCTACGAGATCATGAGATGTATTATAAACTAAATCTCTTCTGATTGATATTTCATCAAATAATAACACTGCCTGCTTACACTGCTTGTCCATTTTATTAACTAATTGTACCAAATTTTTTATTAAAATATCATTAAAACCTGGTTGAAGTCGTTTCACAGGACTCCATTTATATATAGCTGACTGACTAGGTAAGTGAAGACATAAATCATCACGCAAGAAATTATAACAAGATGCAGACGTATAATTGACATTTTGAGACAAATATTTTTGGATATCATTATGGCTATTCTTTTCAGCTAAAATCAAGAAATGAATATGTCGACTACTTAAAACAAAATTCAATTCAATTCTTGGCCCAAGTTCGAAAGATTTTAAATTCTTTATTTAGCATTATCTAACAGTACACGAGAAACTCAGAAAAAAATTTGTTCAAAAAATACATATAATACAATCGACATTATCTTGTTACACACACAATCGAGCATAAAAAATTTTTCTAAAAGTACATTTGAATTCTAAAATCATACGATTCATATTTCTCCATAAGATACCTACACAGTAAAAAAAAACTGTAATTTTACACACTTTTTTTACAACAAAATATAGCAAAAGTCTGTAAAATGTGTAAAAATACCAGAATTCAGAAAATAAATTGGTACTTTTGAAGATTGGAATCATTTTTGATATATGTGACGAATTTTACATAATTTTTAATATGAATAATATTGTAAAAATGCTGGTTCGTACCAAACTTAGCAAAGCTATGGAAAAATACTGAGTTTATAGACGTATTTTTACTAATTCTAGTCTACATTTTTATAAAAATTTATTGAAGTTGTGGATGTAAATGAAACTATACATAACTACTTTGACTACTAAATTGCCATAAAGAAATAGAGTTAGAATTCCATAGAATAATTTATCGTGTCGAATCTTGTCGGTAATCGCCGGGTATTAATACACACATATGCATTCCTTGCATAGAAAATATTGTGAAATTCCACGCGCCTTATACTCCAGTTACATTTCAATTTGAGCTGACTGCTGTTCTGGTTTGCGAAATTAGTTTTAAAAATATTTGTGTAAGTGGTGTGTTAATTATAAAAATTATGTTTAAATGTTTAATTTGCTCCAGCATTCATTGTAAAACTATAGATTACCAAAAGCACATGTAAAAACATAGATTTGCTATAAAGGCTAACTTTAATAATTAATAAAACAAATTTAAATTAAAATATAATTTTTCTATGTATGCGTTTTATTTAACAGGAGAATTTCTTTTCGTTTTAGATCGGGGTGTACCGCTGTAAAATTTGGTCTAGATACCATAATACACCACGGTTTGGAACGAAAAAGAATCACCCCTAACATTTTTCCTATTACCCCCATCACCATAGTATTTTTTACAACCTGAAAATCTGTTTCTGAAATTTTACCTACTGCGTTTTTAAAAGTGTACTCCAAAAGAGTACTCCTTTACTTAATACAGCATTTCTACATATCGTGTGTGTAAAATTACTTAATTGCCGTGCAAGTTTTACAACTCACAAATGCACGGTTTACTTAACTTCATATTAATTTTACATTTAAATCGAGCAAAATTATCATAAACAGTATAATTCCTACGTTGATCGTTGGCAAATTTTGTGCCAACGATAATCGTAGTAATAATACATGAAAACTTTTTACAGTGTATATTCAAAGCCACAAATTGCTTATATGCGCACATGAATATAACAAAAGTTTCTCTACCATCAAACACTTTAATTCTAAAATTAAAAGGAAAAAAAACCTACAACAAACTATACTCATCTACGGGGATTCATAGAATGAATGAATTCAAAGCTTAATTTCTTTAATGATTTGAAAAAAGTTATCAATCCAGTACAAAAACCAAAGCTCAAAAACGAAATGTAAAAATAAGAAAGAATTCTCCTCGTATATTATTTCCTTATATTTCATTTAGTTGGTTAAACCAAAGACAGTAAATAATGATAAGATGTGTAAAATTGGGTTTGCCCACAAATTTCGACTTAAAAAACTAAATGAAATATAAGGAAATAATATACGAGGAGAATTCTTTCTTATTTTTACATTTCGTTTTTGAGCTTTGGTTTTTGTACTGGATTGATAACTTTTTTCAAATCACTTAAAGAAATTAAGCTTTGAATTCATTCATTTATAAATCCCGTAGATGAGTATATTTTGTTCTTGGTTTTTTTTTTCTTTCTCATTTTAGAATTAAAGTGTTTGATAGTAGAGAAACTTTTATTCTATTAATGTGCGCATACAAGCAATTTGTGGCTTTGAATATATCTTATGGAGAAATTTTAATAGTATGGGTTGAGATATTTGGTGTATTTTTTGCTAGCTGATTTTAGAATTCAAATGTACTTTTAGAAACATTTTTTACGCTTGAAAAAATAAAACAATTGAAAGAAAACAAGTCCATTGATGCTCATATCGATTCGTTACCTAGCCTAAACTTAAATAGCAAAGAATTTTGTAAAATGATTTTAGCTGAAAAGATTAGCTATAATGATATCCAAAAATATTTGTCTCAAAATGTCAATTATAAGTCTGCATCTTGTTATAATTTCTTGCGTGATGATTTAGGTCTCCACTTACCTAGTCAGTCAGCTATATATAAGTGGAGTCCTGTCAAACGACTTCAACCAGGTTTTGATGATCTTTTAATAAAAAATTTGGTACAATTAATTAATAAAATAGACAAGCAGTGTAGGCAGGCAGTGTTATTATTTGATGAAATATCAATCAGAAGAGATTTAGTTTATAATACATCTCATGATCTCGTAGATGGGTTAGTGCATTTAGATAAAAATGATAGGAAATTATTGCTAGGAAAACAAATATGCGTTTTGATCAGGGGCTTGTCTTCTAATTGGAAATATATAATTAGTTATTTTGTTTCTGAGAACAGCATTGATGGTGCCATTTTAAAACAAAAATTGGAAGCTAATGTAAAAATATGCTTCGAAATAGGGCTTACGGTTAGAGCGATCAAGGTATGAATAATCAAAAATGCTATAGGCTGTTAGATATTAATAAAGAGAAGCCATATTTCTATTATAATCAGAATAAAATAATTGCATTGTATGATCCTCCTCATTTATTAAAAAATATAAGAAATACACTCAAAGATTGCACTATTGAGACTCCTGACGGACCTGCGAGTTGGGAAGTTATAAAAAGTGTTTATAGCATAGACGAAAAATCCAAAAAATATAGGTTGTGTCCAAAGATAACAAAAAAACATATTGAACCAGAGGTTTTTGATAAAATGAATGTCAGACTTGCAGTGCAAGTCCTGAGCAATAGTATGGCTGACGCAATAGATGCATTATTAGAAAATAACTCCTTTCCACAAACGATTAATTTATATGCAGCAGCGACGAGTAAATTCGTTCGTAGTTTTGACAAAGTTTTTGACTGCCTAAATAGTCGTAATTGTGCGGAAAAAAATCCATATCGGAAGCCATTAACAGAAAATTGTACTCAATTTAATTATTTAAATGAATTCAAAGAATATCTTACAAAATTGGGTCTCCCTGCAAAAAAAACTATTGTTTTGACGGATTATATCTTACAATTAATGGTATTTTAAATTTAAGTACACATATATTTTCGGACAAATATTTAAAAATTAACTTTATATTAACATCTCGACTAAATCAGGATCCATTAGAGAATATGTTTGCGCAAATTCGGGCAAAGGGCGGTAATAACAAAAATCCTAGTGTCCACGAGTTCAATGGAATAGTTGCGCGCCTTATGTCAATGAGAATTATAACGTTCTCATATGCAAATAAGAATTGTGAAACTGATGAAGACAGTTTACTTTATTGGGATAACCCATTAGAAGATACTTATATTGATAATTCTAATGAAATTACATCCAGATTATTGGCACAAAGTTCTGAAATTGTTTTGGATGATATAGAAAAAGATGCGAAAATAAATGAAACCTTAAACTCTGAGAGTAATTCCGACGTCGCAGACCCAGCAAAAAGATTATTGTCGGCTATGGAATTTTAAAAATTATTTTGAAAAAAATAAACTGTCCAAATTGTGCCATGATAATGAATAAAGACGAATGTGATTTTCTTTTACCGTCGGAAAAACTTATTAAACACAAAAATTTCGACAAAACTACTGAAAGGACTTTTCTACAAAATCCTTCCGATCTTTTTTTCGAAATTTGCAAATAGCATTTTCAAATATATGAAACTTTTTTTGATAATTATTTGCATTTTACCAACTTAAAAGCAAAAATTATCGAGGAATGCATTCAAAGAACTAATGAATTTTACCCCAGTTGGTTTGCTGAGAACCAATGTTTAGAACATCGAAAGGAAGTTCTAAATTTTTTAATTCTGGTTCTATTAAAAAAGAATTGTTCTTGGGTCAAAAAAAATGGAAATAGTTTACCCAATAGTTTTACAAAACACCCACGCTTAAAAATTTTAAATGAATAAATAATCCTGATATATATTTTCAAACCTTCTAACACGACATTATGAAATCAGTTATTTGGTTATTCAAAGCATTCCAGAAAAAAATTATGTCAACATTCGATGTTAAAATTGTAGGAAAACGTATGTTGGCAAATATCATCACATATTAACTGTCGAACGTACTTAAAATGAGTTAGACAAAATTCTTCCAAATAAATATATTATATAATAATCTTTATATATAATATATATAATTTAAAATTTACGGAAATCCAATAATCCTTAGTTGACCATAAAATATCAATATATCTATAATTTTTAAAAAAGCAATCAGATACATGCATATGTCCATTACTTAAAACAAAATTCAATTCAATTCTTGGCCCAAGTTCGAAAGATTTTAAATTCTTTATTTAACATTATTTAACAGTACACGAGAAATTCTGAGAAAAAAATTTGTTCAAAAAATACATATAATACAATCGACATTAACTTGTTACACACACAATCGAGCATAAAAAATGTTTCTAAAAGTACATTTGAATTCTAAAATCAGCTAGCAAAAAATACACCAAATATCTCAACCCATACTATTAAAATTTCCCCATAAGATATATTCAAAGCCACAAATTGCTTGTATGCGCACATTAATAGAATAAAAGTTTCTCTACTATCAAACACTTTAATTCTAAAATGAGAAAGAAAAAAAAAACCAAGAACAAAATATACTCATCTACGGGATTTATAAATGAATGAATTCAAAGCTTAATTTCTTTAAATGATTTGAAAAAAGTTATCAATCCAGTACAAAAACCAAAGCTCAAAAACGAAATGTAAAAATAAGAAAGAATTCTCCTCGTATATTATTTCCTTATATTTCATTTAGTTTTTTAAGTCGAAATTTGTGGGCAAACCCAATTTTACACATCTTATCATAATTTACTGTCTTTGGTTTAACTACGAACATTCAAGCTAGGGAATGTTTATACAAATTCGCCATTAATCTTGTTATTGAAACTTATTCTTCTTTCTTTTTTCTCTCTAATAACGGTACTAGCCAAAGCAAGCCTTAAACATAGGCCTAAAAAAAACGAAATGAAAAATGAAAAAAAAGTCGAACGCTGCTTATATATTTTAAATACCCCAAAAAGAAAAAACCAAACATTTTTTCGTCTGTGCGAAATATGCAGCCTTGCGAACGAAAATAAAGCTTCCATTTTACGAAGAGCTTCTTTTTAACTTCTATACAAAGTACATACACGCCGATGCACTTGATTAGCCGCAATTAAATTTTTATCGTCATTTTGGCATAATGATGCAAATTCTTAGAAACTTTCTCCGTAATATTAGTAGCCCATTACTGTATTCTACTTGATGATCGAGAAATGGGAATAACCCATACTTAAGTGGAAATTCCCATTTTTGTCTTTTTTATTAGCCGCATCAGTTTACTTCAAGCTTGCAAGGCGAACGGTGGTCTTCTAAAAACAATTTATCGTTAAAAAACAAGTGTGTTATTTGTCTTCTTTACCTTAGTGAAGTTTTTGTTCCACCTGGACAGAAATGGGGCGTGGAAAATGACTAACCGAAACGGAAGTTGGAAAAATCACTTCATTGAAAGAAAAAAATTATTCCAATCGCGATATTGTCATGCGAATTGGTTGAGATCCTTGGAATATAAATAATCTTATCAAAAACAAAGAAAATTACGGAAAAAATCGAAAAGGACGCACATCCAAAGCAACTATCGAACGAGAACATAGGGTCATATTACAAGATGCATCGAATTCTGTGGAAACTGCTCGTAAAATTAAGGAGGAAGTGGGACCGACGGCGATTGTACATACAGTTTTCAGGGTAAAAATTGAACCATTTAATTTAAATCTAAAATTTAACCGTTAAATAATTCATTGTATCGTGACTACTTCACGAATCCCAAATGCAATTCCCGAAAGAACTGAATTTGTAAATAAAACAATACAGATGTTTGTATAAATACAAGAAAAAAGAATTAAAAATAAAAAAAAATCACTCCATTTGGTGTTATTTTAATATTATTAATTTTGTATCGCTCAATATTTTCACTGAACGTTGTTATGTCAAAAGTAAAACCAAATGTGAAAACCATACATGAAGAAACGAAATTCCACAAAATCATTGGTTAAATGGTGTTAACCGGCCTAAATTGATTGGTTAACGAAATCTTTGGTTACCTAGCCAAACCATAGATTCTCGGGTTAAAATTTTGGTAAACAAACGCAATCGATGGTTAACCACTGGAATAACCACTGATTAAAGTTAACCATGAGTGAACAAACCGGCCCTAAGTAAAACTCTCTTTTGAACAACCGAATGCAGAACTTTTTAAAAAGCGAGTAAAAACATTAAGGGCCATTTGTTCACTTTTGGTTAAATCTGTGATTATGGTAGGTTACCACAGATTTTGCTTTACCCATAATTATGAATCTGTGATTAAAGAAATGCATTTATTCACATTTTTCTCACCTTGGTAATCAAACCATAGATTTTCCCATTTTTCTAATGGTTTTTGTTGTATATCTATAACTATGGCCATTGACAAAATAATATCAAAAACCAATTTGGACACGTCTGCAAGCGTCACCTTATTAATAGTATTTGCTAAAATGAATCTGTGTGATATAAAATTTCATGTATTTGCAGTCTTTTTTACAAACACTATTAAAACCGAGGCGCGCTTTGCAGCGCTGCAAACTTCTCATCAATTTTTTTTTTTTTTGCTTAACTCAAGTGACAATGGGAAAAAAAATATATAATCAGAACAAAATGTTATCGATATAAAATTTTTTTTAGATTAAATTTACTTAACATATACTAAAATCAGTCATTAGCATTATTATTAACCGCCCGCAACATTCGGGAAACCGGTTCATTTCTTCCGTAATCAGTCCTATGATGCATTATTTTAGATAGCTCAACAGATCTCAAAGAACGTGTATTAATATTTAAATGCATTTTGTCTAATAGGAATGGGGCGTCATTAAAAATTTGGTGAACAAACACAACATCTGCCACATGACGCCTCATTTCAAGAGAATACAGTCCGATCAACTTTAGTCTATCTGCGTACGGGGGCAATAGAAAAGGATCATTCCATGGAAGGTTTCTAAGAGCAAATCGCACAAATCTGCGTTGAACTGATTCTACTCTATTTATCTGCACTTGGTAATAGGGAGACCAAACCTGACATGCATATTCAAGCAGTGGTCAAACCAGTGTTGTGTAAAGGGCTTTAGTAATATGAGGGTCAGAGAATTCTTTGGCCCAATGTTTGATAAAGCCCACAGTCAAGTTGGCTCGATAAACCACTGATTCAACATCTAATTGAAAATCCAGCTGACTATCACAAATTACTCCCAAATTCTTTATATTACTCACTCTCCGTAATGGTACATCATTAATAGAATAAACGCAGAGAGGAACATTACGCTTTCTTGAAAAAGAGATAACCTCACATTTATTACAATTAAGGTCAAGATTATTACTAAAACACCAAGAAGCAAATTTATTTAAATCTTCCTAAAGTAACCAAGAGTCGTTGAGGTTAACTATTTCTTTACAGATCGTCATATCCTCAGCAAAGTTAGAAATTTTTGAATGTTTAATTACTGAAGCAACAACGATAACCGATAGGACAAACAGAATCGGTCCCAAGTGGCTACCCTGTGGTACACCTGATGTTGCTATGTATGAATGAGATTTGGCTGACCGAAATATAACCTGATACATTCTACCATAGAGATAAGACCGGATCCATTCGATAAAAATGTCGGGATAGCCCAGGACACCAAGCTTAAATACTATCACACGGTGAGATAGTTTGTCAAATGCCTTGCTGAAATCTGTGGTAATACAATTCACATAATTCCCTGTTTCCATGGCACAGCTTGCGAATGAAACTAGTTCAACTAGACTAGTAGTTGTGGATTTACCCTTCAAAAACCCATGTTGGAAATTGGAAATAAAGGGTTTGCAGCTGAAGTAAAAATATTTATGTATAATGCATTCAAAGAGTTTTGGAATGCAGGATAATTTCGCAACAGGTCTGTAATTTTCAATGTCATCTTTTCAAAATAACTGCATGGATTCCATCAGGTCCAGGAGAGAAATCCTCAGTTAAGTCTTTAATATGGTCAATCACTATACCTTCATCAATGATTATGTTGGAAAGGGAGGTTTTAGGATAATTGTTCAAATGCGAAAAGCATTCCATATTAGGCACGAAATTATCCTTGTTGAACGCTGCAGCAAAAAATGTGACAAATAAAGTGGCTATGGTTGACGGGTCAGTCGAAGACTGATCCTGATATTTCAGTAATGGTGGATAGCCATCCGATTTCCTTTTATTATTAACAAATTTCCAGAAGCGGTGCGGGTCCATAGAAAGATGAAATTTCATTTCATTAATATAGGAGCTATATACATTCGAAGATAAAACTTTAAATTCATTAAACAGTGCCGAATACTTCGAATGGTCATCATCACTCTGTGAAATCAAATAATTCCGCCATGTCTTATTCCTTCTATTACGCAATGAACATAATTCCTTGTTGAACCATGTAGGCGAAGTAGATGAATTTTTTAATCGGTAATAAGGAACCGACGACAGTAAGGCCGAAAAAATAATTGTATAAAACTCAATGATGCAAACTTCTACATTCTCATTGGCCAGAGCACTGTCAAAGTCTATCAGATTAAGTAGGTTTGAGAGCAATTCAAAGTTTAACTTACGCAAATTAAAACCGTAAGTCATCTATGTCTACATTCTGCCCTGCTCCTTCCAGCGAGAATACCACCTGTCGGGGAGGATGGTACTTCTCAATACGAAGCATTTCAGTACTGCGTTGAACAACGCAATTAGTTACGTCAGTAGTAAAAATCAAGTCAAGTTGTTTGTCAAGAGAATTAAGTACACCACTAATTTGTTGCAAGCCACAAACTGTCAAATTGTCCACGAATATGGATTCAAGATCAGAACTAACATTGGTTGCAGTAAAAAAATGCTTTGTCATCTAACTGTGACCAATGAAGATTAGGAAAATTGAAGTCCCCAAATAGCAACATATCATCTTCTGGCTCCAACAAATCATATAAATGGCTAATTGCCTTAACTAGGAGCTGATATTCTGCAATCGAACAATTAGGCCGAATATAAGTGTTCGCTATAAAGATATTCCCATGCTGAACGGAGATTTTGATGCAAACAATTTCCAAACAACCCAGGTCAGCAATATGGACCAACGAACATTTATAAACATTACGAACAGCCATCAAGACGCCCCTCCCATGGACCTCAAGTCCGTCGAATGCCGATCCCTACGAAAAACTTCAAAGTCAGAAGAAAATAACTCGCTATTGAGAAAGCTGGAATTTAACCAAGTTTCCGTCAAAACAAAAACATCATGTGAAAATGATTAACTAGCGAGGAGCAATTCGCGCGTTTTAGTGCGTAGTCCCCTTACATTTTGATAGTAAAGGGACAGTTATCCTGAA
Organism: Xylophagus ater; assembly: GCA_963422695.1. Taxonomy (NCBI): domain Eukaryota; kingdom Metazoa; phylum Arthropoda; class Insecta; order Diptera; family Xylophagidae; genus Xylophagus; species Xylophagus ater. The sequence goes on from CAUJSI010000004.1 coordinate 404,070, forward strand.
GGATGAGATTGGACTAGATACCTTGCTGATTTTCTCACATCTTATGTTGGAAGTATCACTTTCTCTTATCTTCAGCAGTTGTCACCGGATCCAGTCTTGAAAGGAAAATACTTTTGGGCAGGTACCGTTTTCAGAACCTGAGCGTAAGTAGTCGCAGATGATGATCCCTGAGCAGATGGAAATAACTCAATAGGAGAAACCATATTTGGAGTTCCTTTTTTTTAGGTTGTTTTTCCTTTTGATCTTTTTTTTTTTGAAACAGATTTCCCCGAAACTGAAACACCTTCTACGATCTGAACTAACAAAGAAGAAGAAGAAGAATCAGAACCAGAATCAGTTTCTGTGCAGGTGGGAAGGTTATTCTTACTAGCAACTAGGTTGTCCAATGATTTGCAATTTTTCGTCGAGGAGTCAATTCCAAAGTCAAGTTCATAAGTTCCTTAAACGCGTCATTATTAAGCGATATTAAGGACTTACATGAAAGAATGTCACCATGAACACGTTCTAACTTGTCCATGGTAGACCTGTCGCCTGGTACGGTTTCTTTTATTGTTATAGATGATGCCTCAGATGGAGGGTAAATAACTGCCAAAATGTCACCATGTAGCACACTCAATTTTGATTCAAGTTGTGCTACTTTTTTTAATAAGTTCGATATATCGTGTTGCATCATTGAAAATGAAGATATGAGTTGATCAAGTTTTCCGTCTTTATCCCTCATATCTTCCATTATTTCACTAATGTTCGATACTTTATCATCGATACATTTCACCTTATTCGCAATAAATGCTGAATCACCATCCGAAACATTGCAATTCACGTTAATCAGATTCTTTTGTGTATCCAAAAGTTTCAGATATTTTAAAATGTGGCATGGTTTAATGTCACAACAATCATCACATGTGAACTTATTAGTGTTAACAGAAAGGTTCACACAAGAACGATGGAAATGACGATCGCATACTCCATCACATACGATCGTCACTCTATCTGATGTTTTTACCTTGCAAATAACACATGAAACCATCTTAACCAAACAACGAAGTTAAAAGGAATACAATAAAAAAAAATATATATATCCTTGAACTCAACTGACCTTACGAATAATAAAAAAAAAAACTAAACAGTACACAAACCAAACAAAAAAAGAAAAACAATAACCGATTCAATGGCAATAAATAACGTGAGAATTAAAAAAGACAATAACCGATTTAATGGCAATAAATAACGTGAAGTGAAATACAAAAAAAGAATAAAAAATTAGCGGAGGTCAGTTATTTCTAACAAAGTTAAAATTCAAATTGTAAAAAAAATAATAAATAAATTTTTGAAGAACAAAAACGAAACACAACCGATCAGTTCAATAGTCTGTAAGTTTTTTTATGTAGAAATGATTACATGTGATAATACGTATATAGACTTGAAAAGTAGGATAACATTTCTTTAAAATTTCTCTGATTTCTAGGTGGATAAAACTACGCCATCTCTTCTCAAAAATATTAGTCAATAGTTTTTGGTGTTTGTATTCGGATAAATTCTTTAAATCTATTGAATCTTCTTATTCATATTCATACTGGCATTTATAAATTCGATATTTTTTCTTTTTCTTGCGAAAAATATTTATTATTTTTTTTATTCATGTTGCGTAAACGTAAATTGTGTGTATTTTCAACTTAGAATCTCATTTTTTTTGTGTACATAACGACTTCTTATAGAATTGAAATAAAATTTTTTTTGTTTTTATGAAATTCCAAATGGTGTGTGTATGTAATATTTTCCAATATTTATTATCACAATTCTCTGCTGTGTGGAATTGCTCTGAAAACTATCTTCGCTATAGGAATTGTTGCGGTTTCGATTTTAATAACAGACTTCTATACTAAAAACAAACGGAGGAAATTGCTCTAAAAATCAAAATTTCCATCATTGAATCTTAATGACCGTTTTTCTTATTCATTTGAAAGTGAAGTAAATTTGAATAAGTATACTCGTCAAAAGACTTACTCTAAAATACGTAATGAATCTGTAAAAAATATAAACTCAGAAAATAGCGAATGTTTTAGAAATGAGAATGATCTTAATTTACAAGATATGCCAAGAACTCCTGAAACAACACTTAACCATGAACGACAAAATTAATTATAATCTCTTTTCTGAAGTTATTTGTACTTCATGCATAAAAACCCAAAAATGTGTTGCCTATTGGAGAAAAAAATATTTTGATCTTCGACGAAAAAATTTGGTGGAAAAAAAATTGAAGCGTAAATATTTGCAGAAAATGAAACAAGTGAAAATTGATGAACATATTGAAAATCTCAATTTGCCAGATGCTTCCAAAACATTTCATAAAATGCTTTTATTCCCGAAAGGTAAAGCTAATCCTTTCCTCGAGAAGCGACGTTTGCTGGCATATATAGTACTATAAATCTGCAACGGCATATTCCTTTATGCGTAATATGGGCTTGGATTTACCATGCCCTAATACGTTAAATAAATATTTAATGATAAAAGCAAAAACGCCAGGTATTTATTACGATGTTTTACATCAGCTGAAAGAAGGTTTTAAAGAGAGTGATCCAAAAGTAAGGCAAGCAATACTTGTTTTTGACGAAGTCTGCATTCGTCGAGGTGTGGAATATAATTCCAAACAAGACCTAATTGAGGGTGTTGCAGACAATGGATCACAAATGAAAAATATTCCAGCAACTGAGGCGTGTACGTTTCTAATCATAGGCTTATTGCCTAATTGGACCTACATAATAGGATATGTATTATCGGCGGGTCCAATCCATGGAGCGGATTTGAAAACATTCATTCTGGAAATTTTAAAAGAATGCGAAAATTCCAATATAGAAATATCAGTTCTTGTTTGTGATCAAGGATCTAACAACAAAAAATGCTATAAATGCTAGGAATTTCTTCAGAAAACCCGTTTTTTTTTCAAATAAAACGTTTTTTTTGCGTTATTTGATATCGTTCATCTAATAAAATCGTTTAGAACCATTCTTTATAATAAAAACTTATCAACTCAAGATGGTGAAGTTTCATGGGATGTTATCAAAGAATTGAACGATTTTGATAAAAACAAAACCACGAAATTGTGCTGTAAACTTAAGGAAAATTTCCAAAAAATGAATTTTAAACTTGCTGTACAAGTCTTAAGTTGGTCTGTGGCTGCAGGAATTCGAAAAATAAATTTATTAAAAAAGTTTAGAGAAAAGTGTTCATTGATAGCGGAATCAACAGCTACTTGTTGCGAAGAAATAAATAATTTTTTTGATGTCGCTAATGAAAAATTTATTGACTCGAATAATCCTTATAAAAAACCATTGAGCAAACGTAATGTCCGGTCTATTAATATGCTGAAAGAAACGCTAAAATATTTTCAGGATATTTTAGTAAAATCAAAAACCGCAGCGAAATTGTATGCCCTTGATAGCTTGGTGAGTACGCCAATAGGGTTTTGTTGTTGATTGACATTATTTCCGAGCTTGAAGGATTCAAATTTCTATTAATGAATGTACACACCAAATTAAAAGAAAATCTGCCTATTATTGAGTGTATTATTGAAGTTTTTCTTATTTAGACATGAATTTTTTATTTTTTTAGCTGGTCCATCCCAAACGTAATTTCGAAGTTTCATTACAATCCGACTTTTATTGGCCGAATTAAGGAAGTTTTTATATTTCATTATTATTAGGGTTTTTTATTTCACCCTCCCGCAACCCCCACCGAGGGGAGACGCATTCTATCTTCTCACTTGCCCTATCCAGAATGTACACACCAAGTTTAAAGAAAATGTGTCCATTATTGAGTGAATTATTGAAGTTTTTCTTTTTTAGCCCTTCACAACCCCCCACCGCGGGGAGACATATTTTATTTTTTCACTTGGCCCATCCCGAACGTACGTTCGAAGTTTCATTAAAATCCGACTATTCTTAACCGAATTAGGGAAGTTTCTATATTTCCACATTTTTTTAAAAAAGGTTTGCGCATTAGTGTTGCCAGATGTAAATTCCGTTGAAAAGTTAATATATTCTGATTTCGATCTTAGTACACAAACTGTGCAAACCTCATCAAAATTGGACGAGCAGTTTCGGTTTTACAACAAGTGCAAAAATGGACTATATTTGGACAAAATGTATTTTTAGACATTGTTGCCATAGTCGAATATGGCCCAAAAACTAATCAGATCTAAGTTAGGATCAAACACATGAACTGTGTAGATTTTATCGAAATTGGCCCAACAGTTTAGTCTGAACCGTGCGGACAAAATTTTGTCGTTTTTAGACAAAAAAATGAGCGAAGCAAACCATAGTAGTCAATTTACATTTTCTCTATATCGGCCGGACCACTATGGAACTTTCCCGATAGTGTCATCAAATATTCATTTCAGTTCTCCTATTCTAAATGTACATTCCAAGTTTCATGAAAATGTGACTAGTATTGACCGAATTATTAAGGTTTCTTTATATGACCCTCCCACAACCCCCACCGAGGGGAGACGCATTCTATCTTTTCACTTGCCCTATCCAGAATGTACACACCAAGTTAAAAGAAAATCTGCCTATTATTGAGTGAATTATTGAAGTTTTTCTTTTTCAGCCCTCCGCAACCCCCCACCGCGGGGAGACATACTTTATTTTTTCAGTTCATCCATTCCAAACGTACGTTCGAAGTTTCATTAAAATCCGACTATTATTGGCCGAATTAAGGAAGTTTCTATATTTCATTATTATTAGGGTTTTTTTATTTCACCCTCCCGCAACCCCCACTAAGAGGAGACATACTTTATTTTTTCACTTGGTCCATCCCAAACGTACGTTCGACGTTTCATTTAAATCCGACTATTATTAACCGAATTAGGGAAGTTTCTATACTTCCACCGCATTTTTAAAAAAAAGTTTTGCGCATTAGTGTTGCCAGATGGAAATTCCATTGAAAAGTTAATATGTTCTGACTTAGATCCAAGTACACAAACTGTGAAAATCTCATCAAAATTGGACGAGCAGTTTTAGTTTTACAACAAGTGCAAAAATAGACTATATTTGGACAAAATGTATTTTTAGACAGTGTTGCCATAGTCGAATATGGCCCAAAAACTAATCAGATCTAAGTTAGGATCAAACACATGAAGTTTGTAAATTTTATCGAAATTGGCCCAACAGTTTGGTCTGAACCGTGCGGACAAAATTTTGTCGTTTTTAGACAAAAAAAGCGTTACCAAATAGTGTTGCCATATATTAATTTCGCCCAAAATCACCATCTGGCATTTGATGCAGCACCAAAATGGTGAAAGTTTCATGGAAATCGGACCATCCATTCAGATTTTATTAACGATTTAAAAAAGCGGACGGACGGACGGACATGGGGCTAATTATTTTTGACGAAACGGATTTTGCACTTATTTTCATCTTCCTAGCCCTTCTAGATCAAAAGTTAGGTTTTCGCACGATTATAGTAGTTTCCTATAAACATTCGTTTATCGGGAAAGTAAAAAGCGTTACCAAATAGTGTTGCCATATATTAATTTCGCCCAAAATCTAACACCATCTGGCATTTGATGCAACACCAAAATGGTGAAAGTTTCATGGAAATCGGACTATCCATTCAACGTTATACGTTATAATAGGCTAGACAAAAGCTTATCGTGGTCGATAAGCAACACACAATTTTATGGTTCGAAATATACTTTATTATTGTTGAGAAAATTGTAAAATTCCATTTATGTTAAACTTGGCAACACTGTTTTCTCATTTCATCTTGCCAGTTAGTCTTAAGTCAATTGTCAAGGAGACAAGAACAATTATTATCATTACTATTTTCATTGTATTTTAAATAAACAATATTAAACTTATTTCTGTTCTTTTTATTTAAAAAACACTGCATCATAATAAGTTATGGGCCCAGGTCATAAGTTTAAAAGAAAGCTTTAAAAATAAACAATTCAAAGAAAATTATTCGGGCGTATTTTGTGTAACAATCGTCAATTCATGTTTAATCGTTTCATGGAAATTGTGAGATACATAAAAAGATTAAATAATAAATATAACAATTGTGAAAAAATATTTTCACAGATATTTGTTTGGATATTAATAATCAAATAATTTTTGTGCTGGAAAATTGTTCTTTTTGTTGATTTTCTTTGTCAAACTTTAAAATGGATAAAGAAATTGCGACAGAGAGCGTCTCAATGGTTGACATGGAGTTTTCAGGTTAGAGTTATCTTGCTTGCGGAAGATATTTTTGATCTGGTTACGGAAATTGATCCAATGCCAAGAGATCCAAAAATGAAAAATTATGCGACAATTTAATCTAACTGGAAACGAAAAGATGCTAAGGCTCAAAGGGTCATGGCACACATTTTAGATTGTACAACTTCAAAAAAAATGTGGAATAAATTGCATTCATTATACGATCAAAAGAATGAAGCAAGTAAGCATTTCTTGCAACAACAATTTTTCTCTTATGAAAAGGAAAATGGTGATGATATTGCAACGCATATTTCAAAGTTGGAAGGTATTGTACACAGATTAAAAAGTGTAGGTGTAAATATCGATGACAGCATGTTGATTACAAAAATAATCATGACATTGCCAGTGGAGTACAGATATTTTGCGAGCGCATGGGAATCTACAATAAAAGAAGAACAGACTATAAAAAATTTAACGAATCGATTGATGATTGAAGAAATTCGTTTCAGTATGCAAAATCAGAATGAAAATGACGAGCATTTGTGGCAAAACAAAATGGCGGTGCAACTAAGAAGTCTAATCAAAAGTTGAAAAAACATCGTAAACCAGGAAAATGTTTCAAGTGTGGTCGTTCTGGCCATTGGAAAATTGAATGCAAGTCACAATCAATGTCAGAAAATGATGATTCTGACGAATCCGATAAACAGGATAGGAAAGCTTTTTTTAGCAATGTCGTTAAAACGTTAGTTAAAAGTGACGCATTTTACGTTGATTCAGGTGTAACAAATCACATGAGTAAATCTCGTAATTGGTTCAGGAATTACGTACAATTAGATTCACCAAAAAGAGTTACTTTGGGAAAAGGTGATAGTATGAGTGCAATTGGTCATGGTGATATTGATATCTTGTCATATACAGGCAAATGTTGGATCCAGAAAACACTAAAAAATGTTTTGTTCATTCCTAATTTATATACAAACTTGTCGACAAATACATTAGATAATGGACACGCACTGCAAACAGATAAACATAAGTTTTAATTAATGAATGATGGAAATGTGGTTGCAATTGGAGTTCGACAGGGTGGACTATTTCAAATGTTATTTACGGTGACTGAACCAGTTAAGAAGGCAATGGCAAATATAGCAATTAAAAACAACACTTTGAAACTATGGCACGAGCGATTAGGTCATCAAAATGTCACACATGTTCGAAATTTTCTAAAAAAACAAAAAATGGATTTCGGTAATTTTGTATGTGAAGGCTGTGCATTTGGTAAGCAACAAGTTTGGTTCACGTGAAGAAAAATCTGCTAATTGTGCTGACATTATTCATGCAGATGTTTGTGGAACGATGGAAACAAATTCGTGTTGTGTGGTTCCAGGTATTTCATTTTGTTTAAAGATGATTACTCACATTTTCGATTTGTTTATTTCTTAAAGCACAAATCAGAGGTTTTCAAAAATTCAAAGGCTTAGTTAAAATTATTGAAAAGAAATGTGGTCATTTAATTTTTTTTTTTTTTTTTTTTTTATTTAAGTATCTTTACAAGCTATCTTAAGTTAGTCTCGACTAACGATATTAAGTAATAAGGTGTGACATTGAAATTTGGCTCGTAAGGATTAGATCCAGTGGTCTAAGTTCCTGTGTTGTTCTACTATTTATATTATGGTTGTTGTTGGTAGGATGCCATTAATCCGTATCAATAAATCTTGATGATAGGTCTGACGGTTTAAGTCTCTTAAGTCTCCGGACTTCTTCGTTTGTCGATATTAGTTGTGATACCAGCTGATTTGGGTGGTCAAGCAGTCTGATAAAGTATTTTTCACTGTTTTTGGATATTACCTCCTTTACAGTGAAAATGTGGAGGTCTTTCCTTATACGGTCGTTCCGCACGTACCAGGGCGCTTTTGTAATTGATCGCAGAACTTTTGCCTGAAATCTCCCTAGTATTTCTATATTGGAGTTACTGGTGGTTCCCCATAATTCCATTCCATAGGTCCATATGGGTTTTAGAATGGCCTTGTACACAATTATTTTGCATTCCAGAGATAATTGGGATGAGCGTCCCAGAAGCCAATAAAGTTTATTGTATTCGGCTCTTAGTTGTTTGTTTTTGTTTATTATGTGTGTTTTCCAGTTTAAGCGTCTATCCAGATGCATACCAAGGTATTTTACAGATGTAGTATGAAGAAGTTCTGTATTGTTTAATTTTACAGCAGGACAGTTTTCTCTTCTTGCGGTGAAGGTGATGTCCACTGACTTACTTTCATTTGCTTTGATTTTCCAAACCTTAAGCCAGTCTTGTATTTTTGTCAGGTTTTCCTGCAGTCTCTTTGATGCTGTACGAGGATTTGTGTGCGATGACAATATGGCTGTGTCATCAGCAAAGGTTGCAGTAACAGTGTTTTCTGTTGTTGGGAGGTCAGCGGTGTAGATCAAATAGAGAATAGGTCCTAGAACACTTCCCTGCGGTACTCCAGATTTTATTTGCCTTGTAGTTGTATATTCTTCCTGGTGTTTCACAATAAATTGACGGTTGCTTAAATATGATTTTAATATTTGGTAATAGTGATGTGGTAGCTGTTGTTTTAGTTTATACAAGAGGCCATCATGCCATACCTTGTCAAAAGCTTGGGCAATGTCTAGAAAAGCTGCCGAGCAGTATTTTTTCGTTTCTATCGCGTTGTTGATTTCGTGTGCAATTCTGTGAATTTGTTCAATTGTTGCATGTTTTTGGCGGAATCCAAACTGATGAACCGGTATTAAATTATTTTTCGTCAATACTGGTTTTAGTCGTTTTGCAAGTAGCTTTTCAAAAACCTTTGATAATACTGGTAATAGACTAATCGGCCTATATGATTTAACTTCATGATGGTTTTTTCCCGGCTTTAATAGAAGGATAATTTGAGCTTTCTTCCATTGCTCCGGAAATAGACTAGTTCTTAAAACGGAGTTAAATAGGTGTGTTATAAATTTCATACCTAATAAAGATAATTCCTTTAGCATTTTTCCTGTTATACCATCATATCCTGGTGCCTTTTTTGGGTCGACTTCTTTAACAATTGTTGCTATTATTTCCTTTGTGTTTAACTTCCTTATCGGCAAGTCTAATTGCAATGGTGTATCAAGGAAGTTTATTATCTCTTTGTGTTTCTCAACTGTAGTTTCCGATGGATAAGGTGTAAATGTACTTTGCGAAGCAAATAATTCTGCCTTTTCTCTATCGCATCTAGCCCAGCAGCCGTTGTTTTTCTTTAAAGGTGGTATATGTTGTTGAGGGCGTTTTAATTTTTTTGTCGCCTTCCAGAGAGAATAGTCTGTGGATTCCGTTGGTGTAAGGCCTTTTAGATAGGATTGAATGGCGTCATCTCTAAAGATTTTCATTAGATTTCTAAGTTCTTTTACAGCACGATTTAGTTGTGTTTTATTTGGGGGGACCTTGTTTTTTGCCACAGTTTTCTTAATTTTCGTTTGTCCTCTATTTTTGATTTAATGATTGCAGGACATATTTCCTGCCACTCGCGTGTTAGTTCCTTTGGTGTCGATAACTTTGCCGCGTATGCTAACGTTTCGTTAAAGTTGTCGATGGCTTCAGCTATGTCCTTGCTGCTTTTCAACGGTATATCCAGTGTTATGTTATTATCAATTAAATTTCTATACTGATGCCAGTTTGTACGTTTTGAGTGTAGCTTCCTGTCTCGTTGAACGTTTATAATTCCGGTTGACGCAGTGATTATTATTGGGGTGTGATCAGATGAGAGATCCAGGCAGGATTCTGCTTTCATATGATCACTTGATATACCTTTTGTGACACAGAAGTCAATTAGATCAGGTATTTTGCTTCTGTCAGTAGGCCAGTATGTAGGTTGCCCCGTTGATAGATGATTTAATTTGCATTCTTGCATTGCCATTAGTAGTTGTCTACCTTTTTGCGTGATCATTCTTGATCCCCAGTGTGTGTGCTTTGCGTTGTAATCTCCTCCAGCGATGAATCTTTTGCCGAGGGTTTTGTAGTAGTCGATATACTGCATCTTGCTAATGTTATGTTTTGGGGGCGAATATACGGCTGAAATGGCTAACGGACCCTTCCAATCTTCTATTACCACAGTTGTTGCTTGTAGATGACTGCTGTCATATTTTGATAGCTCGTAGTGTTTAATTGTATTTTTGATGATGATGGCTGTACCGCCGTGAGCAGCTCCATCTGGGTGTTTGGTGTCGTAAATTTTATAATTCCTTATATTAAAATAACTTTTGATAGTAAAATGGGTTTCAGAAATTAGTAGTATGTCAACTTTGTGTTCAATGATGAATCGGTTTAGCTCTTGCAATTGTTGTGTTAGCCCATTAGCGTTCCATACTACAATTTTTAGTAGTTTAGCCATTTTTATTAAGGTTTTCGACTAGGGTAGATAAATTCATTATTAGTGGACCGATTTATTCTAATAAATGTTTTACCATGTTTTTGAGGTCTGCTATTTCATTTGTTTTTATTTGACTATTTTCTTGGCGTTGTGTACCCTGCATTACAGTACCGTTTTGCTGTTGGGGTAATTGATAGGAAGTCTGCTGCTGGTTGACATTATTTTTCGTGACCTGGGCATATGATACAGCTGGGTGTACGGTTTGTACGTTTGATGTAGTTTCTTTGTTAGGTGCTGTGTTTTGTTCCATATATTGTCTATTACGTGCTTGCGGAAATTTTCTTTCTCTTAGGTCTTTGTAGTACTGACAGCCCTTGTAGCTGGCCGGATGTTTACCTGAGCACAGGACACACTTAACGGCGTTACCCATGCGTTTAGTCGTGCAGGTTTTTGTTAAATGTTCGCCTGCACACTTGACACATCTCGGCATCCTATTGCAATATTGCCAAGTGTGTTCGTATCGTTGGCATCTGGTGCATTGTGGAATTTGCTTCTTTTTGTTTGGAGTTTCGAATACAATACGGGTGTGTAATATGTAGTGTATTTTGCATCTATCTTTATTGTTTTCTTTCTGTTTCAAGTCAATGTAAAAGAGCGGCAATGGTGTTAGTACTTCGCCTCTTCGCTGCTTGATATTATGGATGTTCGTTACTTCGTGGTTTAATTTCTCTATTTCTAGCTTGATGTCTGCTACTTCGATTGAGGGATGAAGTCCTCTGAGTACTACTCTGAAGCTTTTTGCTTGTTTAGGTTGGTAAGTATGAAACTGCGTTTTTCTTTCCATTACGCTTTTCACTAATTTTCTGTAATCTTCAGATTCTGTTGTTTGTACTTTGACCTCATCTTCACCTAAATTTTTTATAATGTATTCCGCTTGACAATCATTTGTTAAAAGGTTGTTCAATGGTGTCATATTTTGTACTCCTGATATAAAGATTGGTGGTGGTTTAGTTGGCTTGACCATTCTCCCAACACGTTCTTCATCATTTTCTATTTCAAGTCCGCTGAAACGATTTTCTGTGCTTGTTAGGTTTAGCCAGTAATCGTTTATCTTAGTTTGTTTAGGTTTTGGCATTTGTTGAGGGCTATCTTTCTTTCTTTTTATATTGTTGGCGTCATTATCATTACCGCTATTGTTGGTTTTATTTTTATTTTGGTATGTTACTATTGAAAAACCATCATTATTTTTAATTTGAGTTTCTGGTGTAATTCTTTTTCGTGGTGTACATGTTGTGTTTGCATTAGGTAATGGATTTGGGTGCTTAGTTTTAGCTGGTAGGTTGTTTTGTTGAGTCTTTTGCAACTGTTTATCTAGTTGGATTCTTTTGAGCTCTTCCTTTTCTGCTTTGAGGATTGTGATTTCATTTCTCAGTTCCATACAGAGTAGCTCTATTTCACTGACCTTACTACGGAGTGTTTCGTTGTCCTCCATAATATGAATTTGACCAGTAGAATCTTCTGTGACTTTGGCCTGGTTTACCAGCAAGTCACTGTGCGGTCGAAAGATATCGACCCGCGGGAGCCCGCTCGCTCGCTCCTCACGTATCGGTTCTGGGGCTCCGTGCCCCTGTCCAGTAGCTTTATTTTTTAATTTTTCTGACATTTCATGTTGGACTTGTTAGTTTTAGTCCTCCTTGTCAAGGTCAAATAAAGTTTAAAATATGGTAAATTAAACCAAGCAAGGACAAAGCAGAAAAATAAATAAATTAAAAATAATTTACCGGGTAAATAAAACAAAACAAATCAGATGAAACAGTAATAATAAAACCATAAAGTTAAAATAATAAATAAAAATATTTTTTTTTTACATAAAAATATTTATTGATTTTTATAACTGTTATGACTTTTGTTACTTTTATTACTCTTGTTAAACAGAATTTCTATTGATCGCAGTTTTCGAAAACACAACTGTTCAGTTCAGAGGTTGCATTTATTTTGATAAATTAATAATAATTTAATAAAGATTTTAGAAACAGATAATGGTACCGAATTCGTTAATAAGGAAATGAAAGATTTTATGGAAAACAATGGTATTCGTCATCGTTGTTCTGTTCCCTATACGCCTGAACAGAATGGAAGTGCTGAAACGGAGATGCGTACAATAATTGAATCTGCAAGATCAATGATTTATGCAAAAGGTGTTGATCTAAAACTCTGGGCTGAAGCTGTAAATTCAGCAGTTTATATTTTAAATCAAACAGGTACAAGCACGGTTAAAGACAAAACTCCATATGAATTATGATATAGTAAAAGGGCAAAAGTTGAACAATTTCGAGTATTTGTTTCTGAGATATATGTTCACATACGAAAACAAAAACGTCAAAAGTTGAATGCAAAGGCTAAGAAATGCATTTTTATTGGTTATGACGAAAAGAAAAAGGGGTATCGTGTTTTGGATGAATCAAATAGAGTGGAGATAGCACGAGATGTTAGATTTATATCAGAGGAATCGCCAACTCTAACATTCATAGATGATGATACCAACAATCAAGAAAAAGATGAAGTCGTTCAACAACCAGAGCTAAGCCAAAGCGAAAACGATGATGACATGCAGGAACGAGAAGTTGAACCGATAAAAAACACTAAACACCGAACAATCTTAGATGGTATGGATGCAGATAATATACTTCAAACGCGATTGAGAAATCATGTTACTCCAGAAGAAAATTTGGTAAATCTTATGGCACTCGTTGCAATTAATGATGATGAGCCAAGGAATTATGAGGATGCAACAATTCAGATGATTGTAAAACTTGTAAAGCTGCAATGAAAGAAGAGTATGATTCACTATTGAAGAATAAAACCTTAGTAAAAAGGCCAGCGGATAAAAAGGTTATTGACAACAAGTGGGTTTTTAAGATTAAGAAAAACCCAGATGATTCAGTTGAAAGGTATAAGGCAAGAATTGTTGTTCGTGGTTTTAATCAGCAGTATAGAATTGATTATGAGGAGACATTCAGTCCAGCCGTCCGTTTTACTTCAATACGTGCAATTTTGTATATTGCAGCGAAATATAAAATAAAAATTAAACAATTTGATGTGAGAACTGCGTTTTTATATGCGGAACTCGAAGTATATGCAACAGCCAATTGGTTTCAATGATAACACAAACAGGGTATACAAATAGCAGAAAAGTCTTTATGGACTAAAACAAGCATCACGTTGCTGGAATCAAAAATTCAAAATGTTCATTAAGAAATTTGGATTTGTTGTATGTGCAGCTGATACTTGTGTGTTTGTGAGTGTCCGGAACAAGAGTAAAACAATTCTTGCGATTCATGTTGAAGATGGTATTATCTTGGGAAATATATAGTGAAGAATCCATCGATCTAGTAATAAATCATTTGAAAAAGGAATTTGAAATCAAGGTGATGGAAGTCGGATGTATTCTTGGACTGCAAATTGATCAACAAAGTGATGGTTCAATTTTTGTGCATCAGGCGGCTTATGCAAAAAGAATTTTACGTAAATTCAATATGGAGGAATGCAATCCAGTGGGGGTTCCAACTGATTCGAATCAAACTATAGGTAAATTTGAAAATTCTGATCTATCTAAATATCCGTATGGACAATTGGTTGGCAGTTTAATGTATCTACCAGTTGCAACACGTCCAGATATATGTTATGCAATCGGAATTGTTAGTCGCTATTTAGAGATGCCGACAGTTATACATGAAAAAGCAGTTAAACGTATATTAAAATACATTAGTGGTACAATCAATTATGGCATTCTATACCACAGTGATGGCGAACATCGTTTTTGTGGCTACAGGGATGCCGATTATGCTGAAGATGTTGACATGCGTAGATCAACATCTGGTTTCGCTTTTATGATTGGCAATGGTATAATCAGTTGGAGTTCTGAGCGGCAAAAGTCAGTATCAATATCAACTACTGAACCAGAATACATAGCAGAATCAAGTGCTGTGAGGGAATTGATTTGGCTTAAACGATTGTTAAATGAATTGGACCCACAACAATCGAAAGATGCAACATTTTATATGGACAATCAAAGTGCCATTCGTTTGGTGAAAAATCCTGTATTTCATAAGCGGACTAAATACATTGCTGTGCATTATCATTTTATTACAGAGAAATACGAAGAGGGATGTTTTTCATTGCAATATGTTTCGACTCATCAAATGACAGCGGATATACTTACGAAAGAATTATAGAGGGAGCGTTTTCAGTATTTGCGATCACTAATGGGGATTGTATCAATTATGAATTAAATTTTTTTATTTTTTGTTCTGCTTTTTATTTTGTAAAGTAATTGAGTCTATATAAAGTTTACAGGCAAAGTTATGACAAAAAGTGGGAGGGTTGAGAAAATTGTCAAATTCCATTTATGTCAAACTTGACAACACTGTTTTCTCATTTCATCTTGCCAGTTAGTCTTAAGTCAATTGTCAAGGAGACAAGAACAATTATTATCATGTTTATTTGCATTGTATTTTAAATAAATAATATTAAACTTATTTCTGTTCCTTTTATTTAAAAAACACTGCATCATAATAATTATTCGATATAGTCTCCCTGAACCTCAATGCACTTGTTCCAACGATTCTCCAATTTAAGGATTCCATCCCTAAATTGAAAATTCCGTAGGCCTCCAAAATACGCCTCTACATCTACTAAGACCTATTCCTTTGATGAAAACCGTTGTCCGCGCACGAATTCAGGTTTAGGAATAGATCGAAGTCACTAGGAGGCAAATCTGGCGAATACGGTGGATGTTCTAACAATTCGTACTTTAACTCCATGATTTTAGCAATGGTTTTTTGCCTTTAAGAGCTGGTGCATTGCCTTGGTGGAAAATGATTTTTTCTTCTTTAAACCAGGTCTTTTCTCACAAATTTTCACATCAAATTGGTCCAAAAAGTTACAATAATAATCTGAGTTTATTCTTTTACCAGTTTGGAGGTAATCGACCAACAAAATTCCTTTCGCATCCCAAAAAACTGATGCCATAACCTTCTGCACTGATCTTTGGGCCTTAACCCGTTTTGGAGCCGAATTATCGGTTTTTTGATTCTGATTTCGCCTCAGGATCATAGTCTCATCTATAGTGATGAATAGGCGCAAAAAATCCACTTTATCGAAAACGCTGCAAATGTTGAGAAAGTCGCATTTGCATGTGTTTTTGTTCCATCTTTAGGAAATGCGGCACCCATTTTGCACTAAGCTTTTTGAAACCTAAAACTTCAGCTAAGATGTGATGTACTGGTATATGTGAGATGCCTATGGTGTCAGCTATCTTATCCACAGTCACTCGTCTATCTCCCAAAACCATATCTTGTATTTTTTGTATGTTTTTTTTGTTGATACACTTTTTGGACGTCTTTGACGTGGATCGTCTTCAAGGCTTGTACGATCAGATTTAAAAAGGGCAGCCCATTTTTCAACGGTGGATTTCGAAGGTGAAGAGTCCTTATACACTTTTAATAATCGTTCATAAATTTCCTTTGCCTTTAAACCTTCCAAAACAAAGAATTTTATCACTGCACGATATTCAATTTTTTCGATTTTAAAAAAATTCTGACACATCCATACTAAATGGGTTGTAAACAAAGAATGAATCGACAGATCGAGATGAAACTTCACACACGTTTTATGAAGGATATACCAACATAACAAAAAATTGTGCTACTAGCAAGCATTTGCTTGTCGACCACGATAAGTTTTTGACTAGCCTAGTACTGCTTCATTACGGCCCTAGTTCGTCTCTGTGGTCCTTTGCTCGCTGCACATGTGTCACATTTCCGACACCATCTTTCAACATCAGCTCTGCAATTTATCCAATAGAACCGTTCTTGTACTTTTGCTAATGTTTTGTTGACTCACAGATGTCCCCCTGAAGTCCCACCATGTACTTCTTCAAGTACCTAATGTACTTTAAACTTGGGCACAATCAACTGCATTAGTCTATCTCTACCATCAGAAGATTCCCATCTTCTACTGAGAACTCCATTTTCTATTTCCAACAAGTCCCACTGATCGCAATAACTCTTTGTTGTATTACTACAAGCCGCAATATCGCTCCGTCCCGGACGCTGATCTTGTTCTTTCCATTCAAAGATCGGTCTTTGCCTTTTAGCTGTTCATTTCTGATAGTAGTTTCACCATTATTACCAATTTTTGTTGTTTTGATCATGACTATTTTCTTCTCATCTAGCCTACCACAGTGCTTACACTTCCCACCGCATGGTCTTCTAGCTAGATAATCCGTCAGCATTACCATGCGATGTCCCCTTTCTATGTTCTGTCTTGAAGTGGTACCCTTGTAGTCGCTCAATCCATCTTGCAACTTGTCCTTCTAGATTCTTAAATTGTAGTAATCATTTAAGTGCCGCATGGTCGATCGGTTCGAAGTAGGAACTCCTGCCCGTAAAGATTTGTTGAAATGTCTCAGTTTCAACTACTGCCAAGAGTTCTTTTCGGATGACGCAGTAGTTTACCTCTTGTTTGGAAAGTTTCCTACTGAAGTATGCGATGACTTTTTCTTCACCTTCGATCCGTTGGGAAAATACCCCTCCAATCCCGATATTGCTAGCATCCGTATCCACTATAAATCTTTCTCCAAATTTCGGATACGCCAATATCGGAGCAGAACATAATCGATGTTTTAATTCATCGAAAGCTGAGTGGCATTCTTCGGTTCACTCATATGGTTTTCCCTTATCCGTTAGCTTGTGTAGACAACCGGCTATATTAGCAAAATTCTTTATGAAGCGTCGGTAGTAAGTACACAAGTCTAAGTATGACCGAATTTCATGCTTATCTCTTAGTACTGGCCATTGTTGAACTGCTTTTATCTTGTCTTCATCGGTGGAAATTTCCTCAGCAGGCACAACATGTCCTAAGTATTTTACCTCGTGTTGAAATAGTTCACACTTCTTTGGACTTAAATTCAAATGAGCTGCTCGATGACGTTCAAATACTTCTCGTAATCGCTGGAGATGTTCATCAAATGTTTTTCCGATTACGATGATGTCCAGGTACACTAGACACGTCTTCCATGTTAAGCCCCGTAGGACATGTTCCATCAGTCGTTCGAATGTTGCCGGTGTATTACATAACCCAAATGGCATCACTGTGAATTGCCATAGACCTGTTCTTACTGCGAATGCTGTCTTTTCTCTGTCTTCCGGTTCAATTCCAACTTGCCAATAGCCACTTTTTAAATCAAGTGTTGAGAACAAAGTTGCTCCTGAGAGTGTATCTAATGTTTCATCTATGCGGGGAAGAGGGTAACTGTCCTTAGTTTTCTGTAATCCACTCAAAATCTTGTAATCCCATCCTTTTTCCGTACTAGGACTACCGGAGATGCCCATGGACCTTTGATAATTTGATTACTCCCTCCTGATGCATTTCCTCGAACATGTCAGCAACCTCTGTTTGTTTGGCTAATGGTAGTCTCCTTGATGGTTGACGAATAGGATCTGCATTGCCGGTTTTTATTCTATGTTTCACTTGGTCCGTTCGCCCAAAGTCCCGTTTACTGTATACAAAGGAATCTTAAAACTCGTTCAATAAATCTGTAGGTTGAACTGCTTCCAAATCTGATACTCTTGTGCTGATATCAGATGCTAGTGGTTTCAAAGCCTCCGGAAGAAGCCGCTCCTTCCGTTGAGTTTCTTTGTCTCTGCAGTCCTCATTTGTTATTGACAAAACCCCCTCAGCACTGCCGATAATGGTTCCCCTTTTCAATTTGTTGTTAATTTTCCAATAGTTCGCCACTCTGACTGGAATGATACCATGAAAGATACCATCGTCCATTATATCAGCCACCAAAAATGTATGCCGGAACACGCGCACCCATCTAGCTCCAATTCCGTTACTGCTTTCACTGATGTGTTTTTGATTGATGAGTTTCTTGTTAATGATGGATTTACTTACTATGATAATTCTGCATTGATGACCAGCAATTACTTCCTGCACTGTTAGAATGTTTTTGTTGTGTTGCATAAGTGAGACAGACACAATGATGCTGAGGGCACTATTCTTTGGAGCTAATTTTCCCCCCTTTATGTTAGCTCCTTTTTGTTTTCCGAACCTTTTTGTTGTGTCCCTGGTTGGTTCTGACAATTGTATTGAACACGTTCTTCTTTTCTGCAGCCCCAACATGTTATTTTCCTGCGCGTGTTTCTATCACCGCTTTTGTGGATTAATCGCAGTACTTCCTCAGCGACCCTCAGCAACTGTAGCAGCCCTGATCCCTGGGACTGACCTCGTGGCTTTCTTCGCACCTTCCAATGTTAAAGCGAACGCAAATATCTCTTGTAGTGTTCGTTTTCCGCTAACCCAGACACCGTTTTTTATGTCCGTATCTCTTATGGCGCTGAAAAATGTTTCTCCTGCCACCTCGCACCGCATGTTCAGAGGGTAATCAGGATAGGACATGGATACCAATCGTTCGACCTCCGCTGCTAATTCCTAAGGCGTCTCTCTACATTTCTCCGTTGTGTTGATGTGTTCGATCCTGTATACATTCTTCATGTGGTTGCCCCAAACCAATTGTCCAACTGCATTACAATGTAATTGTAATCTTTTTCATTCTCGGTTGAGATTGTCCGCAACAAACCTGCTGAATTACGACGTAAAGCCAGGATTAAAGCTCTGGCTTTCTTTTTCTACATTGGACCAACCGTTCGCACTAGCAGCCTCTTCAAAATGTCGTTTGCATACTGGCCATGAAGTTTGGCCGTCAAATATTGGTGGCTTCATCCTTCTACCAGATGACTCAATATTTGGTTTATTTTCTTTGATGTCAGCCATTTTTGCTTCTAGTTCTGCCACTTGTTCTTTAAACTCTTGTTCCATGTTGCTAACTTCGGTAGTTATTCTTTCTTCCAATTTCTGCTCAACTTTACTTACTTCCGTACGAACTGTAGAGACTTCCGTACGGACTGGAGAAACTTCCGTAGTAATTTTATTTTCTAGGTTCGCCACACTGGAGTCAACCTTTGGTTTTAATTCAGTCATGCCAGATTCCATTTTGGTTTCCAGTCCAGAAACTGAAGCTGCAATTTTATTTTCGACTTACTGTATTTGATTGCATCTCACTTTGTAAACTAGAAGCAGTTGATTTGAATTTGCCTTGGAGTCCATACTGGAAGTCCAAGAACAGTGTACTCATAAGTTTCCTTATGTCGTCCACGATAATCTATACTGCCTTGGCACCTTCTTCTTTGTCATCTTCTTTTTGATTTTTTGCATTATTTAAATTCTCACTAAAGTCGAATACGTTTCTGTCTAGCTCTTTTGATGCGCATTCATCGTCTTCGCATTATTTTCTTCTTCTAAATTTTATTTCCCATGGAAGCTAAATTCCACACACGCAGAACTGTGGATAATTCTGTTGAATTCAAACTGTCTAATAGTTTATTTCCCATTATTCAAATATTTCTTAATTGTTTATTTACTCCGAAATTTCTTATATGCCACCGAAAATTCTCGCACAATATCGAAATTCTAATACAATGAAATTCCCTTGTATAACCTCAAATTTCCCGAAATTTCTCGAACAATCGAAATTTTTATACAACACACTGAATTATAATTCCAAATTTCGCACAATCGAAATTTTTATACCGCACACCAAGGTATAACCCAAAATTTGTTGCACACCACCGAA
Organism: Xylophagus ater; assembly: GCA_963422695.1. Lineage (NCBI taxonomy): Eukaryota > Metazoa > Arthropoda > Insecta > Diptera > Xylophagidae > Xylophagus > Xylophagus ater. Next base: position 424,328 of record CAUJSI010000004.1, read on the forward strand.
ATTTCCCGTACCGGTGAAATTTTTATACACTCCCGAAATTTCTTGTAAAACCACGAATTTCCTAGAAATTTTGTCTTCTTCGCACTAATTCACAATAAATAATCCGACTTCTGACACCACTGTTGCGTGCTAACCCGCTGGTTCGAATGTTATTAAATGATAACACTTTTTATTTATGTGAATTCGGTGTAGAACTTTTATTTGCAATTATTTCTGCGTTAACAATTAGTTTAAAAATATTTGTCTTTCCATAATTAATTATTACAAAATTAATTTATCACAGATTATTTAAATTATACAATCACTATTTCCAATAATTTATCACAATTCTTACTTTTAGATGCAAAGTTAATGTTGTGCGCGCTAGGCTTCAATAAATATTTGAAACACACAATTTGACTTTCGATTTGAACTGATTTCATACTAGTTAGAGTGTCTCGGGATTCCACTAGAAATGTCTTATTCTTTTGACAGAATCATTTCCAATTCGAGGAAATGTTGAAATTGTGTTTCGGTCGTGTTAAAATAAATACATAACTGTAGTGTTTTCTGGAAATATTCTTATTTCTTTTTCTTCCTTCTTCAACCGATTTTTGTATTTATTTCATTTCCTTTTGGAGAATTCGATAACGAGGATATTTCATCAAACCTAGCTCACACTTTTCAATTGAATTCATCGGATCTAGAGTTAGAAATGTTAACAATACAATCAGATATAATTCTGAATGCTCGTGTAAATAAAAATTATTTTTAGAATTTATTACCAGAAGAAAAATATCTATTATTGAGATCGGTGGCAATGAGGATATTTGCATTTTTTGGTTCCACTTATCTATGTGAAGCAGCGTTTTCTCAAATGAAAAACATCAAATCGCAATTTAGGAGTTCTCTGACTGATGGCCAATTAATGGCATCTATTCGATTTCGCATCAGTCATTACAAACCTAACTTTACAAGACTTGCTGATGAAATGGAATGTCACGCATCTACATCAAAATATTAATTCAAAATATTCATCACTAAAGGAGATTGCACAAAATAGTAAATATAATGTATTTAATATATTATTATCAATTAAGAGCTTAATTAAATTTTTATTTGTTTTATTTTATCCCATTTTTCGACGTCGATCGCGCATAAATAAGAAAAATTAATGTAGATCATACCAGTATTAAGTTTGCGCACCCCTGTTATAGAGCGACGCGAATTTAAGGGTGTAATTCTCAAATCGTAAATTCAGCCACAAAGATCCGATCAATGCCGAAATTCCTATTCTGGAATCATATGTATATGTAACTGTTCTATAAGTTGCTGTCAAATCGGCTGTAACTTTACCAGTGGGTTAAAAATATCGGCACTCTTTAAAAAGTGACATAAAATTAGAAATTGTGTGTTAATAAAAGGAAAATTAAAGTGAAAATTATTTAAATTGTGTGTGAAACAGATAAAAATGAAAGTAAATCAATAATTCCAGGAAAATTTTTATTTTTTACTAATTTTTTTTATTGTGAAATTTTTAAAGTCTTTCGACGTAATTCATCGTTGGAAAGAAAACAGAGAAAAAAAATAATAGTTTTGGTATTAAATTAAAAAAATTTTTTTTAAATAATTTTTTTTTAAAAAAAAAATGGGTGCGGAATTATCACAACAGTACTACAGAGGAATTGATTACACAGCTGAGGTTGGTATTGTCATAAATATGTTTTCCAACTGTACCGTGACATTTTTTGCCTATTTAAAATCCCTTATTATTATATTAACTAGGTGGTAACCCGTCCTAAGACGGCCTCCTAAAAATTTCAGTCACTGTAAATTAACAAAATTTATTCAAGCGTAGGATCTTAATTCGCAGCATTGTGGATCTTTTATCCCGTTCTCGTAGCACTTCTGGCGATATATTTCATGTCTTAAGTCGACCTATTCAGAATGCACACTATTTACCCCGCAACACCCTGAAAGAAGATATTAAATTGATGCCATTTCCCCGGTTGGTAAAATAGCTCCCGTCAAACATATATTACTAAAGCAAAACCCTCTATAGAGTAGGGGCCTAAACAGCCACAGCGCCAAAGTGGTGACAGATAGAACTATTTCATCCTCGACAGAAAAAATCTCCATGAAAACCTCCGAAACTTTGCTGAACATTGAAATCGCCTGGGACCTCTATATAAAAAGTTCAAAAGTTTCTATTGACTCCAGTGGTGAATGGTAGAACTATATTGTCTTAGGCAGAAATAGTACCAATAAAAACTTTCACAACTTTGCTGAACATTGTTATTGCGTGTGACTTCTATATAAAAAGTTCGTAAATTTGTATTGCCTCCAGCGCCAAAGCGGTGGGAAATGGAACTTTGCCGTGTACGTCGGAATGTCCGGCATAAAAATCTTAATAAGATTACCTCAGGTCAGAATCATATCCGATGTATATTTCAGACTATAAATGAGGTTTTCTCTCTTTGTAACTCCTCCGACCCCCAACCTCCCCGGAAACAAAATTTCTCCACGTTTCAAGTCCTTCTCTACAACATATCAAAAAGCGTTTTTTTTTTTACTCAACGAATTTTTTTTCCGGACAATATAGGACGGACAGAAAGAAAGAAAGAAATAAATAACGAAAGAAAGAAAGAAGGATTAGCCTTTTATATATATAACTAGCTGTACCCGACCACGCGTTGCTGTGGCTCAGTCTGATTAAATGGAAAAGAAAAGAAAAAGCGCACGTTTCTCGTATATTTAATTTCACAATGCTTGTGGTTATACAACATTTTTTGTTGTTCCATTTTCTGTGCAGATATAGAGATTTTCTGGTTTGCCGACTCTAGAACACGCAACATATAACTGTCCATGTGAGAAGCAATCCGTGTCTAGATCTAAACCGCACAATTCCAAAGATTGGCCCTGAGCTTTGTTGATGGTGATTGCAAACGCCAATCGAATCGGGAATTGCAATCTCTTAAATTAAAATGGCATATCCGTTGGAATCATAGGAATGCGAGGAATAAGGACATCTTGACCTCTAAATGGTCCTGTCAAGGTTGTTGCTCCTACGTTGTTGCTCATTAATTTTTTACTCCAAGCGGCGTGCCGTTGCAAAGCTTTGGCTGGTTGATATTTCGCAACATGATAATTGGCACACCGACTTTCAATTGCAGTACGTGCGGTGGTATCCCTGGCAGATCGAGTGAATTCAAAAATTCTGTTGCATACTTAACCGCTTCATCTGCTTCCACAACAGTGTCGACGGACTTGTATGTGACCACCTCGCTTTGAATGTTAGACTGAATAATATATTGTTAAGTTCGTAGACGTCTTGGCCGCAAGAATAGTTCGTTCACTTAGCCAATCGTGATTCTTGTAATTGGTTTGAATATTGGGAAATACTTTTTCAACCAATTCTTCTTTTGACGTCACTAAATTGCAGAAGTTATGAGGCAATAAAATTCGGCCTGACGTCAGGTCAACCGGCACCTTTCAATTTCCAGCAATTGATGTGAGAATATCTCTGCTGACCGATCGTTTCGCAGCTGGAATAGCATATTTGTAGTCAATTTTAACGTCTTTAGGCGTCGCCGCAAAGTAGAGTATTTCAGGCAAGCATTTATTTCGTCCGCTGGTGTCGATCGAGGAATTACAGGTAATGTTTGCCGGAAGTCTCCTGCAAGCAATATTAATGCATTCCCAAATGGTCTGATATTTGCATGTAAGTCTTGCAATGAACGATCAAGGGCCTCAAGCGATTTTTTTGTGCGCCATTCTGCATTCATCCCAAACAATAAGTTTGCATTTCTTGTATACTTTTCCCATGCCGCATGCTTTGGAAATGTTGCATGTGAGATTTTCAATGAATTGAATGTTTAATGGCAATTTCAAAGTGGAATGAGCTGTTCTTCCACCTGGTAGCAATGTGGCAGCTATTCCGGACGACGCAAGAGCTAAGGCTATGTCATTGTGCGATAGAATTGTGGCCAGAATCAATCTAATTAGGAACGTTTTACCAGTTCCTCCTGGCGCATCTAAAAAGAATATTTCTCCAACTCCGTTATTGACATTTTGCTGATCGTAAATGCCTTTTTCTCAAGTGTTAGCTTAGGAACATTTGATTGCGCATACGACAAAAGATCACCCGTGTTGTAATTTTGTTCACGATGCAATTCTACATCGAACGAAGCAGCAGCAGATCGATTCGATGATGGCATGCCCAATTGATTGAGAACTTTGTTCGCGATTTCTAAACAAATATGTTCTCCAATAAATTCAGAGCTTGATATGCACTGCGGAAAGTGGCATGTGTAACATCGTTCACAATTCTCAATTGGTGGAAAGACGTTGGTCCGGCCACATTTATCAACATCGTGCGAAGAAAGAAGCATTCATCTTGATTGGGATGCACGGTGTAGTTTGCCTATCGTAGTTTCATCGAATATGCTAGGGGTTGCTAATTTACCGCCATCTTCTGCTAATCTTCTTCTGTATAAAGGATATATATCGTTTCCTGTAACTGTGTTGGATACTATCATGGATGGTGAATTTGGACTCAGCGTACCGCAAGGTCCATGTATCATATTTTTAGCCACAACTTCATGTAAATCCTTATCGACATCGGTATTTCAGCGCATATTACATCGTCGATTTCGTTTGAAGTGATTTTGTTATAGATCCAGATTAGTATATGTACGTTTGGGAATCCCCTCTTTTACGATTCCACTTAGTACATCCAGAAGCGCACAGACCCAAACACTTCATGTTTTACCATGAATTCCATCGGCGATTTCAGCTTCTCTTTGAAAACACGTGCTGAAATGTCATGGCTATCCAGCGGCGATTGACCAGGAAGTAAGAGCTTTTGTATTGTAAATCGTCCCAAGCTGGAAATTTCATCTAAGAGTTTGTTAAATTCAGCATTTTCATTTTTAAATGCCTTTTTTGGTTTTAGGGTTTCCAAAAAATGAGACTCTACGTATTAAATGTCTTTCGGCTTTGGGTTTTCAAAATTTTACGCCAATTAGTAGAGAGTAGATTATAATTTTAAAATTTAATTTTGTATGTTTAAACAAACTTGATTTTTGGCATTTCTTACGATATCTTTTTTAGCTCGTATTATAATTTTCGGAGGGGAAAAAATTTTCCTTTCACATGTAAATTCGATATATTTTGTACTAAAATAGGCGGATTTTCATTATTGCTGTACAAAAAAAATGTTTTTATAGGCTTTATTTAATTATAATTAATCAAACAGAAATGATGTTAATTCATAATAAAATAAAAAATTCGTTTTTTTGAATCAACTTTGAATCTAGATCGTAGCCCAATACCCCTCGTTTTTTTTTTTAATTAAAACTACCAGTGACAGTAATTTTTTTGGTGAAAATGGGGGCAATTCTTAAAATTCGTCGAAGATTTTGAAAATTCAGCCTTGTCAATTCTAAATACCTTTTTTTTGGTTTTAACCTTTCCACAAAATGAGAAATGAAATGGCTTTCGGCTATGGGCTTGCTTACAAAATTTTACGCTATTTAGTAGAGACATAATTTGCTCGTTACATTTCAATAAAGAGGATCTAAAGCGAATAATTTAATTTCGTACGCTTAAGAGAAACTTGTTTTTTGGAATAAATAACGCAAATATTTTTCGCAATTGTGATGTTCCAGAATACATGAGCATTAAGCCCATTTAGAGTGTTGCCCCTCCGAAATAATATTTTTAACTCCGCCAGTACGCCCATCTGTATTTTGATAATATAAGCTTATTGATGTATGCGCGTGTGAGGAAGAGTAATCACGTTTTCTCGATGGAGGGCAATGATTTTCAACGTGCTTGTGGCTTTGTATTAGTGATTGATTTTATTAAATCAATTATTACCTGGTTCAGGTGTAACATAGGTAAATAAAAAGTACGTATAAACATGGTCATAATCACATAGGACATTCTGTAAAAGTTTCAAGTCAATTGGTCAAGAAGTTTCGGAGATTACCGGTTAGGAACAAACGATCATTTACGATTTTATTTATATAGATTATTAATTGTTAATAAATAAAACCAAAAATTTTATAAAACACATAAATTTTGAAACTTTTTTCCCATTTTTGACTTTCATAATAAACGGCGAATCCAGTTTACGAGAACGAAATGGAAACAAATCCAGAATAGTAAGAGCTGATTTCACAGTGGTGGCTTAAGCAATACTTAAGCTACAAAGTGCATTTCACAGTGCGAATTAAGCTAGCAATATCGAGAGCTTAAGCTCAATTTTTTCAATTTGACAGCGAATGCATAAAAGTCAAAACGAAAAAATTTTATTTTCATTTGCCGAAAAAAATTTGCTGAGTTCACTTGAATTATATAATAAAAAAATAAAATAATCGTAATTGACACAAACTATTCGGTATTAAACTCACTTTTAATCTCCTTCCAACTTTTTAACTTATCTTCCATTGTCGTCCTATCTGTTCTCTTACATTCTATTATATTTTTTGTTTGTTTAACTGAATGTATTGTAAAAGAAGTGTTATTTCTTCGGTCAAGAAATTCGCACTCCTTTTATTGATTTAAAATTTTTAATTTATTATTTTAATTTAATTGAAATTTTTTTTTTTAAAATTCGAAATTTTTACCGCGAAAAAAATTTAAAATGTATAACAAATCATTCACGATTGCAAGTTACGAAGAAATATTCACAATAGCGCCACTTGTCAAAATCATTTAAGCCTACACTGTGAAATGTAAAAATAAAAAAGCTGAGCTTAAGCCTAGAATCTTGCTAAGGCTTAAGCTGGACTTAACCCACCACTGTGAAATCGGCTCTAATTTGGGCATTTATGTAAACTGGTTTAAATAATTCTTCGTATGGAAAGTTACGGTTATATAGACATACGATTTAAGAATTAACCGCTAAATCTTTGCTTATACCATATGCTATTATACAAGAGGGTGTATTAGTTTTGCGCCTACGCATTGAATACAAATAATTATCGGAGAACGGTCTTAAAACAATAGAAAAATTTATATCGATTTATGCATACATATGTATTTGGTTTCAGAATAACTCGAAAGCGCTTTGCTAGATTTTTATGAAATTGCAATATAGGTTGGTTATTCCTTAACACGATTTGGTATTGCCGTTCAGATCAGAATAAATTGCTGTTTTAAATTATGAATCACCCTGTTCTATACTTTTTACCTTGTCCATGTTCTCGTTTTGGTTCTCCGGTAACATTTAATAAGGCACCAACTCTAATAATATTATTCTTGCCACCGATTCCCAACCATGTTCCGCCTTCCCGCCCTGGTTCCATGTCAAGACCTGTTTTTTTATTTTTTATTTAATTAACCTCAAATATGATAAAAACATGTGATCTTTTGAGGCCTTTTTATTTAGAGGAAATCCATGTAATATAACACATTTTTTCTCTTTTCATATAGTTTAGTCGAATTCATATTGAAGGCAATATAAGTTGGACTTGATATCAACAAGATTCGTGTGATTTTTTAAGCTTTAAACTGTCTTCCATTCTTTGAGGTGTGGATGTTCAAATAAAGCAAACAAATTCACAAACAAGGATTTGGGTATTCTCACTACATGTAGTAGGAAATAAAAGGAATCGGATAGCATCTAAATAAGCGTAAAATTTTTTTTTTCAAATATTGTCGTGTTTCCCGAATGAAGGAGCACATCATTAAAGTATGTATTTATAACAATCCTGTTGACCCGTTTCCAATTTCTACTGTTTTGCATAATCCTTTCGCGGATCAGAACTTTAAACTGGCTGCTGTTTTGTATTGAAGAGGTAATAGCGGAGATCCTATGGTATATATACGATTTTTGGTAATAGTCTTCATCTCCTTGCTGATCAACTAGAGATGGTAATTCAAATCCGGCAAAACTTTTCTGTCAAAGATATACAGCTGATTTTTGACATCGTCAATCTTTGCCATTTGCAGTTATGGAGCGCTAGTAATGAGCCGCATTTTATAAAGTAATTTCTCGTGTTAGTGATCTTGGAATAATCATTTGTTACAGTCCAAGCCAACTACGACTAACGGAAATTGTTATTAAAACTTTTTGCTATATATAAAATTTTAAAAAGTCTAATATATAGTAGCAATCTGGAGTGGAATCTTATATTTCGATGTGAACTAATTTCATCGTATATACGATTCGACCAACCAATTTGGTATCGGCTAAAACCGAATCGAAAATATTTTACACTGTGATCGTCATATTTTTTTGATGCAAAAAGCCCAAGTACAAGTAATTTGACAATTATTTCCTTAAATTTTTACTAAACAATTGTAGTTTTCACAAAAAAAGAAAATAAAATATTTTTTAAAAAAATTTTTTTTTAACTTGAGTTCATGCAAAAAAATGCCAAGCTTGCAAAAGTTAATTTGAAAGTATTGAATTTAAAAAAATTATCAAGATTTTCATGAAATTACAATACGTAGATAAAGTGTAGTAACTGTATACAATAATTTTAAAACAAGTGAAACGAAATCCCCAATTAATATATCTCTTTGGTTGACTGTAAACGCGATGGGAACAGGAAAGATGCCTTGAAGTGAAAAATGTGTTATGTTACATGTGTCCCATGCCAATGCCTTCTAGATATTTTCATCAGGCCAGCATGTGTTTGGTAATGACGTCTTAACTTCAAGAGTGTGGAAAAGAGAAATATTTATTAAGCACGAAGATTGAAAGAGAGAAACAAGCTTCTAATACCATGTTTCCATCCCCCTGAAATCTCGAGATTTCGACAAAGATTTCAAAGTGTTTCCATCTCCCTACGAGATTTCATTTGAAGTTTCCAATTTTGAAAACTAGAAAAAAAAATGAGCGAAGCAAACCATAGCAGTGAATTTACATATTCTCTATATCGGCCGGACCACTATGGAACTTTCCCGATAATGTCATCAAATATTCATTTCAGTTCTCCTATTCTAAATGTACATTCCAAGTTTCATGAAAATGTGACTAGTATTGACCGAATTATTAAGGTTTCTTTATATCACCCTCCCGCAACCCCCACAGAGGGAGACGCATTCTATCTTTTCACTTGCCCTATCCAGACTGTACACACCAAGTTTAAAGAAAATCTGCCCATTATTGAGTGAATTATTGAAGTTTTTCTTTTTCAGCCCACCACAACCCCCCACCGCGGGGAGACATATTTTATTTTTTCAGCTGATCCATTCCAAACGTACGTTCGAAGTTCCATTAAAATCCGACTATTATTGGCCGAATTAAGGAAGTTTCTATATTTCATTATTATTAGGGTTTTTTATCTTACCCTCCCGCAACCCCCACCGTAGGGAGACGCATTCTATCTTCTCACTTGCCCTATCCAGAATGTACACACCAAGTTTAAAGAAAATCTGCCTATTATTGAGTGAATTAGTGAAGTTTTTCTTTTTTAGCCCCCCACGGCGGGGCATATTTTATTTTTTCGGCTGGTCCATCCCAAACGTACATTCGAAGTTTCATTAAAATCCGACTATTATTAACCGAATTAGGGAAGTTTCTATATTTCCACCACATTTTTTCAAAAAAGTTTTGCGCATTGGTGTTGCCAGATGTAAATTCCGTTGAAAAGTTAATATGTTCTGATTTCGAATATAGTACACAAACTGTGCAAAGCTCATCAAAATTGGACGAGCAGTTTCGGTTTTACAACAAGTGCAAAAATAGACTATATTTGGACAAAATATATTTGTAGACAGTGTTGCCATAGTCGAATATGGCCCAAAAACTAATCAAATCTAAGTTAGGATCAAATACATGAACTGTGTAAATTTTATCGAAATTGGCGCAGCAGTTTAGTCTGAACCGTGCGGACAAAATTTTGTCGCTTTTAGACAAAAACAGCGTTACGAAATAGTGTTGCCATATATTAATTTCGCCCAAAATCTAATACCATCTGGCATTTGATGCAACACCAAAATGGTGAAAGTTTCATGGAAATCGGACCATCCATTCAGATTTTATTAACGATTTAAAAAAGCGGACGGACGGACGGACGGACATGGGGCTAATTATTTTTGACGAAACGGATTTTGCACTTATTTTCATCTTCCTAGCCCTTCTAGATCAAAAGTTAGGTTTTCGCACGATTATAGTACTTTCCTATAAACATTCGTTTATCGGGAAAGTAAAAATGAATTTTGAATGGAAATATTCCAAAAAATAATTGTTTTAGAGCATATTGAAAAAATTTATATATAGTTTTGTGTCAAAGGAGACAAAATTCATGTTTGTTAAAATATTACAAAAAAAAACCAAATACAGGAAAAAGGCACGCAATTCAAATTATTGAAGAAGAGTCGTCCATTTGCCAATTTTTATACAGGCTGAATAGCGCGGAATAAGTTTGCAGGGTTGAAACAAAAACTTTAAGAGATTTTGAAGGAGATTTCAACAAAATCTCATTGAAATCTCGAGATTTTGAAATCCTCTATTTGTATGGGAAATCTAGTAGATTTGGATGTAGATTTGGCGGAATCTAGCAAAATCTCGAGATTTGAGGGAAATGGAAACATGGTATAAGGTTAATTACATTAATAAGGTGCTTCTTTATTTCAACCTTCGTGCTTCATAATTATTTTTCTTTTTCACACACTTGAAGTTAAGACGTCATTGTCCTCTACGTGCTGGCCTGATGAAAATATCTAGAAGGCAATGCCCATGCCAAAAAAAAACGAGGAAAAAAAGAAAAACCTCCAAAAGCGAATGGTTTTCCTTCCCATGCCGCTAATGCAGCTGCTGGCCGTCCATAAAATTCATCACGATTTGATGCTAAAATTAATTTATAACCACCCGGTGATGGATTTCCATTTGCGTAAAAAAATAAAATGCACATGATACAAATTTTTTATTTTTTTTACGGAATTTCACTTTTGTTTACTACACACAACAAAATGAAGTCCTCGCCGCTATATATTTCTTTGAAGAGGAAAAATATATTTAATTAATTGATTTCTCCAAATTAACACCGCTCGTTTAAATATCACGAATTTTGCTAACAGGTACGAAAAACAAAAATTTTAGTTAGTGACTATTTAAAAAAAAAAAAAACGCGAAAAAATATTCTTATCACTTTTTTGTTCATTAATTTTCATTCCTTTTTATTTAACTTCACTCTTTTGTTCAAAGTTTAATAATTAATTAAACCCGAGTTTAGGTAATGAAAACAAATGTTGACAAATTTTAGTTTCTTTCATTTTTTACAGTCTCACTAACACCATACGAACAAGAAATTTATAGTACACTCGGGTCTCCTGTATATACTATACGTATTTCTAAACCAGTGGCTCTTAACCGGTGCTCCGCGAGCTTGTTGCAAGTGCTCCGCGAAATTATGAAAACCAAAATTTAATGTTGTGCGATTTGAGTTGCAAATATAATGGCTAGATGGCAGCACCCTTGCAAAGTGAAATTGTGTGCTCACAACAGCGGTCAAGTACCCTATCGAGAACCGTTGCTCGGTGACTGGCACTTCCACGCAGGCTATATATATATATTGCTATAGCTAATAGATAGACTGTGTGATTAAATAATCTTTTGTGTGTTTATTTCAGTAGTGTTGTGTGTATGCTGTTTATAACAGAAGTGCATCTTTATTTTCGATCTACATAAATATCATATCAGGTAAGACATTTTTAATTAGTGAATTTTGTCCATGTTTTGCACGTATTGAGTGAAGAAAACACACATATATACACATATATATAATACGTATCAGGGAAGTCCCCAATTTTAAGCATTATTCACGGTGCGACGTTTACAAAACGAACCTCCCGTTAATATTGCTTAAAAGTTCGTGCAATTTTGCGTCTCGCGTCTCGTTTCTCGTTTAATTACCAGTTCGCTTAAAGACCTACTTATAGGCCAGCATTCAAGGAAAAAAATTTTTTTTTGACATCCACTGACACAGTGACAGCCTTTCGGAAAAAAGTAACTTTTTGGATAAGTCACATTTTAGAAAAAAAGAGTAGATATGTTTCCTTCGTTAAATGAAAACACTGCTGAGGAAATTATTTCAGCTATGACAGAACATTTAATTTTATTGGAATAAAAGATTGAATATAACTTTCCTTCAATAAATATAGAAAGTTATGGCTGGATTCGAAACCTCTTTGCTGCAATTGATACTTCCATGAATACATCGAATTGTGAATTTTCGTATCAAGAAGAACGATTAATTAATTACCTTATCAACTGATCATACTCTAAAAATAAAATTTTCAGAAATAACTGGATGAATTTTGGATTTTTGTTCAAGACGACCCAGCTCTCTCCACAAGGACACTGAAAATTTTACTACAGTTTTCAACCTCATATTTGTGTGAGCTAGGTTTCTCGACATTAACCAATATTAAAACGAAAAAACGCTATATCAAATATTAGACCTAATATCGCTGAAATTTGTAAAAGCCGACAAGCTCAGGTGTCACATTAAATAATTTTTCCCGCAAAAAGTTTCATTGGAGTATTTATGTTTTTATGTATCCTTTTAATTAATGTAATTTTTAACTTGTATGTAATAAAATAATCACTTTTATTTTTAATAAAAGTTATCTTGATTTGTTTTTTGAATCTTTAGTTTTGGTGTATCGCGAATTTTCCTTATGATCAAAAGTGCTCCCTGACTTCAAAAACGTTCAGAAGTACTGTTCTAAACTGAAATTTATACTCTCTTCCAGGCAAAAACTTGACAAATCGAAAGGCTACAGAAATAAGTAGTTGGAATATATTTAACATATATATCCGCCAGAGAAATCTTCTATGCACGAGATATTGCAAAAGTGTTGCATAGAACAACGTGACATTATGCTGGAATCCAGCTTACTCTCGATTTGAGGGTGACGAGTCGGCGGGCAGGCTAATCAAAGGGGGAGGCAGTTCAGAAAGCGAGAGACATATGGCCTCCTCTCTCCGCGCGTAAAGCACGAATCAAGGATGGAATTCTCAAGGAATCAAACACTCGGTGGTGTACATAAGTTTATAGTGGAAATTGGTATAAAGAAATTGGTTCTTATAAACAATTGGAAAAGGAAAAGGTTGCGCGCTCTAATTCGGATATTATTAGTAAAAGAAAATTTGCGGCGAAACAAATAATAGCCTAAGAAAAAAAAGAGAAAATATATGTTTTCAACAAATTGTGTTAATTCGTGTCGCCGTGCAGATTTTAGACCGGCATTCTGTTGGTGGTTTTCGCCTTCGTCATCGTCATCTTTAGAAACCACACTTCTGCATTTATATCATCACCCCATCACTTGTTTTGAAACGGAAAATTGACCGCATCTCAATAAACATGTGAAGGATAGAATTCTCAGCCGTTCAGCACTACGACTTAATTGAGCTCACAACATATATTTTTTTTTCGTCAATACATTACTTTTTTGTGGTTGGAATTTGAATATTATCGGGTCACTGTCTTCTAAGGAAACATGCTCAAAGATTAGGATTAGTACAAAGCGATCTTTGCCGATACTGTAGAGACATAGGTGCATCTAAAGACATAACACACATATCCTATCGAAAACGCAACAACATTCTAGGTAGCCGCTTTTTTGACAACTTAGGTTTGTTTCAGTCGGTTGGGTAGTACAATTAAATTTTGTGGGAAAATTAAATGCTTCGAAAGAGAATAGGATACTTATTACAATCGACCCATAAGCTGTGTTGCACACAAGCATCCTTACTTCATCCAACCTAACCTATCTATAATCCTTTGGAAAGCATTATCCTTTTCAAAGCTTATATACTTCCCAAAATAGCCATACTCCCCTAATACTCCTTAAAAATAAAATACTTCTGAAATATTTTTTCAACTTCAGAAATTTTTTTCTTGGCAACACTGGTAAAATTCAGACTTTTTAATAAAAAAATGAATGCATTAAAACTCTTTAATTTTTCCTGCATATTCAAAGAACATTAGCACTTAAAATATTTAAAAAAAAAAACAAAAATTTTTAATGTTTTAAATATTATTATGAAATTAATTTACCTACATTTTCAAAAAATAGAAAAATAAATAAAATAAAATGAAAAATTGCCAAGACATCTTCTTCAACATGCGGCGACATCGCCTTACGGAATGCTGAAAGGAGACAATCGCCTGTCGCCGTACAGAATGCCTACCCTGGATTCACTTCTATTGTGGCAAGTTGGTTGACGTCACCTAGTCTGCATGAAATATTTTACAATATTGTCAGACGAATAAAAATCGATACAGAACGAAAATGCAATTGACGCTAATATCGTTTATAAAGAACCATTGCAGATTTGATGCGCTGATTATATCTTCTAGTGATGAAAGGAATTTTGGACCAGTTTGCAAAACGGTGCCAAACACAGGACTTCCTGTGAAAGATATCTACCGCATAAAAAGACACCTAAGTGTCTCCCAAATAAAATGTAAACCCAGTCAAAAAAAAACAGCGTAGTGTAGACAGTGTATAAATAAAATGACATTAAGGAAAAGAAACTATTAAAATATACAAGGTCAGAAAGTGAATTACACGTGTATTGTTTTTTGGGGGTTAAATGTCTTTTTTTCCCCGACTTTATTTTGTTTTTAGAAGAAATTTTTTTTTTTAATAACTTTATTGTTTGTTTTACACAAAAATTATTTACTATGATTGGAATTTTTATTAGCCCACACGTATAATAAAACACTTTTAAAACGAAAATTCGTTAACAAAATAAGAATCGCAATCGAACTAAAGAACAGCACAAGTTCGGCTGTCAAAATATTGCACGAATTGAATATTTTCGATTTAGTGGTAATAGGTCCATCTGTGTTGTAAGCTTTCGTAATAAATATTTAGGCTATTTAGTTACAACCATAGATATGTATATGTCGCAGGGAAATGATGAAAACGGAGATTTCATCAAATCCCTAAGGGATTTGATCAATCCCTAAGGGATTTGATCAAATCGCGGAAGATGTTAAAATGACAACTCTGTGAGATGATTTCCCTAAAGAAAGTAAGTGATTTGATCAAATCCCTAAACCGTTTTAGTGAAAAGATGAAATAATAGTTTTTACCTTAGATTAGGGAAAATATGGATAGGCCTTTCGCAGGGGAAATTGAAGCACTTTTGGAACATACTTGCATTTTTTTGCTTATGAGTGCGGCGTAGTGGTGGCGTTAAAAACATGAATTCGGGGGGACAACATTGCAAATGGGCTAAAAGCTCATGCATTCTGTAACATCCGAATTGCAAAAAAATTGTTGCGTGTGATTGCTAAAAAAATCAAGTTTTCTTAAACATACAAAATTAAATTATTAAATAATAATTATAAACATGTATGCGCCTATATATTTCCTTTCCTGCGTAAACCAATAGCCGAAAGCCATTTCATACGTAGAGCCTCATTTTTTGGAAACTTTAAAACCAAAAAAAAAGCATTTAAAACTGAAAATGCTGAATTTTCAAAAATTTCGACGAATTTTAAGAATTGCCCCCATTTTAACCAAAAATGACTGTCACTGGTAGATTTCGTTAAAATCGAAATAAAAAAAAATGGGATTTGACATTTCGGCGTGGATTCAAAAAAAACCAATTTTTTATTAATTTATGAATTAACATAATTTCTATTTGATTACCAAAAAGTAAATAAACACCATAAAAACTTTTTTTTATACGGCAATAATGAACATTAGCCCATTATAATAAAAAATAAGTCAAACTTAGTTGTGAAAGAAAATTCCAAGAATTTTTCGATGTTGCTTGTTATTACACCCAGAAATTAAACACTTCATATTGCAAATTTATTAACTTTGATTATTTAATTCAAAAGAATTTGGTTTGGAATCCGAAACGCACTAAAAATTATAAATTAAAAAAACGCAATTTTTTTCCCCTCCAAATTTGACAGTTCGGCGTGATAATAAATGCTTCAGACACAGATATCGTAAAAACGAGTTAATGCCTACGCTTGGTTTTTACATATTATTTAGTAAACCATGGATTATTAAATATAGACTAGGTAATACAACAATAGTCATTGAAACACAAATTATTTATTCGAAACTAATTAACAAAAGAAATAGTACCTATTTATAAGCTGAAATTTTTAAAAACCTAAACGATATTTTTTGTTAAATGTTAAACATTTTTAGTGAATTTAATTAATAAATAATAATATTCATTTATTTTTATTAAAACACGTTGTTGATTTGTGACATCTCGAGTTACAAAGTACGTTATTTTTTTTACAGCTAAATCAGCTGAAAAAATGAAAGAAGGTTTCAGGTGTTTTGCAGCATTTTCCCTTTCATCTTGAATGCTCTCTTCTTTTTGGCATAAATAGCATAGAATTTTCGAACCATATCCTTCTTCTCCTACTATATTCCCACATATTGCGTGCACCGGATTTTTACACATGTCACATGAATGGGCTCCAGTAGATTCCATTCCACAAACAACACAACATGTTCTACTGTCGCTGACAGCTGCTTCTTCTTCTGATGCTAGTAACACTACAGATGTTTTAACTGTTGAAGCAAGAGTTGTAGTAGAGTTGTTAACTGGTTCGAGTTGTCTTGTTGTCGATAAAGAAATTGATTCAATTGCTGGTAGATCCTCAAAATCTAAAGCCTTTTTGGTGAGTAAATCAGCTGCCGGTAGAACGCGTAACACTGAAGTGTTATTGTTGGTTGATTTAACTATTGATAGATCATTTGAAGTTGAAGCATTGTAATCAATTAATTCAGATGTTGGTAGATCTTTTGAAGTTGAAGCGTCGTGGTTGTGCACTAAGGAAGGTATTGGTAAGTCTTTTGGTGTTAAACTAATGTCATGGTCCTGCTGATTAAGAAGTAGATCCAAGTAATCTTCAGTAACAAGGTTTTCAAGCAACTCTTTTGAAATATGACTAGATTGGAGTCCTGTTTTTGGTTCTGTTCCAAATAAAGCTTTGTAAGGTGATCGTTTAATGGTTCGATGAAAAGAGGAATTCTTTTGGAATTGAACAAAGTAACAACCTATAGCCCAATTTGTTGTGTCATTGTCAATTAGCCAAGCACGTAATATAGCTTCAATATCTTAATTTGATCGCTCAACAGATCCTTGACTAGCTGGATGTCTAGGCCTACCATTTACAATTTGTTCGCTACAGGCTTGTTAATTCCTGTATGACAGCAGCCGTAAACTCACGGCATTTGTCGCTTTGTAGTATATGAGGACAACCTACTTCCAAAAATATTTTCAATAACTCCATTGCTACTTCAGCAGCTCTTTTTGAAGACAACGGTCGAAGAAAGCTGAATTTCATCGCGTGGTCCTGGTAGTGTAATAGCCATTTGTAATTTCTATCTGGGGTCGACTGTAGGTCAACTAAATCGACTTAGCCACGATGATTGAAATCGCTAGATACAATTGGGCAAACAACGATTCCTTTTCTTGGAAATTTTTTTTTAGACTGACATACCATGCACAGTTTTAAAAATTCCAGTACAACTGAAGTAGGTTTTACGTATTTCGATTTCAAACTATACAGCATTTTATCTCTTCCCCCGTGGCCAGTCGACTGATGGGTTTCCCGAAGTATGTGGTAAAAATTTTCCGTTGGCACTATTTTCACAACTGGATCGGAGTCAGACTTTCTTTTCAAAATCAAAGATTTTTTAGTACCTATTTCCATAACATCGTATTTTTTCGCATAATACTATTGTTTATGTGTCCGTTGTAGGTTAATTAGTGGTGCTAATTTAAATTGTTCAATAACTGTGATAGCTTCTTCTATCCTTTCGCGAGTCCATAAAGGTTTTTCTTTATCATGCCGCTTATTCAAAAACGTCTTGATAGTTTCATTAATCTGTTCTTCAGATACAAATTCGGTCAGAGTTTGATTTTTTCCTATATCTGAACCCATTTTTCTACGGTAGCTATTTGATAAAACTCGAAAACTAGAAAACAATAATAAAAATGCGCGCAACGTTCCTGGCGTAATGTTTCTTGCGATACTGCCTGTGTCACGTCATGGCTGGATTAGATTGAAGCAGCAACAGCAAAATTAGAATAAGGAATGAAGTTGCTTTTGCTGTTGGAGTAAATAAACACTTTTTAACTTTTTATATAGAGGTCGCATCCGATTACAATGTTCAGCAAAGTTGTGGAGCTTTCCAAGGAGAATATTTCTTTCTCAGACCAAATAGTTTTATCTCTCACCATTTGAAGTACCTATTTCTTTTGTTAATTAGTTCCGAATAAAAAATTTGAGTTTCAATGTCTGCATGTAGCAGTTCTAAGCGCTTTTACAAAATTCTTAATCTAAGCATTTAGAATTTTTTGTACTCCTGGGTGCGTTTCGATCCAATTCCACAAATCATTTCTTAGCATGAACAGCAACGTTAAATTGAATTAGCAATAAATTGTTATGCTAGAATTTCACTAAGAGCTTAAAGTTAGAATTGGATCCTGTCGTCTTGCTAGATTTAAGTTCTGTAAAGCGCTTTAAGCGCTTAGGATTGGTTTGCGCCCTTGACTATTGTTGTATTACCTAGTCTATATTTAATAATCCATGGATTACCAAATAATATGTAAAAACTATTATTTCATCTTTTCACTAAAACGGTTTAGGGATTTGATCAAATCACTTACTTTCTTTAGGGAAATCATCTCACAGAGTTGTCATTTTACCATCTTCCGCGATTTGATCAAATCCCTAAGGGAAATCTCCGGTTTCATCATTTCCCTGCGACATATATATATTACTAGATTACTCGAAGCAATAAATTCCTTCAGAAACAAATGGCAAATTTTCGGACTTCTCTTTCTCACATCTACCACTAGTTCCGCCATACTGCCAACATCTGGATTCCGTTCATTCGATCACACCGTTGTAAAAAAAAATTGGTGGAAGTTAATGGCAAAAAGCCGGTGTCGAAAAATGTAATATCTTGTTTAAATTACCACTACCGTTACCAGCATTTATTTACAGGCGTAAATCATCAGCCGCCATTACCAGCGTTCAGACAAAAATTTTTAAGACCGTAAATGTGACAGATCGTAATTTGACAATGGCGAATGAAGAATTTGGAGTGTTTTTATTCGAAAAAAAGATCGGAATGATTTTGTAGAAAAGTTCTTTCAATAGTTTTGTCGAAATTTTTGTGTTTAATAAGTTTTTCCGACGGTAAAAGAAAATCGCATTCGTCTTTATTCATTATCATAGCACAATTTGGACAGTTTATTTTTTTCAAAATAATTTTTAAAATTCCATAGCCGGCAATATATCTTTTTGCTGGGTCTGCGACGTCGGAATTACTCTTGGAGTTTAAGGTTTCATTTATTTTCGCATCTTTTTCTGTATAATCCGAAACAATATCAGAACTTTGTGCCAATAATCTGGATGTAATTTCATTAGAATTATCAATATAAGTATCTTCTAATGGATTATCCCAATTAAGTAAAATGTCTTCATCAGTTTCACAATTCTTATTTGCATATGAGAACTTTATAATTCTCATTGACTTTAGGCGCGCAACTATTCGATTGAACTCGTGGACACTAGGATTTCTGTTATTACCAGCTTTTGCCCGAATTTGCGCAAACATATTCTCTAATGGATTCTGATTTAGTCGAGATGTTAATATAAAGTTAATTTTTAAGTATTTATCCGAAAATATATCTTTAGTTAAATTTAAAATACCATTAATTTTAAGATATAATCCGTCAAAACAATGCTTTTTTTGCAAGGAGACCCAACTGCGTCAGATATTCTTTGAATTCATTTAAATAATTGAATTAAGTACCATCAAGCGTATGAATTAACTCGTTTTTACGATATCTGTGTCTGAAGCATCGATTTTCACGCCGAACTGTCAAATTTGGAGGGGAAAAAAATTGTGTTTTTTTAATTTATAATTTTTAGTGCGTTTCGGATTCCAAACCAAATTCTTTTGAATTAAATAATCAAAAATAATAAATTTCCTATATAAAGTGTTTAATTTCTGGGTGTAATAACAAACAACATCCAAAAATTCGTGGAATTTTCTTTCACAAGGAAGTTTGACATATTTTTTTATTAAAATGTGCGAATTTTCGTTCTTGCAGTATAAAAAAAAGTTTTTATGGTGTTTATTTACTTATTGGTAATCAAATAGAAATTATGTTAATTCATAAATTAGTAAAAAATTTATTATTTTTAAATCCACGCCGAAACGTCAAATCCCACTTTTTTTTTTATTTTGATTTTAACGAAATCTACCAGTGACAGTCATTTTTTGGTTAAAATGGGGGCAATTCTTAAAATTCGTCGAAATTTTTGAAAATTCAGCATTTTCAGTTTTAAATGTTTTTTTTTTTGGTTTTAAAGTTTCCAAAAAATGAGGCTCTACGTATGAAATGGCTTTCGGCTATTGGTTTACGCAGGAAAGAAATATATAGGCACATAAATATTTATAATTATTATTTAATAATTTAATTTTGTAAGTTTAAGAAAACTTGATCTTAAAGTAAAAAAAAATGCATGTCTTTCTAGAGATGAAACCTTTTCGAAACTAATTCAAGAGATCTAGCCTATGCGAACTATTTCAAGGTCAATTTTAATTTGTCATTTTGGAGACCACAACTTGAAGTGTGCTCAAAATGCGAAGAAATTAATTAATAGTTAAGAAATTTACTACCAGTTCATAAGGGCGTCCAAATTTTACTCTGAAATCAAAGAAATCACTGAAAAATCTCAAGTGGTTGGTACCACTGTCATGGGTTTGGAGTATTTTACTTATTTTAACTTTTTAAATAATTGATTGTAATCTTCGTCATTATTGTGACTACTCCACGAATTTCAAATGCAATTTCCGAAATAACTGAATTTGTATATAAAAAAATACAGATATACCAGAAAAAAGAATAAAAAATAACAAAAAAAATCACTCCATTTGGAGTTATTTTATTATTATTAATTTTGTATCTCTCAATATTTTCAGTGAATGTTGATATAACATATTTATATTAAAATATAAAGTCAAAAGTAAAACCATGGATTCTCTGATTAAAATTTTGGTGAACAATCGCAGTCGATGGTTAACCACTGGAATAATCATAGATTTAGAGCCGGTTTGTGCACTCTTGGTTAAATCTGTGGTTTAGTCACCACAGATTTTGCTTAATCCATGATTATGAATCGGTGGTTAACGAAATGCGTTTGTTCACATTTTTTTCACCTTGGTAACCAAACCATAGATTTTTCCAATGGTTTTCCAATGTTTTCCAATACAACTGTCAAATTGTAATCCATGGTTAATTTGAATTTTTGTAGTTTTAAATAATTGATTTCGGTAATTATTTAAAATTAAAAATTATTTCGAGTAAATTTAATTTAAATTTGAATTTGTGTAATAAAATTGTTTACATATTTCTTAAAATGTTCATGATATGGTTTTTGCATGAAAATGAAATGAAAGGACACAAGGAGACACAAAATAATCTTTTTTAATTGAGTGCACTATTCATTATATTCATTCTCTAAACACATTCACGGGCAGCAAATCTGGGCTGCGTTCACTCACCAACTAAAAGTAACAAAAAGCGACTAAAAGTTACACTTTTGCGTTCACTGGTCAACATTTTTCGACTACGATGACGTCATGACACCGACACTCTGTCGTTCACTCGATCACACCGGTGTAAAAAAAAATAACTTTTTTCAACCAATGTCATAGGGTGTAGTTGTTAATTGTCATTTCTATTTCGTCAGTTTAATTTTGAATTCAAAGCAAATTTTTGTGAATTCACTATTTTTTTTTAATTATTTGGCAAATTTATAGAAAAATTATAGTTTTAGTAATAAGTTTATATTCAATTCGTTGAAGTCTATTCGAAAAAAATTTAAAATATTAAATTTATAAAAAAAAGTGAAATCATAAAATATGTTTTTTATGTAAAAATTTGTTACTAAATTAAATATTAAACATAAACAGATTTCATGAAAGTAATTTTAATAATTACAGTACATTAATTTTCCTGTAAATGCGCATTTTCTCCAATTCGCATTTCTAAATGACACTAATTGACTACGACTACGACTACGACCGTTCACTCGCAAACAACTTACATTTTTCGACACCGGTTTTTTTGACATTAACTTACACCGACTTTTTTTTACACCGGTGTGATCGAGTGAACGGAACCCTGGATAATATATGAAAATTATACAAAAGGGATTTCAAACCCAAAAATCCGTGTTGAATGATTAATGACTTGTTAGAATTGGCGGTTTGTTGAATATCGCGAAATTGTTTCTGATTTATTTATTTTGGTTATATTCTTATTGATTAGACAATATGAATCCAATTCTATGAATTTAATAGTACTTATTTGAAACAATAAAAAAAAATTAAATTAACTTAAAAAATGTTCAATCATATCATCGGTATTTTAACAATAATTTGTCGAAAATTCAATATCAAGTCGAATTTTCGAGGCTTCGTATAGAAAGGACATAATTAATAATAATAATTGCACTCCATTTCTTGCTATTTTATTATTATTAATTTTGTATCAGTCAATATTTTCACTGAATGTTGTTATATGAATGTCAAAATGCAATGTCAAAATACAATGTCAAAAGTAAAACGCAGTGTGAAAACCAAGCATGAACAAACGAAATTCCAGTAAATCATGGGTTAAATGGCGTTAATCATGGAAAATCGGCTGATTAACGAAATCATGGAATAACTAACCACACCATGGATTCTCTGATTAAAATTTTGGTGAACAAACGCAATCGATGGTTAACCACTGGAATAATTCTGGGTTAAAGTTAATCAAGAGTGAATAAACCGGCCCTAAAGTTAACCAATAGCGAATAAACCGGCCCTTAGTTGGTGATTGAACGTAGCCCGGAAGTGGTTCAGTCTTTTGGCACGAAATGGCCGGTTTTACACTGGTCTTACATGCGCCTAAGTAACTCGGGTATATCCATGCTGATAATGCTACACTGGTCTTCCATGCGCCTTTCTTCACTGTGAATTTATATACGTCATATCAATGTGTGTGTGCGTCACGTGAGGGTACTTTTCTAGTTGATTTGGAAGCAGTACGAAGTGAACTATAGAACAGAAAGCATGAATAGGAAAAAGTGTGCTGCAGTAGCCTTGTATTCCTTAGCGCAGGCTGTTTATTCTTTAGAATTCGAAAGTGAAAGTCCCGATGATGAAAATAGTTATAAAAAAAAAGAGAAAAAGAATTAAAGAATTACTCCATTTTTGTTTCTCTTTACCAAATTGAGTTCTTAAAGTTTTTATTTTTACTTTAACTTCACCCACAGATATATCCTTTTTAATGTCTTTCATTTCTTCAACTATTTTTACATAAGCCGTTTCTCGTTTTACTTTATTTAAGTATTCCGGATCACTACCATCGTAAACTAAGTTGTATTTCCGAAAAATTTCAATAAATTCTTCCGTTTGTTGTTTATTCCACTTCGACATTTTGATTTCGTTGTTGGATGTTGCCATCTCACCGGTCAAAAGCAGAATGAGTCATCGTTCATTTCAAAAATTTTCCCAACCAGTTTTTTCCACAATTGTTTATGTGTGCGTGTCTTCAATTTTGCACTCAAGCTAAAGCTGGCGCATTTCCCCGGCATTCGCGCACCCTTCTGGCGTATCAATTTTTGAAGAATGCGCCCGTTTGAAGGCCAGTGTAAAACCGGCCAATGAAAAACAATTATAACAGAAAAATACCAAGTTAATTTGACAGTTCGGTAATTATTCAATTTTTTGAATTGCTTGCAAATATAAATTTTGTATTTTAAAATAAGGTAAATAAAAAAAAAATAATTTTGTTCAATTTATTTTATTTGCAATAACATTTTTTTTTAGATAAAAATTTGATGCTGTCCATTGTTGAATTATTAGATTTTCGTTAATTTTTTACAATCGATATCATTCCTGTGTTTCTCCATTTTTCGCTGTAATTGATTGCCCAGTTTGTAACTAAAATTTTAATCTTTGAAAATGTTTTAATGAATTAAAGTATTTTAGAGATTATGTGAGTTTCCGCTTGACCCAAGAGCGAAGTATGGGTAAATAAAAACTACCCAAAGTTAGCGAAGCAACCACAACATCAGTTAAAACAAAGTACAAAAAATAAAATTTTAAATTGAAAATTTACGGCTGACATCTTAAAAACGTCATCACGGCAGAGATAGGAAGTTGGGATTCTTTATAATTACTCATAATTCGCCCAAGAGGTATCAAATTCGAAGCGTTTTCGAGTTTTTTCTGTTCGGTTCCCCAAAAGTATATTACGATAGTGAAGTAATATCTATTAACTCAAAATAATAAATACACCTAATTCTGTTTTTACGCGATAGAGGTTCCCCAAAACTCGCGCAAAAAAAAATTCGCGTAAAAAAAGATACCGTATCCATATAAAAGTAGAGGATTGGTTCCACAATTGTAAAATCAACACTATTTTTAGTGTGATTAAAGTACTATATAAATTCAGGTTTTTACGTGTTTACGCATATTTTATTTATGTTTACAAAGTTTGTCAAGATATTGGGATACTCAACGGTATTAGAAAGTATCCGATCGTCATTTTTGACGCATTCTGGCCAAAGGGGTCTCTAGCATCCGTTTAAAGTCGAGGGTCTTAGTTCAGATAGAGCTAATCCAGCGTGTTTGATGCAGTCATAAATAGGAAATTTCTTCCACGCGTCCATGACATTTAAAGTTTCATCATTCATTAATCTATCTAAAATGTACCGGAATGTTTGCTTAACATAGTAGGTCGTGAAGGTTGCATTAATTCCTTGATCCAGCGGCTGTAATAACGAGGTAGTGTTCGGTGGCAAAAAACAAAATTCGACATTTGAATACTCCATATGGGGATGACCAAGTGCGTTGTCTATAATTAATAGAACTTTAAATTCAAGACCTTTATCGCTCATATAGCCCCAAACTTCTGGGACAAAATTTTTAAGAAACCATTCCCTAAAAGTTGCAGTTGTCATCCAGGCTTTTCTATTAGCCATCCAGTGTGTTGTGAATTTTAGCCCTTGAGACGACTCCCGTGGCTCTCTCCGGGAAGTTGATTAAACAATTACTAGAGTTTTATTTGCGAAAAAGCTGGAATCGCGAATTGGTGGTTGGAAGGGTGACCGCTGGAGTGGTATTATATTTTATGTAATATAAAATAGAACTTACATGAGCTGCTTCTCGATGTTATTCCTGGTACTCACTTCAATTTATGCACTAGGATTTTTAAATAATAAAAAAAAACAATTCTTTTATTTTTTATTAAACACTTCCTTTTTTTTATTGTCAATCAAAAAAAATTCCTTTACTTATCAATTTTCTCTTTACAACTTCTTTAACATAAAATTTCTTTACACAAAATTCCTTTAATTATTAATTTCCTCTTTTCAACTTGTTCAACATAAAATTACTTTACACAAAATTCCATTAATTATTAATTTCCTCTTTTCAACTTCTTCAACATAAAATTACTTTACAAAAAATTCCTTTAATTAATAACTTCCTCTTTTCAACTTGTTCAACATAAAATTACTTTACACAAAATTCCTTTAATTATTAATTTTCTCTTTACAACTTGTTCAACATAAAATTACTTTACACAAAATTCCTTCAATTATTAATTTCCTCTTTTCAACTTGTTCAACATAAAATTACTTTACACAAAATTCCATTAATTATTAATTTCCTCTTTTCAACTTGTTCAACATAAAATTACTTTACACAAAATTCCTTTAATTATTAATTTTCAACTTATTTAGCACGAAATTTTCTGTTATTATTCTTGACTTTTCCTCTCGCGTATCGACTGCGACTTTCGCGTGCGACAAACTACTACTTTTAACCGAACTTTACTTTTTTTAAAAAAAAAAAAAACGTCACGACTTTACTTTGAGTCGTTAACGGCTATCCGATATATTTGAACTGACTTTTTGGTTATTCAAAGCCAGTATTTTTATAGGCAGAAAGTTCATACTTTGTACTCATTATTTTTTAGGTCGCAGAACATTTATGCAATAGTTCTGATTTACTTTCTTTCTAGAATGTTTTCATTGATTTCATAATTCATGCCAATAACATGTATTACAAAATCAATGTAATTTTTTGTCGATAATGAGTTTCGAAATGCATCAAGTAATTTTAATGCATTTCGTAATTCATTATTTTTCATTCACAAAGTAGAACTTTCGCCGAAAAGTGTCTACAGTAATTTTTGGTAGATCACCTTTTCAGTGATTCATGGTTGATTTTTGTTTTCATATCTGTTTGGTATGGGCTGGAATAATTGGTTTTGTTTACATTTTGTTAAAAATTGTTTTGAAAGAGAATGACATATTAATTTGACCAATTTTTTGATGAAATTCTAAAATTTATAGTGTTTTGAGTTATTGGCAAAAACAAAAAAACGTGTTATGTTATTATATTTTATAGAAATTTAAAAATATTCAAAGAAAGAAAAAAAAGTAGATCGCGCAAAGACTAAATGTTAATTTTATAAAAAAAAGGTTTTAAAGTTCCAAAATGTAGGTTATCATTGGTTTAACAAGAAATTTGTCTTTTTCGCGTTTTATAATATCTTATATTGTGGTCTAAAAGACTTGGTTTGAGCTCGTGGTGCTCAACAGGGTTGTTTTTGTAAAATAATGTTGTGCTAGGATTAGGGAACAATGAGTTTCTAGGACGTTTCTTATCTATATGGACTTTGTTTTCAAGCATTTCGTTTGTTTTTTGTTGAATTTGTTCAGTTTTCTGTTCTCTTGGCTGCTTATTGAAGGTACAAACCGTCATTTTCTCGTCAACTGGCTCGACAAAGCAACTTCCAAAATAAAATTCTTTCGAAAAGAGGGGTTTATCTTGCTTCGATTCCTTCTTTGTATGAACTGATTTAATGGAACGAATCGGGATAAGAATTTCTCTCTGAGTCTCTGTTTCATATTCCAAATCGTTTACCTTTAAATTTTGGTTCAAAGGGTTTTCTCCGTTCTTGCGGCCACTTACAATTTTAGCCTTAGATACTGGTGTTTCAACCTGTGCCTGGGCGACATCTATATGGACGACCTCTGTGAACATTGCGGACATACCTATAAAGAATGGAATCTCAATGTTTTCCTTGTCAAGTTTTGATTTCTTGAACGTTACGCGTTTGTTTGGTCTTTCAATAATACCATTTGGAGGAACGCAATCGAACCTTGAATTGCCATCTTTTGAATTCAGACTGGCTTTTTCCACTGCAGTTCTTTGCTTTTTGGGAGTATCTGGAGTGGAGAACTTGTACCTATATTTTGTAATGTGC